>BMAU01006834.1:162500-166455 GCA_019973935.1 Trichonephila clavipes
ATAATTTCCTTGGACGCTTCTCTCTAATTTTATTTTTGTGTAGTATCATAAATTTAAAAGATAAAATTTTAAAAAAACGGAGTGAGAATCAAAATCAAAGACAAAAACGCCTTTTGCAATAAGCAAGGAGTTCAAAGAAAACCAAATCCATGTCATAGCAGCTCGGGACCTTTCTCTTTTTTTCTTGACACAAATATATTTATAGATAGACGAGTGGGCGACATAGTTGGTTTGGTGCTAGCCTTGTACACTCAAGTTTGCAGGTTCAACTCCGGCCCAAGTCGGTGAATTTCCATAATGCAAAAATTGCCATCGTCCTTGTTGTATGATTATGTGACATGTTAAGGATTTCTAGAGTGTCTGAGGAGTTCCCTGGTAAAATACTTCCTTGTTATCATCGCATATTTAGGTGACATCCTCCGGGGAGAAAACTGGGCATCAAAAAGCACGTTGAATTCACCACCAATATCCACCTAATCGTGCAATACTAAAAAAATTGATACCAGCTCTCGAAAGGTACTTAGCCTGCAGTGGTAATTACCAATCTGCAGTTTATCACCATTTGTCTTATTATTTTTAATTTATAAATATTAGTAAATTAGTATTTAAAATATGAATTAGAGAGTATCATGTTCAATGATCATTCGAGAAAAAAATATTTTTTTCTGACATTTTTTCTTTTAAGGGGACATGGTACGTCTATTACGCAAAAAATTTTAATTTAAGGATTTGAAATTTTTTTTTTTAGTTGTCTCCCTATGCGTGTATACTAAAGGGTGTTTTTTGAGAAAGTATAGAACTTTAAAATGCACAAAACAACGATGTATTATTCGATTGACATGAATTTTTTTTTATTCGAAAGATAATCTTGTGGCATTACATTTTAAATATGATTTCTGGCATAGATCGCACGGCTGGCTCGGATGTAGCCCAATCTGACGTCCAATTTTCGATGACTTTTCCAACATTTCAGGCCGTATATCGGCAATAACACGGCGAATGTTGTCTTCCAAATGGTCAAGTGTTTGTGGCTTATCCGCATAGACCAATGACTTTACATAGCCCCACAGAAAATAGTCTAGCGGTCTTCAATCACAAGATCTTGGAGGCCAATTCACAGGTCCAAAACGTGAAATTAGGCGGTCACCAAACGTGTCTTTCAATAAATCGATTGTGGCACGAGCTGTGTGACATGTTGCGCCGTCTTGTTGGAAACCACAGCTCCTGACATCATGCTTGTTCAATTCAGGAATGAAAAAGTTAGTAATCATGGCTCTATACCGATCACCATTGACTGTAACGTTGTGGCCTTCATCGTTTTTGAAGAAGGATTCCACCAGCCCATAAAGCGCACCAAACAATCAGTTTTTCTGGATGTAACGATGTTTCGACATACACTTGTGGATTAGCATCACTCCAATTGCGGCAGTTTTGTTTGTTGACGTAGCCATTCAAGCAGAAGTGTGCTTCATCGCTAAACAAAATTCGCTTATGAAAATCGACCATTATTTTCGAAATAAAAATGCACAATTTTAAAGCGTTGTTCAGGCGTGAGTCTATTCATGATGAATTGCCAATCCAAACTGAGAATAAATCACTTGACAGCTGTTAAATCGGTCGCCATCTTGGAAAGTAATGCCAACTTAAACTTCTATACCTGGAAAAAAAACACTCTGTATGTAAAATAGATTTTGTCCCCAAGATTTCATAAAAACTACCCATTTAATTTTTTTAAGAAAAAAATCTTAAAATGTGTTAAGTAATTTTGAAATGCTAATCATTCTACAAAAATTGACGTACACGCATGAAATTTGATTTACAAGTACGTCAAATTATGTATAACAAAAGCGTGCATTGTTTTTGTGATAAAGTGATTGGTATACTTACAGTACTTCTTTTTACGGAAAATTCCTTGAAAAATGTATAAATTCTAAAGTCAATTATTTTTTAAAAAATGAGATTTTCTTTGGTTCAAAAATGAATACCAATTTTTGTTACATGAACTATTAGCAAAAGGTAAAAAAAATCAAAACATTAGGCACAATAGAATATAAGACTTAGCATTTTAAATGAAGACAAGCTAGTTATTTTATCTTTCTGATATACGTCAGTTTAAAGTTTTGATTTGCCATAGGGATGTGAATAAAAGCGAGAACATTAAATCTATCATTATGTGTTTTCTTTATTAAGAGATTTCAAATCTTGTGAGGTTACTGAAAAGTACATGAAAAATAATTTAAGGTAAAAATAGATTCAATTTTTTGACCGATTTATGTCAATAGAATCGTATTGTGTTCCTTTAAATAGTGTAAATTTATGAGCTCAAAATATATATCATCAGTGCTTACAAGTTAACCAATAATGAAACAAGATGGTTGTCGGTGACAACCTTGTAATTTTGAACCACAGGAAAGGGACCAGATGACAAAAAAACTGGCATTCACCTAACTTCCTCAGCATGCCAATGTGGAGGACCCTGGGTTCGAGAGAATTAACGTGCATAAGCCGGCAATTTTTAAGTGGACACAGTGACTTAACTCATGACACACCGTCCATGAGTTCCCTGATCATGACAAGTTATCGTGGTATACTCAAGATGTATATCATAGTTTTGGGAGTAAAAATACCTTAACACTAATGCCTAAGTATATTTTTTTAATAACATCCTGATATCACCACAAATTCATTGACTTTGTTTTTAATCATATATCCTTTTTGGAACTCTACAGGAAAATAAAGTGAAAGGCCTATATATTTTTCGAATTATTGATATACTGTATTATGAAAATAAGTTTATATAGAAATATTAATAACTGAGTATCATAATAATTAAAATAGTAATTTTTTTTCATGCTTTCGTATTAGAATTTTGAGTATTTATATTTTACCAATGCATAGTATTTTTCTATTTACTTCGTTTCTACTTTTTTTCAGGTTCAGCAGAGAAAGAGTTAATAATAATTTTTAAATATATATAGATAATACCTTTTCATAAATATGTGCGTGTGTATATAGTGTGCGTGGTAGTAGTAGTAGTAGTAAGCAGCAGCAGCAGCAGCAGTGATGAAGTAGTAGTAAATATAAATTGCTTACAAAAATACTCTGTTTTTTTGCAAAGAAATATTATACATATATATATGTATTACACTGATATTCATGTATTCTGAGTTTATAGCAAATAAATTTCTTTTACAGTTCATATGAGAAAAATTTAATACTTGCAAGAGAGCTTTTAAAGGTTTTGTATTGCAATTCCTATGTATGATTAATATTTGTTTAATGCTTATCAAGAGTAAAATGGGTGTGCAATGGACTTTCCATCTTCAGAATTTTAGTGATTCGGTGATCATGCATTAACTAAAGATTTTAGCTAAATTTATTTTTATTTTTGCGTTTTTCACCAAACTAGTTTTTGTTTTTTAAATGTTGAAATAAACTTTCAATTAGAAACAAAAGAATTTCAAATATATGAAATAGAATGTGCAAGAATAATAGAAAGTGCTGCTGAAGAATTCGGAACTGAGACAAAATTGACTATCAGATATCCCTAATAAATACACACATGTGATGGGTATATAAAAGAGTTTATAAAGGTGCTACACACTTTGAGAGTTAAGCTACGTGTCAGTGTTTTCTTTACCTTTATCTTCATAGGATGACATTCAGTATTTCGGAGGAGTGATTTTACTCGATCAGATAAAATGGCGCAAGAAGCACAGCTGCCTTTACAGTTTTGAACAGAATGTAAAAGCAAAATACAAACTTGATGGTTTGCTTGGATTTTTAGAAGGAGTCATTTTTTATTTTACCAAGAAAGCTCTCCCTAAGTTATCTTTTTGTGGACTTTACATGACAGAGTTTTTTATTGGAAAGAACTCTACAGGAAATCAATTTTTAAGTAACAAGAAGTGAGCTATTATGGATGGAAAACCTTGGAGGAGCAGTAATACGTAAC
>BMAU01006835.1:0-37500 GCA_019973935.1 Trichonephila clavipes
GAAAGCAGGTGAAAATATTGGACCCTTAAAAAATGAGAAAGAAAAAACAAAAATTGTGTGTTTGCTTATGACTACATGATAGAAATGAAAACTTCTGATATTTTTCGGATATACATTATAACCTTTTTTGGGGGCGGTACTTTTTTCTTCTATTTTATTTTTCTGCTATTTTTTGCACGTGTTTTTTCTGTGCTCTTTTTTTGCGGTGTATGAATTTCAACGGGGTTTTGGCGCCACTGTAATGTTTTCTCCCAGTGTACATATATGCAATTCAAAACGCTCTGTTAATTGGTAATAAACATTCTCTCGACAATGCACATTTCATTGCTTTCTCGCAACGCTATAGCAGCACTTACTTGATTGAAGACGAAACTTTCAATGACAGAGTCAGATGAGAAATTTTTAATAATAATTGCAATACTTCTTTAAATTACCTATACGTAAAGTACCTGGTAACCTGTTAATCTACTTTAAATATTTATTTTAAGATATATTCATCTAATTATGTTGTGGAATGGGGCTCCACGAAAACACTAGTTCTAGGGGTTCCACGAAAACATCTTGAAGTTCTAGGGGTTCCGTGAGTTGAAAGCGTTCGAAGACCACTGGTTTAATGTAAACAGACGTCTACGTAAGGAGGTTTTAGTGACCATTTTGTGAGGATTGGTGTACACAAAATTAAAGTTTGGTGGTAACCCCCGTAGATCCACACATTTTTTAAAATTTTTACCACATAAATTGCCCCTTGGTTGTTTTTGTTAAGTGCTGTTTTAGTGTAATCCTCCATAAAACTTTTGGCTGTATACGCTTTTGTTTGTGAAGTTGATTCATATTGCGCGGACCTAGTAATGCATTGTACTATTTCATACATAGTAAGGAATAACGCATCATTATTCGACATTTCATGATGGCTAAATTAATTTGATTCTACTCTATTATGTCACACTCTCTCTATATTTATGTATTTATTTATCTTGTTCAAAATTTCAATCGTTAATAAAATACATTTAAAAGCGCACAAATAAGTTGAAATTTTATAGACACGATTATTTTGGATGGCAATACAGTTATTTTATTATAATTAATAAAAAATAAATGATTAACACTAATTATTCAAAGAATTTCAAAACCATCAATGTTGGCATCATTTTTGTTGACTTACCGATTCTTTTGGCGACGTTTGTCAAAACTTGAAAAAGTTTTTTTTTTCTCACATTTTAAAGCGAAAATTTGAGCTGAAATGTCCTATACACTATTGTTTTGGGTGGCAATACGATAATTTGATTATAATTAAACAAAATTAACTGAAACTAATTATTTAAAAAATTACAGATACAGCCACGTTGGCTTCATTTTTAGCGACTTGGGCCGAAACATTAAAAGATTTTTTCTCACGTTTAAAAGCATTAATTTGAACTGAAATTTTATATGCCCGATTGTTTCGGAACTTGATACTTGAATGATAATTAATAAAATGAATTGCCACTTAATGTCGTGATTCTGTCATATGTATATACATATTTATATTAATTGTAATTGTTTAATAAAAAAATAACCAAAATAAAAATTTTCTTCGTTGATCTAAGTAGGCATTGACTTAATTTTTTTTTATATTACTTGTGTTTTAATTTTTAATTTTCATTGTAACAAAATTCTGCAACAATCATGAATCCCTTTGGGAACTTTTCGGTACATTAATTCACCCCTTTCGTACGGTCATTCCTGACAGTTCAGCAATAGAAAATTGATATTTTATTACAGTTACTTAAGTATACCTATGCATCAAAAACCAATTACCACAATGTGTAACCACAATTTTCCATTTTTCAGCAGCTAGGCGTTTTCCATGGATTTTCTACAATTTATTTTTCTTTTAGCAGTATTTTTGGCAAACGCTGATCAAAATTTAGGTTTAAACACCTTTTTCATCTTTAAAATCTGTATGAAGGATTTTACTCACAGTGCCGGAAGACATTCCTAGTTTCGATGCAGTACATCTTTGAGAAGGCGAATTTTCTTTGAGGATCAGTTAGTGAGTGAGTGAATATTAACTTCGCACTGTGCAGCTGCTACACGAGAGCTTTTGGTGATGGACCTCATAATGGTCAAGTGACAAGGATGACACCTGAGCTGGCACCCTCTTCTCCTAACCACCACACCAACGGGAGGACGTTTGAGCTATCGACAGATTTAATGTGCATCGCTCCCCTACACGGTGTGTCTCTAGTGGTACTGGGCTCGAACTCGTGACATGCCAGTCATGATCCTAAATCTTAAACACTGGGCTACCGCAACCCAATTTGAGGATCAAAGACTCCACTTTCTTGATTGTTGTATGCGTTGAACAGCCTTAGGATGAGAATTCGTGGGCATGTTTTAATTTTTACCTTCATCAAGACATTTTTTTATATTATAATATTTAGACAATTTAATATATTATAAATACCTTTTTTAAGCAATTAATTAAATTTTTACACCATTTTCTAATTTATTGAAAAAAACACTTCTCCTCGGAAAGCGCAATTACGAAACCTTCAAGATATCTATCAATTTTAGGAGCCATTTTCAAAATTAATATTTTATTTCATATTCTATTTAAAAGAAAACATTTTAAGGCGATTATTCTGAAGTTTCCAAAGTTTTATCTTAAAGTGAAAACGAAAAAATAAATTACAAAATTGTTTCCATAAAGTGCCAACAACCTTCTGTACTTACATTGGAGATTATAATTCTATTTAAATACATTATATAATTTATAATTTTTTAACTATTGGTTAAAGGTCATTGTGTAACTCTGAGAAGAATAAGAAATAATTTTAGTTTCGCTTCTCAAACTTTCAGTACTGGCGCCCCCCTTTTCAATCACAATTTTTATCGCGCCCCCCTTATACATTAATAATGTACTGAATGCAATAGTAATGCACTTTGACGCTAAAGCAACAATCTTTATTATAAACCGTACAAATTCATGAACAACTAAATATTTTTCACTGCAGAAACTATCAAACTGACCCATTTCACACAAAATTTTACCATGAACCTAAATCTGGTCTCCGTTTCGCGAAATTACAGTAACTTTGTCTTTAAAATGGACGACCATCTTTAAAAAAATCAAACCTCCGGGATTGGAAACAAACTTACAGGCGGATTTTAAGAAGTCGGGAGTCATTCAAACGGGTTCCGCTCCAGAATAAGAATATGCTTAAAATTTTACTCTCCCGTTACTAAAACGTGAGTTATTGCACTTTGGTAATGCATTTCCATGGATGCATAGGAAAAACACCTAAAAAACAAAGTAAAAGAATTTTAATTGCGTTAGGAGAGTGTTTGAAAAACTCTCCATTTAAACAGGCGTGTTTGGAACACTTTCCAGATTTCCGTGCGTTTCACGCTTTTTTTTTGTTCCGCTGATTTTTAACAAACTTAATATAGTTATGTAAATTTCCACGCCGATCACGACTATGTATGTCATTTGTTAAAATTCCAATTAGTTCAAAATTTATGACTAACTGTATCTATCAAATTCGTCCCGTTTTTCCAATAGTCTGGTTCGTTGACTTAAATATTTTTCACCCCAGAAACTTACCACAGTGACAAATTTCTCTCGAAATTTTACCAGGAATCTAAATCTGGTCTCCATTTCTCAAAATTCCTGTAACTATATTTTAAAACGTAAGACATTCTTTAAAAAAAATCGACCCTTCTTGCTTGGAAACAAACTTACTAGCGGATTTTAAAAGGCCGGATTTTAATCAAACGGGTTCCGCTCCCGAACAAGGATTTGCTGAAAATTTAGCTCTACTTTTAATAAAACGCAAGTTATTGCACTTTGGAAATGCATTTCCATGGAAAGTATAAGAAAAACACCGAAAAAACAAAGTAAAAAAAATTTAATTGCGGTAGGATGCTCCTCATTCAAACAGGCGCATTTGGAACGTTTTCTAGATTTCGGTGCGTTTCACGCATTTTTTTTTTCTTTCACTGATTCTTACCAAACTTAATATACTTAAGTAGAATTCATCACTGATCATGAATATGCATGGCGCGTATCGAAAAAAAAAATTGTAAATAATTCAAAAGTTAACGCCAACTGTATCATTCAAATTAGTCGAATTTTTCCAATAGTCTGGTTCAGTGCCTTAAATATTTTCCACCCCATAAACTTACAACAGTGACCGATTTCCCTCTAAAATTTAGCAGGAATCTAAATATGGTCTCTTTCTCGAAATTCAGGTACCTTTATCTTCAAACTGAAAGACATTCTTTAAAAAAATCGACCCTTGGGGCTTGGAAACAAACTTGCAGGCGGATTTTAATGGAACTGGTTTCGCTCCCGAATAAGAATATGCTTAAACTTTTATACACCCTACCATTTATAGAATGCGAGTTATTGAACTTTGGTATTGCATTTCCATGGAAAAAATAGGAAAAACACCGAAAAAACAAAGTAAAAAAATTATTTGCGGTAGGATGGTCACTCCCCATTCAAGCGGGCATATTTGGAACTCTTTCTAGATTTCCGTGCATTTCTTCCTTTTTTTCTTCCTCTGATTCTTACTAAACTTTGTATACTTATGTAGAACTCAACGCTGATCCCGCATATGTATGGTGCTTGTCAAAAGTTCAATTAGTTCAAAAGTTATGTTCGACTGTAACTTTCAAATTCGTCCCGTTTTTCAAATAATCTGGATCGGTGACTTTTAAATATTTTTCACCCCAGGAACTTACCACTTTGAACCACTTCACACGAAACTTTACCAGGAATCTAAATTTGGTCTCCGTTTCGTGAAATTCTGGTAAGTTTGTCTTTAAAATAAAAGACGTTTTTCTTTCAATCCAGTTACTTTGGTCAGGAAGAAGGTCACATCCATTTCTAGAGGTACCTGAATTATTTGGTAGAAATTCGACTAGTTTTGCCAATTAAACGTTGATATTTATTTTGCGGCTCCCAAAAACATGTAAATTGCTCACGTTTTGAAATTATTTTTCAAATTTTTCGTTAGGGGTGCCCATACCCGAGATTGGACCTCCCTTTCAGTTCAAGAAGGCCGCACCAATAACTGTGTATTTTTCACCCCAGAAACTTACCAAAGTGGCCCAGTTCACTCGAAATTTTACCAAGAATCCAAATCTCGTCTCCTTTTTGCGAAATTATGGTAACTTTATCTTTAAAAGGAAGTCCTTTTTCTTTTAATACAGTTGCTTTGTTCATGAAGAAAACCACATCCTTTTTTAGAGGTTCCTGAAGTTTTTGGTAGAAATTAGACTAATTTTGCCAATTAAAGGTTAAATTCTATTTATCACCGAACGATGTTGTTCCACAAGTGGATTTAAATCAATTTGAGAATCAATTGAAAGCTCCGTTTATTTTGCTAGGTGACTTTAACGGACACAGTCCTCTATGGGGCATGATGATACCAACTCTCGTGGGCGACAGATCGAACAGTTGATGACTGATCACTGTTTCTGCCTGCTAAACAATGACGAGAAAACGTATTTTCATGCACACATGAGAACATTTCACTCCCTTGATCTAGCCATCTGTTCGTTAGCTTTCTTACCGATGCTGAATTTTGAGATTGATAAAGATCTTCAGAACACACAGCGATCATTTCCCTCTCCTAATATAGCTTTTTAATGGTGCGGGGACACGACTTCGTCCTCCCACATATCATTTTCATTGCGCAGACTGGGATAAATTTACAGCAGTGCTTCTCAAACTTTCAATACTGGCTCCCCCCTTATCAATCACAATTTTTATCGCGCCCCCTTATACATTAATAATGTACTGAATGCAATAATAATGCACTTTTTTTACGCTAAAGCAATAATCTTAATTATATACCGTACAAATTCATGACATAAGTATTAAATTTTGTATATGTTGCTTTTAAGCAAAAACAATATTAAGTAATAGGATAATTATTATGTTATTTTTCCTTTCTAATTTTTAAATTGAACATACTGCAAAATGCGGTGGCTGCTTAGAAGACAAAAATATACTTTTTTAGAAAGAACTCAGTGGGTCAATTTCTAATCATAAGCATTCCTTTGAAAAAAATTTGCTGTGTAAGACAAGCCCATGGAAGTCGCTAATACTTATTAAACTTGTTCTTAATTTAGCATTAATTAATTAGTTATAAAATACCTGTGCAGCACTGATACATTAAAAGTATACCGGCTGAAGTACCCGCTCTTTGCACGAGTTCATTTATAAGAAAATAAAACATTATTGATATAATCTCGAATTTTAAGGAGAGTAAAGCCAAATGCGCAACAATGTTTACAAAAATGTAAAATGATTTTTTAAATCGTTGCTCCAAAATTATAATTAGTTTTAAGTGAACTGTAATTTTAAGCCTCACAGAATTAGCATTTAGAATTGATGTTGAATAATGAACAATAATATAAATTCCGATGAAAAATAATTGTATTATTTTTAATATTTAAAGTGAAAAGACTTCAACATATTTTAAACCTGGAGCAGGCACGCACTCGATACTAATGGTCGAGTGGGGTTACTGAGCCACCCCAATCTTTTTTTATAATTATTTTTATAGTACACAATAAAAATCGTAATTCCAGTGAATAATTTAATTAAGATAAAATATGCTCACCCCCTCCCTACTTTCAAGAACACAGAAAATATTTCGAAAAAAGTTATCACACCGGGAACTCAGTCAAACAAGTACCTTAAGATTGTAAAAAAACGTTCGTCACTCCCAAAAAAAGAGGAAGATATGTGACAAATATATTTTAGTTCACGTTAAAACTGTCAAACAGGAGGATAGTGTCAGAGCCATTGGTAACAATTAAACAGTTTTGCCAGAATTACCGTTTTCGTGCACTCTGTGCTCGGCGTGACAGCTCCGGAATAAAAGGGTATTCATTACAATATGGATGTTCAAAAAAAATTATGTAAAACGTTTTTCATTATGTTTTTTATATGTTTGGGAATAACTCATAGAAATAAATCTTGGCCAAGTAATCCTTCAAAGAGCTCTGTGCTTTTCCAAAAATTATAAAAATATTTTATAAGCAAAAAATTGCAGCAGAAATAATTTGCAACTTCCCTAAATGAAAAAACAAATGCATAAGAGCAGGGACGTAACTAACCGTACAAGTTCAAAGGTCAAACCGCAGCAACTACATTCTGCAGCCTACAGCTGATGACAATAATATAACACAGTGATGAATATTTCATCTTCCTAAATTTTTTTTTTCGATTATGGGTCTGGGTTTTGTTTTTTCTCATTTTGGTTTGAAAAGAAACCGTAATAAAAGTAGAAGCTTTAATTTTTTATGACGTAATATCGCAGATATATAAATTATATCAGTGTAAATGTGTATTTTTTTATTATGTCAGAAAGTATTTTGTTTTACTTCATTCCAGTAAATAATTTTTTTTAATCTTTTATTTTCGATATGCTCGCGCCCCCCAGGGGGCGCGCCCCACAGTTTGAGAAACACTGATTTACAGGGTTAGCGGCTATCATCGGCACAATGGTTCAGAACAGGGCAATTGATGATGCCGTTTCAAACGTCACTGAAGCTATTAGGAATGCTGCCGATGTAGCAATTTCCAAAACATCAAATTCTATTCGGAAGCTGTGCAACCCATGGTGGAATTCTTCCTGCCAACAAGCAAAAAAGGAGCAAAGGAGGGCGTATGGTATATTCAGGAGATACCCCACCACTGAAAATCTCATAGCGCTCAAACGTGCAAAAGCGTTAACTTGTAGAATACGACGTCAAAGTCAGAGAGAATCTGGAGCAAGTATATTCCTTCAATCACATCGTTAACTAATAGTCAACAGTTGTGGAGAAAGGTCAAAGCATCCAATGGTCTCTATCGGGTCTTTACTATTCCAATACTGGAAACATTGACTGCTATTTACTCATCATCTGCTGATGTAATTGAATTAAACATTAAACTTATTTACCGGAGAGATTTACCGTATTTATTATTTTTCTTTAAAACGTATGCTATTTATAATTATAAAATGACATAGGGAACGTCAATTGACGATAGTTTGGAAAGTTTTAATTGATTTAATTTGTTATGCAACATTAGAGAGTTAGGAATTATTGAAATCCTTTCTTTAAACCATTTATAATACCCCGGAATGTTCTAATTTATCATTTGGCGTCACACTATATGCTAAAAAAAAAAAGTTTAAACATTAGATCTTTAATGACAAATAAAACAGTACACTAGATTAAAAGATTTTAATGCCAGGTTCTTAAAGTAACAATTAATTTATTAAACAATAAGATTAAAATTAAGTGACACATAACTGAATATTACTTAGCTTTGAAAGAGGGAGCGAGCGACGGATGGGATTGACCTCAGGTAGCAGGTGAGCTTCGAAAGTGGAGGGTTTTTCTGGCAGACGAAGAAGGTAAAAAGCGCCGAGAATTGTCGTGCACGAGCTTTTAAAGTTGACCAGATCACTTCGAAAAGAATCCGCTACGGATTCATTACCGTCAAATCTACCACCCTGATTGGAGCGCAAGAACATAATTTGCCGGCCATAAGGTCCGTTGAACCTAGACGCACCCACATTCCTGTGTAATCCCTATTTTCTGTAAACAGGGCAAATGCAAAAATTAAAACTGTATCTCAGGGGCCGGCGGCCTCCATCACTCCTCCCCTCTTTCAGATTAACAAAACTAGAAATAAAAAACACAAAAAATTCATTGTAGTAAATGTAAATACAAAATGCAATAGCGTCAGCAGTTCCAACACAAGAAAAATTCATTGAGGAAAATGTCCGTATCAAAAATGCAATAGCAGCAGTTCCAACAGACCATTCTTCCTTTCAACAGGCACTCACAGACTCCTGGTCACGAACGGCTGTCCACGTCACGAAGGAAGAAAAACAAGAAAAATGATGTCTGGAGCGTCCTAATCTTGGTAAAACTTTAGCGTAACAGTTCCTCGGTCTTGTAGTAGTAACCTGGTGCTGTTTGAATTTTGTAGGGGTTCTTCTCATGGTGCAAGGGGTACATCCAGAAATCTGACTCTCGACGGGGTTAATCTCGTGATACAACTAGATCCAATGCACCTGAAACAACCATGGCTTGATATCCTGAAAGAGAGAAAACACGAACACTCTCGTAGGAGAGCTAGCATCAATAGTGTATATATAATAGGTAGAAAACAAAATTTCCCACTCTTCCACAGGGCTTTCGGATACGAGGTCCCCATCTCGTCCTCCCATCACTCAATATAAAAAAAATTTCAAGAAGCATTGTCTAAAAAAAAAAAAAAATTCTACTTTGCACACACAAAAATACAACAACCAACAAGAAAATTGCATTTTAACCCTAATTCCTTAAACGTTGCGAAAAGGTGGAGAAAAACAAATTAACTACTAACAACTACAATTAAATTCATGCACGAAAAAAATTTGCCGAATGGGATATGGGTCACCAAACAATTCACAAGGACAACATATATAAAATAACAAATAGAAATAATCGAACAATCACAAAGAAACATGTGCCACTAAATAATAAAAAAAAAAAAAAGACGAGTAACGCATAGTAAAATCAAAAATTGCATATATAACAGCTTCGCTACTCACAATAACCACACATATGCGCATCGAACAAAATACTTTGTGATAAGAAGTAAGTACTAGTGAAAACATATATAATCAATACAAACATGGCACCCAGAAACAGACACTTCATAATCGTTTAACATCGAAATCTTGACACGACCAATGTGAAGTGAAAGTCCCAGACCATCAAAAAAAAAAAAACTAGCAGAACTCTTTACATACTCAAAGCATAAAAATTTCAATGGTTCACTAAGAGCATTGATAATATTTAATGAAAATAATTAAGTAAAAAAAAATTAGAGATTGAAACGATGAGTGTGCATAGGTGAAAAAAAAATTTTAACTTCATAGAATGCTAAATAGCCTAAGAAATTAAAAAAAATTCACTACAAGCATTGGTTACAAATAAAAGTTTAAAAAAAAAAAATTTAACGGAATTAATTCAGATTTGCAAATTAAAATTTTATAAATTAACTAATCGTATAAATGATAAAAAAAAAATTTATAACCTGCAAGAATGCTGAGTAGCCTAAGGAATTTAAAAAAATCACCACTAGCATTGGTTACAAATGAAAGTTAAAAAAAAATACTGTAATTAAATTTAGAATTGCAAACTATGAGTGCGCATGTGATCAGTATGCACCCCCCAAAGTGTACAAAAGCAAAACAAACAAAACATAACATCCCATTTCCTGCGATATGACGATCGCCGGCAACCGCCAACACAAGAAACAGAGTGCAGAATTATAACTAAAAAAATAGCAAATCCGATTGTAAAAAAAAACTATATCGATTAATATTGTTTAAAAGAAACTTTAAAAAGAAAAAAAAATTTCTTCCACATTCAATACATTTGAATTTCCATTTGAGAAATGAATTCCAGAAATCACAAGTGCAGTTGAAAATTTCAGAAAAAAAAAAATAAAACATAAAATTGATATGCAACCCAAGTCATATGAGGCGATACATACAGAGTAAAGTAATTTAACTAAAAGAAAATTATTGCAAGTGTTACACAGAATTAAACAGTTTCCAATATAAAAAAAAATATCGCTTAACTAATCAACATAACTTTTTAACAATCCTCGTAATACAATGTATCCACAAGTCCAAATAATATAAAAAAAAACTAAAATTGTTTCACTATACGCTCAACAAATATACAAACACGAAAAAAAAAAACACAAGATCCTCGATTTACAACAATACCGCTAACTCAATTCATCGAAAATCCTCTAATTAATAACTCAAGTACAATTCTATAACAACAACCCAAAATTCTCAGTAACCTTAAAATGATTCCTCGATAATCCAAAATTGCCTTTACCTCCGATCGTTCACATCTTATGCCTCAACAACACTAACTAAACTTATCTGCAACTACCGAATAATCAATTGACTGCTCCACAATACCATGAACTAAAACCATCTATGCTCATCAATTTATTTACACAAAATCTCACATACTCAATAACACTTAACTAGACTTATCTTCAACTTTCAATTAATTAATCGACTTCTCCGCAATACCAATAACCAAAACCAGTCTTTGCTCATCAACTTATTCACAAAAATCTCGCATAATCCTCCACTCGAACTTTCCCAAATGCATCTCAAAACATTCCTAAATATACCACACAACCATTAACTCAACTCATCCATGTTCATCAACTCAATTACTCGAAATCGCACAAAATCCGGAACTCAAATTACCTTCTCACCTCAAAACAACTTTCTCAAATATACCGCATAATTACATCAACTCAATTTCCCTTGCCCAAAATCCCCAAATCAAAATATCCTTCAGTACTTCAAACAGTTTTATTAAATAAACCATGTGACTTTCTTTTCAATTCAATTATCCATTTCCATAAAAAAACAACCATCGAATAAACGCACACCCTGAACACAAACTTAACTATCTCCATAAAAAAAAAACTTTCCCAATTATTCAACAAATTCATCAGTGCAAAAACTTTATCTCCTTCAAACAACTTTCTCAAATGTTCCACAAAATCCTGAACTCAACTTATCCAACTCCTTTAACAATTAATAAAACAAAAAAAAAATTACACCTAATCATCTTCAACATTTTCAAACCAAAAAAAAAATTATCAAACTCAATATCTAAAACAAACAATACTAAATCAAAATTCTCTTAGCCAAAACCAAACTCAAAGCTAACACAACTACGCGTACACAAAACATAAAATTTAACAATACCATTATCTGACCAAAAACTTATTTCCAAATAACAATGCAAAACTACAATTAAAATCCAAAACCCTAAAAATCAAATCAACCTCAACACTCAATTCAATAATCTACCCGAGCGCTACCATTAATCAAAAACAAGTTAACCTAAATCAACAAAAAATACTATATCAACATCAACCAAAACATTAAATTCCTAGTACAGTTTAGCACACAACCGAGACAGAATGATTGACTGCACATTCATTTAACCAAACCACAATTAATCTAACCCAACAGAAGTACTATATCGACATCAAACAAAACATTCAATTCCTAGTACAGTTTAGCACACAACCGAGACAGAATGATTGACTGCATATTAATTTAACCAAACCACAATTTAACTAGAGCCCTGAGTAAACAAAAAAAAATTCCAAATCTATAGCAAAACAAACAACACAAAAATTAAATGAGCATTGAAACACCTAACCGAAAAACCAGAAAATTTTAAATCAAAGTTAGCAATCGTCTCACTAACAAAACAACATGAGCGAAAAAAAAAATCAAGTTTCAACATAATTTCGTAGGGAAAATATTCAAACAACCATCTCTATCCATATCTTAACAAGCATAAATTCCAATGATATCATTATTCAGTAATACACAGCCACTTAAAATTAATACACTAACACAAATTATCACTAAAATTGCTTCTGACAAAATACCGTTACCAAAAAAATTAACATTGTATGCAAACTCAAAATTTAACTAGAAAGTACAGTTATACACAATCAAATCAGCATAAACTAAGTTATTCAATAAAGGAACCTTTTGTATGATAAAATTTTTTTTTAAATACTAGATACTAATCACAACACAAAAATTATGTAATAAATGAAAAAATTTCAAATATGTATGTATAGTAACAACATTCAAATTTTCATGACAGGTGTCCATGGACCCCAAAATTTGAACTTTGTCACAAACATGGCTTCAAGCTTAAAATTTATAAAATTAAAATTGACGTGCATACATGAATCGCAAAGCAAAATTAAATAACAATCCTATTACAAACAACAAATTTTACATATTTCATAAAACACATAGCATCAAAAGAATATTTTATCTAGAGCTAAAGTTGATATTAACCACATACAACATTATGTCCTTTAAGCATCAAATCAAAACATGAAACAAACTGCATAAAAAAAAAATTGAGCTAGAATTCATTAAAAAAAACTAAGTACAAAATTTTATCTCGCTAAAACATCAAACATGACATAAAACAAGTGCATAAAAAAATTCTGAGCTAAAAATTCATTAAATAACCAACTACAACAATGTCTCACTTAAACATCAGAAAACGACATGACACAAGTTGCATAGTTATAAAAAAAATTCCAGCGGAAAGTATGCGAATTAAATGTAAGAGAAAAACCAAAATTTCATTTTTTTTTTCTTCTATTATAAAAAAAGAGCTAAGTAAAGTTTAGCTAAGTTTCATACATATTTGAAAAAATGCAAATAAAAAAAGTTGTAATTATGACGAAAGAAAGCCTATTGCGTCGAGAAAAAATTATTATCATCGAGTAGCTCCGAGAGAAAAGTAACAAACAACAACAAAAAAAAAGGTGGGATGGCGACCCCACATAGAAAAAGAGAGGCCGAACATCCAGTCTCGCTTGCGACAGCAGGGGGGTGCGAGGGAGAAAATTCCTCCCAAAGCCGGAGCGAACCAGCATCCAGTTCCAACAAAAATGCTCCGAGTAGGAGTGCGCCGGAATGACATGGGCAGAGATGGGACGTCCTCCCCCATCGGCCAAGAACGCCAAGACTCAGACCCCACACAACACCTCCAAATCAAATTTTAACAGAAACAAGGAGAGGGGAAAGAAATTACAACAAATCAAGCGCATTTACGAAGTCCAATGCCCTAACATGCTCTACATGTCCACAAAAAAATCGATATAACCAATACCCACTCCCCAAACACAACATCGCTCCAACAATTAAACTCTCATCTCAACCAGAACAGCAGATTAACAAAAAAAAAAATTGACAAACCCCAACATCCCATAAAAAAAAAGAAAACTAAATTTCAAGCGCAAACACAATGAACACGTAATAACTATTTCCGTCAAAACTTAACCTTTTCCCTACACTTTAATAGCTCTAAATTCAAATACTGCACAAATGAACCTTTAACTAATTTTTTTCTTTTTCTCAAAAACTACTAACCTTTTTTTTTTTATCACTTCAATCTCTCAAATTCCAAGTACTACAGCCATAAACACCTAATCAATTACTATCAAAATTTAACACAGTTAATTTCTCTAACTTAAGCAGCGCAACATCTAACGAATTTTTATCGGAAATATCATCTTCATGACACTTAAATCGCTCAGAACAGTAAGCATAATCAATTAACCGAACCACTTCAAACATTCGGGCCAAAAAAAAAAAAACATTGTTAACTAGCAACAAAACACGTACTCCATATGACAATATACACTCGAATTAATTAAACGGAAAAAAAAAATTAAAACACACTAAAATGCACAATACAAACATATAACACATCATAGCTAGATTAGTTAAGATTATGAGAATACACACATACATATACTAACAAAGAGCATAAGAAAAAGACATACATTAACAGCATCTCTAAGTATCTAAATAATAATTAAAAAAAAATTACAAGAAAAAAAAAAAAAAATTTCACAACTGGAATAGCACACATAAAAAAAAATTTTTTTTTTTTTTTTTTTCACATGTTTAACAGATTAAGTAGGACTATTATTCGGTGACCCATCAAAGAAAAAATTCACGACATCAGATGATGTAAAAAGAAAAAAAAATTCCGACGACTGGTCCGGCACCAAATGATGGTGCAAAGAAAAAAAAATTTAAAATCCTGTCACGGTACCATTATAATGCTACAAAGAAAAAAAATTTTAAATCCTGGTCACTGCACCAATATAATGCAACGCCCGGTTAACTTAAATTGATTTAATTTATTCTTATTATCCATTTTATAATACCCAGGTTCTAATTTATCATTTGGCGTCACACTATAGCTTAAGTTTAAACATTAGATCTTTAATGACAAATAAAACAGTACACTAGATTAAAAAGGCCGGTTCTTAAAGTAACAATTAATTTATTAAACAATAAGATTAAAATTAAGTGACACATAACTGAATATTACTTAGCTTTGAAAGAGGGAGCGAGCGACGGATGGGATTGACCTCGGGTAACAGGTGAGCTTCCCGAAAGTGGAGGTTTTCTGGCAGACGAAGAAGGAGTAAAAAGCCGCCGAGAATTGTCGTGCACGAGCTTTTAAAGTTGACCAGATCACTTCGAAAAGAATCCGCTACGGATTCATTACCGTCAAATCTACCACCCTGATTGGAGCGCAAGCGCACCCAAGAACATGCAAAAATTAACTGTTTTGCCGGCATTTCATTATAAATGTGTTTTTGCTAAGTCATAAGCAATATCATAATTCAATGATTGTAAGGCCCAACCGTTGAGTTTGTATGCTAAATGTTTGGTGTCCATCCAGATAACATTTAAATTTTTGCGACAAAAATAATGAATGATGACGGGTTTTGTGAAGTCAGGGCTGCATAAGACTGGATTTCTAGATAGGCTTGTCTTGAACTCCTCAAATGCATTCTGGCAAGAACTATTCCAGTCAACGGTTGATTTTTGATTTTGGCCCTTAAATAAATCTGTCAGTGGAGCTGCGATTACAGAAAATTCGGGAATATATCTTCTATAATAGCAAACTAATCCTAAAAAGGCTCTAATTTGCGTCTTGTTAGTGGGGGTTGGGAAACATTTGATGACATGTGCCTTTAATTCCCCAGGTGTTCTTCAACCTTGGCCTACCAAATGTTCAAGATACTTAACATATGCTGGAGCAAATTGACATTTTGAGGGCTTGATATGTAATTTAGCTGAGCGTAAGTGATCCAATACACCTTTTTGGTGTTTTAAGGAATCCTCCCAGTCTAGTGAAAAGACAGCTACATCATCTAGGTAGGAGACTGAATAGTCTTCACAGTTGTTTAATAAGTTAGCCATAAGTCGGATAAAGTAATAGGGCGCATTTTTCAGACCGAAAGGTAACCTCAATGGTTTAAAAGTTCCATATGTTGTCACAAACGCTGCGCACGTTTGCGCTCGTGGTCTCAGGGGTATTTCCCAATATCCTCGAGTTAAATTCAAAATAGCGATATATTTAGCTACCGATACATTTTCCATAAGCTCTTCGATATTAGGCAATGGAAAGAATTGCGTCCGAGTTACTTTATTCAACCTTCTATAATCAATACAGGGCCTTGCCTCCTTTACGGGAGCTTCAACAAATGTTAATGGAGATGTAAAATCAGATGCTCCTGGCTCTATTATTTTCCGTTCTTATATCTTATTAACTTCTAATTTAGAATTTCAATTTGTCGAGGAGACATGCGATAAAGCTTAGTAATAGTTGCTCGTTCAGATTCCAGTTCAATATCATGTCTAGCTAAATCAGTGCATCCAGGATTTTTTTTATTCAAAAAAAGATTACTATACTCATATAAAAGTTATTTGAGCTGTCCTCGTTGAATTTGAGATAATTTTGAATTTAACTGCACATCGCTGATGATTTTGGACCTTCCCAACATTTCATTTTCAAGTTTTAAACTAGGCATGTCTTCTTCTTCGTCATGCTTTAAAGGATTAATGTACAATAAATTTATATTTTCCTCTCGTTGGTGATAAGGTTTTAGTATATTAACATGATAAACATTAGTTTCATCCTTCTCTGGGAATTTGAACACATAATTTGTCTCAGAGAGCTGTTGCACCATTTCTTCATGGCCAACCCACTGAACAGATAAATTGTTTGGCTTGGATGGAGCTATCACCAATACCAGTTCACCCGGTTGAAATTGACGCTTAACGGTCCGGCGACCATACCAAAGCCTCTGTTTTTGTTTGGCATCTTCCATGTTTAGGATTGCCAATTCCTGACATCTTTTCATTCTATTATCGAGTTCAAATACATAATCCACAACACTGCTTTCTACAAGCTCTTCTTCTGTCAGTTTCTCGTACAATAACTGTTAGACATTTAAAAAGTAAAACCATTCGAAATATTTTTCGGATCCAAATTTTTATGATCTCCTTGTGTTGTTTTTCCAATCCCGTTCCATGATCTCAATGAAAGTCAACACACCGATTCGAACCCGATCTTTTTGCAAGTTTCGTGATTTGTGGTTGGCAGCAACTGCAATGCAAATCGAGCGACTACTTAAACTCCGCTCATGTTAGTTTTTCAGGAGGGAAGGAGAAAAAGAAACATAAGAAGTGTGTGAGTGTTTTAACTCTTAGAGGGAGAGAGCGGCTGGTTGGCAATGCAACTGTATGTTGCATCACCATTTTCAGATTATAAATTCATTTTACAATATTAGACTGTAAGAAGACGGTTCGAATCTTGGATGTCTGGTAATGTTGATTTTTGAACTTATTGTTTTTTTATCGCTCCAGTAACGAGCACATTGACTTTATCATTGATTATTAAAAGCCAATTTTAAGAAACTGCTTTCGTCTTCATGCCTCCTCGACACAAAAATTTCACTGCTTGCTTTGCCAAAATTTGGGTTAGTTTACCAATAAGTGTAACAATAACATCACAGGACTCCTTACATTTTCCCCGTGAACTAGTTCAGCTGGTGAAAACCCCGTACTATCGTGTATAACAGTTCTTAGGGCAAAGAGGGCTTGAGGAAGAATTTTCTCCCAATCTGGAATTGCTTCCAGACACAGGACACGGAGAATCCTCTTCAATGTTCTGTGCATTATTTCCACGGAATTATTTTGTGGGGGATAAACAGAAATCCAAATATTTCTTTAACTCCAAATCTTTCTTAAAATTCTGTAGTTAGTGCACTCATAAATGACGTGCCCTGGTCAGTCTATAATTCTCTTGGGAACCCCATTCGGCTGAAAATTTGTAACAAGGCATTCACAACAGTTGTTGAGCAAAGGTTTGCTACAGGAATGGCATCAGGATACCTTTATGAGATACATGTTGCCGTAATTATATATTTATTTCCTGACGGTGTCACTTGACATTGGTTAAAAATGACGAAGTCCTTCGCCATTAGCCTCGTGTTGCTTTACTGTACAACGTGAATAAACACTTATTGACTGACTTGCAGATTTTGTTCCTCGATCCGTGTTGAAATTATACCGGAATTGCACCGGTATAATCGATACTGTAACATAAAAACGGTGGTCCCGAATGGATTCTGTAATTATAGACAACTTTCACATGACCTACGGCAGTGCTTCTCTAACTCTTAATACCTGCAACCCAACTTTTAATCATAATTTTCATCACTTCCATACAATAGCAAGCAATGCGACTTTAATTATACATCGTACAAATTATTAAGATAAGTAGTAAATTTTGTATATAATTTTGTTGTATGAAAAGCCCATGGTATCACAGATAGCTATTAAACTTGTTCTTCACTTAGTATTGATAAATTAATCATCAAATACTGGTACATTGTGCAACACTGATACATCTATAACTACATTATATTAGTGGAAATGAGTGTTTTATTCTTTTATTATGTCAGAATGGACTTGGTTTAGCTTCCTTTAAGTCAAGGGTGGGCAGACTTTTCCAGGCTACGGTCTACTTCCAAATTTTCAAAGTGTTGCGGTCCACCCAGTGACATAGGAGTCATGAACTAAAAGAAGAGTCTACAATGTTTATTATTTAAGTTGTTTGTCGGCCAAAAAGAAGATTAAACTTAAGAGCTAAAGTATCACATGTGAATACCAAAACACTTCAGCGGTATTAATTGCTTGCTTCCATCTGCATAGCATAACCATTTCGTCGAAAAAGCTTTTGCAAAATGTCCTTCCTTTGAAAAAAAATGTGTATTGCTTTTCTTTCTTCGGCAAAGTCCATGTTCTTATCATTGTAGCAAAAAAGTAGAAGTATATAAATAAAAAAGGTTTTAAAAAAGTGACAGTTCGGACTACCATATTTATTGGAATATAAGCCGAACTTTTTTCTAATGTTTTTAATACTGAAAATCGAGTGTGGCTTTGAATCGAAGTCTGAAAAATTCGTTGGATGGGGGAAAATAGAGCTTGATACTGACGGTTAGAGCAAATAGATTCCAGCATTATTTAAAAATTATTAATACTGATAAAATAAACTAATTATACATTTCTTTTCTTATTGGTCCTCATTTAATTTTTTTTAATTTTGTAATTATCGGATTTTTATTAATTATATTTAGGACAATTTTTATTTTTTCACAAAAACATGCGGAGAGTTTGAGGTGCAGCTTAAATTAAAACGAATACGGTAATTGCTATAAACAGATTGGTAATATTTTGAAGATCGTGTCTCCTTTGGCGATATTACGTCATTTAAAATAAAAGCTTTCATTTCATAAGCTCTCTCATTAGATATCGTTGATCCAATAACTAAATCAAAAGACATTTTGTTTAATTTGCAAAAGCACATACAATCCTGCAATAAGGGTTTTTTTTTTGTTACTTTTTAATTTTAAACTTAAAGTACTACTCTCACAGAGACAAAACAACTCAGACCTAGAATCTAATACAATTCTAGGGAGATACAAAAAATCATCACTGTTATTATTATGCAAATTGCAAAAAGGAAGGCACTATTCACTCTATTGAGGCAGCAAAAATATTTGCTGATCATCTGTTTGGCCTTCGAATTTTCTGGCATCGTTAGTGTTCCCTCCCTCTCCCACTTACGCGCGTGTTTTCATCTTCATTTATCAAAGTCGTAAATAAACTATTTCTGTTAAGCTTTTTTTTCTTGTAAAAGTATTAAGATATTTGGAAAAGTACAGAGAGTATTTTAAAGGATTATTTGGGCAAGATTTATATTTGAGTCTTCTCAAATATAGTACATAACACACACAATGAGAAATGTTTTACTAAAAATTCTTTTTAAAACTAACACTTAAAAAAGTCTCCTTACAATTCAGCTATTATATGAAGAATAATATTTGAAAAAAAATTAACTCGTTGCCAAGAGCTCGTTACTTCAGCTAGTCATAAATACGGAATATGTACGTACCTACATAATTACAATAAAGAACACTTAACTCTTTTTAAGCCACGTTTAAAGTAAAATGTAAGATACAAACATTTGCACAATAGCCATAAATATAACATAATTAAGTGATGCACTAACTATCAAACTATTCAAAATATATAAAAAAAAAGTCATTTTTACATTAATTTAGTTCTAACAGTTAAAGTTAATAGAGGACTTAATCGCCATACTGTCCGCCAGACTTGAATATCGTGGTATATAGTTACTGACTGCTAATCTTGATATGGATTCTAAGTGGTCGTCTATGAGACGGGGCCGATATGTATTCTTAATTATATTCATCGTTGAAAAAGCTGATTCACACAGGCAAGTAGAGCCAAAGAACGATGTTAAATGGAATGCAACTTTTTTAAATTAGGATGCTTTGTTTCCTCCATTAGATTTCAAAAGTTATTCTTAGGTTCTGAGCTACGTGCTTTTAAAATTATGTCCTTTTGAAGAAGAATTTCGTTTTCCTCATGAGATGAAGAGAATATATAATTTATATATTTGGTTATGTCTTTCACATGAATATTGCCAAATGGGTAACACATGAAGGTAACAATTGGTTCTCTAGTCTAGTGAATTCTTGAAAACGTCTCTCAAATTCTGAGTGTGAAGCTTTAATATTTCATTATAATATTTCTCTTTATTTAATGTACCCCCGTTTTTCGACAACTCGTCAGAAATATTTTTGAATTTTTTTAATTGATTCTTCATTAGCTGGGAAGATAATAGCTTTAACTTGTTTTTGAAAGTATTAACATATCCTATCAGTTCTACTATTGCTTGATTTTTTTCCTTGCAATTGTAAATTCAATTCATTAAGATGGCTTGCTGTATCAACAACAAAAGCTAAATCCATCAACCAAACTTTATCACTAAGTTTGATGTACGTTTCATCTTTTGATTCCCAAAATTATTTTACTTCTTATAGTAGGTCCCTGAATCTTTGTAAAAATATACTCCGACAGAGCCAACGGAAATCAGCATGATGTAACAATTCACCATACGCAGATTCGTTTTATTCTAGTCGGGCTCGAAACATTCTTCTCTAAAGACTTCTTCCTTGAATTGAGTTCACGATTTTCATGCACATTCCAATAACATGACGCATATTCATAATTTTGCAACACACGGCCTGTTGGTGAATAATGCAATGATAAGAAAGGAAATGCGTAAAGCCATAGTCTCTCATACACATAGCCAAAAATCCATTGACTGTGCCGGTCATTGATGATGTCCCATCAGTTGTCATCGATACAACTTTATAAATTGGAATATTTTTCTCTTCTATTTTTTGAAGGCGCAGTAAACATCTTTGACTCGTGTTTTCTTCCTTAGGGGTGATATTGTCAATAATTCTTCTTTTATTCTCATATGCTGCAAAAACCATTTTTACAAAAATACAAGGTTGAGAAACATCAATCACGCACAGATTCGTCTAACTGCAAAGAGAAGCAAATGCAGTTTGTGATATCTTTGCTCAGCTAATCAGCCAGATCAGAATTCATCATTACTATGCGGCGTGTGATAGTTCTACGTAAAAGTTGAATACCTTTAATTGTGGGAAAAATTTCAATTTTATTCTTGAATGAATCAAATAATTTCCAGAAACACTTTTTTTATTATTTCTCCATCTGCGAAATGTTTCTTATGTTTTGCTAACAGATGACTAACACGAAGCAGTAGGACAGTTGGAGCTTTAGATAAAGAATTGGGCTTAACAAAAGATGACTGTTGTCCGATTAATTGCGATATAAATTCTTTTAATTTTTGTTTACGCAATTCGCTTTTTACAGGAAGTTGTGTATCAAAACTTACATGCATAGTTTTGAAATGTCTTTCAACGTTTCCCACCAGAACGTAAACACAAGAATTTAATCCCGTGTAAAAAGAACTGACCAAAGTTTATTTTCCCCCTTAGGCCCCGTTTACATGGACGAAAATTGCCGGCAATATGCCGGAACGAATCCGCTTTGTACCCGTTTACACGACGACCCGGCAAAATGCCTGCTCGAAATGCAGGTCTATTTTTCGTACCCTCTTTCGACTAGGAACTTTGCGGAGTCCCATGATGCATTGCACCCGAAATTCAAGATGGCTGCTGTTGTCGAGTGCTCGCGTTGGTCAACAGAGGATAATAAAAATTTATTAGTGCAACATAGCACTAATAATTTGATGGAACTGTCCGAGATTCAGTAGTTTACAAGTGCCCAGTAGTAGTTTCAGTAGTTTGAAATTATAACAATATAATTTTTATGGAAGTACACAATAAAATTGCATTTTTTTGTTATTTTTCCTGATTTATCTTATTGAGTGTTTCCATATAATAAGTAAACATTAGTAATATCTTGTAATTAAATAACTCCATAAAGGTGTATTGATTTTTTTTTACTGTCAAAGTTGATATAATCAATAGAATAAACTGTTTTATATTAACATTCCCTTAAATACATGAGGATAAGAACTTAAAAAGAACGTATAATTTTCTAAAATCTTCAATTTTGATTCACTTTTACTTAAGCATTTAATTTTTGTTATTAAAGCAAACCATGATTTACTGTACCAAAGGATATCCCTTTATACACACATACCTACAAAATTATTTTATAAAAGTAGGCTAAATACTACTTTTTTCTCCTCGAAGTATTAAATAATCCCACGATTATAAAACAT
Organism: Trichonephila clavipes; assembly: GCA_019973935.1. Lineage (NCBI taxonomy): Eukaryota > Metazoa > Arthropoda > Arachnida > Araneae > Nephilidae > Trichonephila > Trichonephila clavipes. The sequence goes on from BMAU01006835.1 coordinate 22,597, forward strand.
ACTATGAACAAGTTCTTATGAAAACATTGCACATCAAAGAAAATACACACTTTCTTTACAAACAAAAATTAATTTAGCTTTTTAATTGAAGTTGGTTAATATGAAAGTTTTTGTTTAATAATTATAGGAATTCTGAGATAGAAATAAAATTGCTTTTAACATCATTCAAAGGTTTTGGGTACCTGAAATAATCTTATCAAAAACATATTTCGTATGCTTTATACACTGACTTCCTTTGTAATTATTACCCTTCAAAAGGTTTGAATTTCCTTAAAAATGCCTGTCTCCCACATTCAGAAATAAATTAACTGGACATTTTTGAATAAATTAGGAAACATGTTTAAAGAAATAGGCTTTTTTTAATAGAATTATTTTATTGTAGAACAAATTAAATTATTTTGTGAACATTTCTCGTATACAGTTGTATTTAATAATCATACTCATTTTAAGATACATCATTTATTGACACATTACATGGATGCACTATAAGTAAATAAAGCATTTCATGATCTGCTATATAAATCACACTCTCTGAAAGTAACATTATACTATAAGGACAAATCGAGGATCTATCTGCCAGTATTCAATATGCATAATATGTACAATTATTATATCTCAATTTTTATCTTATTGATAATAGCTCATACAATTCTCGGAAAATCTTATGAATGGCTTTTTGCAATTTATTTACAACAAAAAAGTATTAATTTTTAAAAATATTTACAAAAGAGTATTAAATGTCATTAACCCAAACAAATCAAATGAAACAATAAAAAAAATTAAAGAAAACTATCTCCTATAAATCAAAGATTTCATAGATCAAAAAGATCAAATTATGCAGAATTTCTAAAATGTTCACTTTAGGTTTATAAGATAAAAACTTAAATTTTTAAACACCTAGTGATTAGGCAATTAATAGTAAACAAAAAATTATAAAAACATTTTATTCTTCAAAATTTCTGCGAATTTTATTTACTTTAATTTCAATACTATCAAAACTATTTTAATCAAATTAATGCATTTTTTTTTCTTTTTTGGATACAATACATTTACAAAAGTAAGATTTGAAATGGTCTTCCCTTGTTTTCAAAGAAATTAATGGTGAAAACTAGTCTTTTAGTCAGCCAACTGTGTGAAATATACCAGAAACTAGAAAGCAAAAACCTATAACTTGTGTATATAGGTAAGCTAAAAAACTTTTCATAGTATTTTTGAGAAATTGTATATGGTATGGGTCTAGATTAAATGAAATATCACAAGAATTTTGAAATTTCAGATCTTACAAACTGGCACAATTATAAAATTCACTTCTATATAGTCAACTTTGAGAATTTACATAGAACAAATTAGAATACTGAAATCATGCAACTTATAGAAAGAAGTTGAATAAAAGAAACAAATACATGACATGTTATTTCGTTGTCACTGATATGCAACTGAAGTATCATTTTATATATTACATTAATACTTTAAAAAAATGGAAGATGAAACATCAGAAAAAAAGATTCATAATTCTCACTCTGAAATTTAATGTTTGAAAATAAATAAAAATCATTATTAATTCGATAAGTTACCAAAGTTTATCATTAATAAATTAATCAAAATGTTTACTAATTCTAAGCAAGATTCTTTTACTAGGGCATTCCTAAATTTCATGGAACTTCTCAGTTTCCCAAATTACACATGAGCAAAATATTAAATTACTTCAAAGTTTCTCTAAGAAATGCTAAATCAGTACTAGTACCATTCCACAAATTTTGGAACATGCATTAAACTGCCTACTAATTTCGCCAAGCAGAAAGACATAACAAATTAAAAAAAAAAAAACCCATTACATCACTCTTATTGTTACTGTGTGCAAACGTGATCAGGGACAGTTTCTACTATTGGCTGTATATCGCAGCATTTGGCGTTTTTTTAATTTTAAGAAATTGGTCAATATTATACAATACAAGCACCCCAAATTTGTCCCGTAAGCATATGTTGCACAAAAATATCAGTGATTTTGGATGATGAAACACTTATTTTTGAAAACATTTCTTTGAAATTATCTTTTTTTACTGAATTCTTCATGAATTATAGATTTTTGTAAACAACAATGTCAAGTTATTCATTTAAGGGTAAATAGAGAGTTGAAAAAGGTTATATTAAAATTCTCATTATTTCTATTGCTTTTAGAAAGTTAACATCCTACAGAAAATGTCTATATGTAAAGTCATATTTCGTTTCATGATCCTAATTTCCCATAAATATCATAGAACTGATTTAAGTACACTTCTTGGGTCAATATTTGTAACTAACTCAATGCGACAAATTTATTTAGGTCTTAAATTTATTAGCAGGATAATATCAATATATACTGCTCAAAATAATTAAAGGATATTGCTGTTTTAGGGGGATCTAGTGGCTGGAAAACTTTTTAGTGGATTGATACATGGTCGACAGACGTGGTAGGTTATATGAGAATAAATTACACATGTTTGGCAGAAAAAAATGCATTTTATTGCGCATTTGTGTACAAAAGGGAAAAAAACACATTTTGTGCATATGAGAAAAAAAGAATAAGAAAAGGTGTTTTCCTCAAAGGAAATCATTTTCAGTAGGAGGTATGGTTTCCACGGACGGCCAGCAACGTTGAGCACCTTTGAGGCGTGGAGTCAATGAGACTATTAATCACGCGTTGGGGATTCTGTCCCACTCTTCCAGAAGAGCTCTTTCCAGTTCTTGGAGAGTTTGTGGGGGTGGTTGGCGGCCAGCAACTCGTCTTCCTAGAGCGTCCCAAACGTACTCTATTGGATTCATGTCTGGAGAACACGCTGGCCATTCCATTCGTTCGATTCATTCCTCGAAAAGGGAATCCTACACGAGGTTAGCACGATGTGGCCTGCTGTTACGTCCATTAAAATGAAGTCATCTCCGATTTCTGCACCGTAAGGGACTACAATAGGTCTGAGGATCTCATCCCTATATCGGCGAGCAGTCAGAGGTCCATATCGAATGATGTAGAGGTCTGTGCGCCCTTTCAATGGAGATGCCACCATACACCAACACTCCTCCACCGCCAAATCTGACACTTTCGTGCACGAACGCAGGATTATTCCAACTGCCACGTTCCCTCCAGATGAAAATACGCCTTTTATCCGGATGAACAGAAAAATGGGACTCGTCAGAAAAAAGAACATTGCTCCATCCATTTCTCCTCCAGTTCACATGCTCTGTTGCTCACTCCCTGCGGTCGCGACGATGCCTTGATGTTAGTCTAACACATACCAGCGGTCGGCGAGCATACAGACCTACACCATGGTGCCGGTTTCGGACAGTCTGAGTTGAAACCGTGGTGCCAGTTTACGAGCGAAGGTGTTGTTGGAGAAGAGTAGAGTTCATATTTCGGTGTCTCCGAGCCGTTAACACTAAATAACGATCTTCATTGGGCGTTGTTGCCCGTCTACGACCTTGTCTTGGTCTTCGTCCTGCACTTTCAGTCTCCAAAAAACCGTTGCAGATCCTGGAAATCACACTTTGTGACACTCCAATGGCTTGGGCTACTTCGGCTTGAGTTTGGCCCCCTTCTAACCTACCAACAGCTCTCCAAGCTTCTGAATCGGTTAAATTACTTCTCTGAGACATCGTACTCATCGAAACAAAGCAGTCACTGAATGCTGATCATCCTTGTCTTCATTTCAGTTTAAAGTCAAATTTCATTCGCTGCCGCTGAAGCAACGTTTTTGACGTCGAAGTCAAAATTAGCATTCTCCACAGTTTGAAAATCAGAAAAATTTGATTTTGTGATTCTCTTCTTCCATTTTCGGCAAAAAAAATTTCGCTTATATCTTTATTTTATATAAAACTTACAATATCCTTTAATTGTTTTGAGCAGTGTATATTAGCATTTAGACTTTAATACTTATGTAAAAAAATCCAGAGTATTCTTATGCTTAATACATTTCAGCTGGGGTTGCACAGATTTCTTTAGCACGCAATGTTGATATTTCAATAACAAGTGTAAAGTCTTTACATGAAATTCATCAAAATTATTGAATTTTACATTTTAATTGTGCAAATACCAATAAATGTATATTTGTTATCCATAGTAAAAAAAAAAGGTACATCTGCGTGAGAAAAATTTATATCAGTCAAATTCTGGAAAACAATTGTGTTTCGAAATTCTCATAGAATAAATAGATACCACACAAATATTTAATAATTATTTTTTTAACTAAAAGAATTATGGATTTAAAAATGACTTTTTATTTTGATCATGTACAAGAGAACAGGAATTTAATATTCAATATATGCACACAATTTTATGTTCTATAAAACACACATTTTAATGCCTTAATTTTTTACCACACTCAGAATGTAATTGTCGATAAATTATATCTTTTTACTTATATAAGTACTGCGAATACAGACTTTCAAAATATTACATGATTTTTTTATATATAATTTTACAAATGGTAATTTTCATTTCTAATTCTAATGTTTGAAAGTGGTATAAATTATATATATATATATATATATATATATATATATATATATATACTTGTTTTAATATGACAGGTATGATTACATATCAGATTTTTGTGTTCTTATTTTAGATAATTAAATACAGAAATATCTCTTTTAACTACTCTAAAGATGTGTAAAACAAATAAAAAAAAATTAAGCTAACCAAATATATTTTATCTTTTTATGTGTGTTCTCTATATAATTTAATTTAAAATAAACAAAAATTTCCATTCCTGTAGACATCTATCCAAAATCCGATTGGATTGTTCGGCCAGTTTTTTCTTGCCAAATCGTAGGGTTTCTACTCCAAAACACAACACACAAAATCGCGCCAAGCTAGCGATTTTTCAAAATAGATCGGACCAGTAGCCGATTCGATCAGTTTAGAAGTTTCTTATGTGAACACAAAAATAGTAAAAATGGAGTTCAGGTTTTGGTGGCGACGGTTTCTAAATGGTTGGTATTGAAAACAAATGTCGTTCTTATCCATGTTTACTAAACACTCGAATTTTTACCGGGATAATAAAAAGAGATTTTTTTCCGACAGTCGACATCTTTTACTATAATCCAGCAACCACGTATAGTCAAATACGAAATTTTAGCGGGTATAGTTTAATTTGGCGGTAAAAAAATGAAAACATAATCACATGTCCTCTTCATGATAATCGCGCTAAAAATTCTAGTTGTTTCCATGGTTACATTTATAATCACGTGAATCTATCAACCAATCACCAGATTCTTATGTAAACGCACCCGATTGTCATGTAAACGGGTCGGAAAAAAATTCCGGTATAATCCCGGCTTTCATCCGCATTTCGAAACTGCCAGTATTACGCCGGCTTCCATGTAAACGGGGCTTTAGGTGTGTGGGGGGAAGTACATTTCTACTGCTGGCATCGGGTTGATCGCATAGCCTCCCCCCATAATCACAGAGAATGTGTTAAGTGTCTTAGTCATCTAACGTGTCATCTACACATAGTCGCATGTATCGTAAAAAGCCGATTATTCATTCTAACTGGCACTGGTGTTCCATAAATATATTTCCGTTAATATGCGCACCTTAGGTCTTAGTTAAAGGCGGTCACCACAAAATGTCTTGGCGGTCCACCGGTCGATCGCGATCGACTTAATGCCCACCCCGGCTTTAAGTAAATTAATAATTTTTTTTAAGTGAGATTTTTAACTCTTGAACTATGTCTCTTCTGCGAAATGTTTATTCCAGGCACGGAATATCGTTTATTATCTTCCCTTGTAAGAGACGTGTAAACATTAGTTGATTAAAGCAGGGTAAGTGGCGCATGAGAGGAACGACAAACTTTTCGAGCCAAACGATATTCAAACTTAGGCTCTTATAACTCTTAAGCAGAAAAGGAATTTTGCAAAAATATATACCTTTTCGTTTCCAGGGTCTGAAAAATTCAAAGAAAAGAAACTCCAAATATGTCAATAATAATTCATTCGTCATAATTACATTTTTTATTTAATTTTATTCTGTTTGATTATATTCTTTATTTAATCATATTCATTATGTAAGTATATTTAATGCCCGGCTGATTTGTTTTCTATCTTTTCAGAAAGTAATGCATAAAATAGATTTTAGTTCATATTATAAATAATAAACACAACACATGTTAATATCATTCATGTATGCTTTTACATGAAATAATGCATAAATAGATTTTTTTATATTCATTTTAATGCATTTTAGATTTGTTGTGAATATTTTCAGTTTAGATTGATGGTTTAATACTTTTTTACCTTTTTTTTTCCAAAAAAAACATAGTTAACAACAATATCATAAGTAAGAAATCTACTTATCGATGAGAACTTGGAATCGTGCCTCAAATTAAAAACTACACACATCATACAAACCTGACTTATTCTAACTTTCCAAGGAAATGCAAGGCTAATGTTCACATTAGTGGAGTGTTTGTAGCTATTTTTTAGAATGCCTTTTATATTATTTTACTAGTTATGTTTTTAAATAAATTTTATTATCTTTATATAAGTGTAGAATACCAAGTTTTATTTAATTTTCTATTAGTAAAACTAAGATTTTTTTAGCAAAGGCAAGCTGGAGAGTGTACTTTTAATCCAAATTATTTTCGTAATAATGTCTCCTACTAAAGCAAAGCATGTGTTGGAAAAACATGGCGCTTTGAATAAATTTCAATGAAGTATTATCTATATTTGGCTCTTTGGATGACAAGATTGCCAACCAATGGCCTAGTGTAATATGTGTGGTTCATGGAGAAGACATGTGCTGCCATCTGTCAAATAAAACTCAAATAAAAAACGTATCATTAAGTAGTATTTTTCAATAACGCACGCATTTATACATTTATTTCTTATTTGATTTCAATTTTAAAAATATAAATTGGTCATTTAAAATAATGTATTCAAAATCGAAGCCTAAAAATTTTCCAGTTCTAAAATTTTATTTCATATGATCAATTATTGCAACTAATTTTTAATTAAAAAAAAAGTACAATTTTCAAAGCATTAATTTGGATTTCAAAATTTGCAATAATCATTGGAGAATGAAGATACTTTTGATGAAAATTTGCGGTTTTGTGTGTTTTTTAATATTAACATTCATAAATTAAAACTACTTGGATATATTTATATATTGCCAAGTTTATCCGATACATTTCTTGATTTGTGCTGCCATCTGTCATCATTATAATGTAACAATTTTGTAAATAATAAATATAATTTTCTTTTTATATTAATATGAATAATACATTTCTGAATGTATATGAAAGTGAGCGTTATTATAGACATTGAAATCAAGTTTTAAATAAAGTAGTGTTCATGAAATCAGGTATATTAGAATTAATTAAGGGGAAAAGCCGTATCAAAAGATTTTTCGGGGATTGTGTTTTAAACACAATTGAGAATAAATAGAAAAATCATATTTAACCGTCTTATTATTTTAAGATGTTAACTTATAGTTTGAATTATCTATTTTCTCAAAAAAAAAAAACAATGCTTTTAGTGTGACATTAATGTAAAACTTTGCATTTATTAATTGGAGTTTGATTTTAACTTCGGATTAATATTGTAAGTTTATTAAATACGATAAAAATAAGTAATTATATATTTTCCCAAAAATGTAAAAAAAAAAAAAAAAAAAAAAGGAAAGAATTTTATTTTGTGTAATAATCCACAATTGTAAATTTGTAGCCAAGATTTTGAAGGTTATCTTCAGAATAAATAAATATCATAATGAAAACATCTGAAAATTAATTCCCATAAAAAAAAAGATAATTGGAACTTTTCAGCAAGATATAGTACAATCACTGGCGTAGCTACCAATGGGCTAGGCGGTACATGCACCTGGCCTCAAGTTCATAAAGGCCCTTGGACCCTGATCACCAAACAAGCTGAACTTGCAATAATTTTTCCCACATAATTATAAAAGGCTGCAACATAACCATAATCAAAGCAACTCAGTTGAAAGTAATTTCCTACTGTAGGGAATTCCCCCTAAATTCTTTCCTTTGTTAGTATATGTTGTGAACTTTACTTATTCAAAAATTTACATTGTTTCTTTTTTTTTTTTTCATTTTTCTTACTGTTACCTGAAAATAAACTTCTAGTTCCATGAAAATGCATCTTGAAAATTATACACAGGAGACTATTTTTTTTCTCTTGGTTATTTTATTTTTAATAATAATATGATTTATAAGAAGATATTTTCTTGTTTTAGCATTTCGGAATTTAGTATCACAAATATACTGATGTAATTTTGTCCCTTTTCTGTTCTTTTGCAGGGGTGTTTTTTAGAATAGCTATAAGAATATTGTATTATATTTTCTTGTCCATGCATATTTTTTGGATCATTTCCTGTTTATCACGTGTCAAATAGAGTTTGGGAAATCACTTATCATACAAAAAATCTCATAAACATACATATATGTAGCCTTGCTTTTCTTTGCTCAGTAGTGCAAGATAAAGGGATGAGATGTTAAAGTAGCTTTGTATGCATTTAAAATATTCATATATTTTCCTTTTTTTACTTGATAAAATCCAACAAAGATAGAGCTCTCGTATTTGCTGTTGTTTCACCAGGGCCTTTGGATACCTAGCTATGCCACTGATTACAATGTATTAATGATTTCTTTAAAATTTAAATTATTTTTGTATTAAAGTTTTGATGCAAAAATGTCATTGTTTTCTTTGTATGCAATTTTTTTTCATATTAATTAAAAAGACCAATTTTAAATTAAATTTTTTGAGTGGCATTTATGAAACTGTATAGATAATTTTTTTTTTTAAATATAAGTTCACTTATGCAATGATTATTATTTTAGACACTACTCTTCTTTTTATACACTATAAGGAAATTTTACACGAATTAATTTTTGTCCAGGTTATTGGGATTTTTTTAAAAAAATCCCAATTTAGTTTTATTTCTTGCCTACGCAAGAATGTTTGAAACAATAAAAAAAACAACAACTTAGGATTATTAATTATCAAAGGTACCTTATGAAGTAGACCTTTTACATCTATGTTACCGATTTTTTTTAAGCCTTATTTTTTAGCTGTCTATTATTTTGAGGAAGTGCCAAATTTTTATGTTGTGGATAGAATTGAAAGATTTATAAGCATTCTATCTATGTAAATGCCCGTAGCTCTGAAAACAGTTTCTATTGTTGTAAAGCTATAACTAGTACTTTTTTTTATCATGTTAAATAACGCTATATATGTTAGATTACACAATACTTTTTATAAAAGGGATTTAAATTTTACATTCCAATATTTTGAAGTATCAAAAGGTGCAAAAATTAACAGTCATTTTGTTTTAATAATTTATTTTCAATAGAACACTGTAATTTTAAACATTATAAAAATTAACTATTAATTTTAAGAAACAAAACAATATCCCACTCAAAGATGAATTTTCAATTGAAACTAATTGTGTGTCTTGCACTTGATCAAATATTCAGAATGAAAAATATGCAACAAAACACTTTTATTCAAAATTTTAAAAATATACAAATTGAAACTAATATGAAAAACCAATGCGCCGCCCGGGAATCGAACCCGAGTCGCAAGAATGGGAATCTTGCATGATACCACTACACCAGCGGCGCTTGACACAGATGGTAATCTAACAATTATAAAGTATAATCCACAATGAAGTTTGTAGCCTATAACGGAAGTGTGAGATAGTTATTTTGTTTTTTATGTTTTATGTTGAGGTTTTATAATTCTCTCAAAAAGCTGCCTTATCAATTTATCAGCATTTAAAATTTATTGGAAAATCAACACTTGATTTTTCACTACAGTTTTCTAGTTAACTGGATGGGACTTGTTTTAAAAAGCTAAAAACCCTTTCCTTTCTACCAAAACTGGAATTATACATTTCTAAGCAATGTTTACTCCTATTGAAATAATTTGGAGATATTTTGATGCGAAAATGAACACTTCAAAGAATATTTTGCTTTAACTCAGCTAATTTCTGCTCTATTCTGTGATTAAAAAAAAGGCACAACTTTTCTATTAAAATTAATTCGCACAAAAAATTTACTCATTTTTGCACCATCGATTGATAATTTTCTTTGAATGCATTTTGAAAAGAATTCAATGTGTTATTAAAAACAAATTAAAATAAAAAAAGAATTTTTTAAAGTATAATCTTTTTTCGAACAAATATTAAAATTTGATTAATAGCTTTTTTAATTACATATTTAAGATATAGAACACAAAAAAATTACATTGCATGTATTTAAAAATAATTACATTGTTTTATTTTGGTAATCACCTTTATGTATTTTTCTTTTTGAATTACATAAATATTTACTACAAGGTAAATTAAAAAAGTAATTACTGTAGAAATTGATTTTCTCCTTTTTAGATAGAATAACTCTTATATAACTTCTATTTCTTTTTTCTAATCTTTGAAGAATTATTTTGTTTCTTTCCCATCAGTTATTTGTCATTAAATTATTTAAATAAAAATAAATCCTTTATAGCCAGGGTGGGCATTACGTCCATCGCGATCGATCGGTGGACCACCAAGACATTTTGAAAATTTTAGCAGTTAGTAATTATGTATGGAAAATTCAAGATTGGCTGAAAGTACGCAGACTAAGTCTTCTACTGACTATAAACAACGATCAATAACGTTAGTTAAAAATGTTTTATTTTTTAATGTAATTGGAATTGTTTCATAATAAATGCATCATTTTTGATATTATTATGTTTGTAGCTATTATTATGTTTGTGTATCTTGCGTTTTAGTTTAAACGCGGTTTTAAAAGAGTTGTTACAAAAGGTAAGTACATATTCCGTATTTTTTATGAAATTGTAATACTAACCTTTTCTCCATACATCACTACACCTACAACATTGAGCAGTGGCGCACACAAGAATTTTTCAAGAAGCGGGGGTCTACTATTCTCTTGTCATACTCCAATACGTAGCCAAATATGTTTTTTATTTTATTTTGTCGATTGTCGAGAACGAAAAAAAAAGCAAAAACTAAATTGTTGAATAAATAATTAGCATTAATTAATAAAAAAATACTAATAACAAATACTTAATTACATTTTACGTTCTTTTTACATGGGATTATAATCAATCAGAAAAAAATCAAGGCCTGCCTATGAGGGAGGGTCCGGACCCATGCACCCTCCCCTTGTGTACGCCACTAAGTGGACTGCAACACCTGGAAAAAATTAGAAGTAGCCCGTACCCTAGAAAAGTTTGCCCACCCCTGCCCTAACTTACCCCTTTTTTGATAAATTAGGAATAATTTACAAATTTGTTTCAATTTGGAGGGGGGGATACATTTATTATATGTAATACTTAGATTTTTACTAATATTTGTTAAATAAAAAAATTGTTATTTAGTAAATATTGAGCCGTTATAAGATTAATGTGTATCACAGTAAAAAAAATTATATTAACATTCCGCTTCAGATACTTTAAAAGAACGAGCTCCCCCACCCCCCGAAAAAAAGCGGATGTTTTTAATTGGCAATTATGTTTCAAAATATTGGTAAAGTGTAATGTGATTATGATTTTGTAACTAAGTAAAACACGCATAAAATCTGGTGTTATATTAATTTTATTTTTCTTCATATTATTAGGTTCAATCAAATGAAACCCAGTCAGTGCGTCTAAATTTGCATTACACGTTCGGTGGTAGCATGGTAGTTCAGTATGGTAGTACTATCCATCGCAAGGGTGTCTTAACCCGTGGCTGAAAAGAAGGTGGTCACACAAGTTAACGAATTTATCTTGACCGAACAATTTATTCGTTAATTCAAGGTTATTCTTTGTAACGGGTTCCAAGCAAAATACGATTTTTTTTCACATACCTTTTGGAAATTATGTAAAAAGCAACTACGCAAAAATATTCATAGTAAGAAATAACACACTTTTTATTAAACAACTAAAAATAATGTTAGCGAATTATCACGTACCAGTTAATTGGAAATTTAAAAATATTGCCTAACAGATTGACAATCATTTCGATTCCTGACCCGAAAGAGATCTTATTAAGGTATCCGACTACGTTCGGAACCATGATTTTGCAAAAGCGTTTAAATGGATAATATTTATGATATTTAGTGTCACTTAGATTAGAAAATTTATATAAAATTGTTTTAAGAATAGTATTACAATAAAAAATTATTTAAGTACAATATTTTGTTAAAAAAATGAATATAGAATGACCCATCTTCAAAATATTCTCCTTTTGTGAAAAATGCTTCTATTATAATAATATTTCGCCTGTATACAGCTCAGACCTCTGTTCAGAAGCTCAACTAGAATTTTTGAAATATATAACTTAGAAGGGGGTTTATCCATGTTTTACGACAACAGAGGGGAGAAATTTTATGAAAAAAACGCCGATAATTATTTCAATCGGTTGTAACTCTAAAAACAATGTGAATATTTCAAAAATCATAGTTGAGCCTCTGTAGAGAGATCTGAGCTATATACAGGCAAAATATTATTATAATAGAATCCTTTTTCACTAAAGGAGAACATTTTGAAAAAAGGTTATTCTAAGCTAATTTTTTGCCGAAATATTATATTTAAATAATTTTTTTTGTCAGAATGTCCTTAAAACAATTTTATACATGTATTCTAATCTAAGTGACACTAAATATCATGAAAATTATCCATTTATGCTCTTTTTTAAAATCGCGGTTCTGAATGTAGTCGGATACCTTAAGTAGAGAATAAAATACAGTGTTTTTTTTTTTTTACATCCTGCTGCACGAGATATGTTTTCATAGTTTCCAAACTATATAATGCATTAGCAAAGGTGACAGTTTGGATAGGACATTATAAATTTCTGCATCAGAATTGATATAAATTGGCTCCCACAAATCCTCAATTTACTCAACTTCAATTACACAGATACACAGTCCGTCCCACCAAACGTAGCATAATCAATAAAATCTTACAATATCTCCTGCGTTGTGGAATGGGATGAAATAAGAAAGGAATTTCCTGTCCTATTCAAAACTCAACGATAGGTTACACGCATGACGCTACTGCATGTGTAAAGTCTAATAACGCTCTGCACCATTTCTAATCAAAATTTGCTGCTTTCAAGAAAAAAAAAATTCCAAAAATATTTTTTTTAAAAAAATAAGATGTTTTCTAATATAAACTAATAAAATAATATATCAGCTAATGAAAAAATTGTTTAGAGTTTGGGGTTGGGTGAATCGGGGTTCAAACACACACACATTACGGAATCCTACTTCCTAGGTCCCTCCATTGGTCTCTATTCCGCTTAGAGCCATTTCTTTTGTTAGATCGAGCTACAGGGGGCTTTCAAAAGTGTCAATTTAAAATAATCCCATTGTATATTTTCTCGAAATTACCACTAGATTCAAAATTCGAATTCTGATCCCTGGGGTGTTTCTATTTCCTACTCCGATGATAAACGATTTTTTTCTCGCACCGGCATTTTCATAGGCTGTGTAATGGTACCAGTAGGCTATGTCAGCAGTACCTACGGGCTGAAATACATTCTTGGGGGAAAAGATACGAAAGAAATAGAATGCTTTAAGCAGAAAAGCATATCGATTGTATGGTCAATAAAATCGTAGGTCTGGTTCGCTTTTATTGCTGCAGCTATAACTTACATCTTCTTGAGGCCGTGTAACATTAGGTCCTTGAGCACGTAAGGAAGTGTTTTTTCTTTGTGTCAAGTAGTTCTACTGGAAATCCTTGTCTGAGTGAGTGAGTGAGTGAAGATTAACGTCGCACTGTTCAGCTGCACGAGGGCTTTTGGCGACGGACCACGTAATTTTGAACCATGGTCAAGTGACGTGGATGACACCTGAGCTGGCACCCCCTCTCCTAACTACCACACCACACCAACGGGAGGACGTTTCAGCTCTCGACAGATTTAGCGCGCATCGCTGCCCTACACGGCGGGTCTTTAGTGGTACTGGGCTCGAACTCGTGACAAAGCCAGCCACGATCCGATGCCCATACCACTCGGCTACCGCAGCCACAGGAAATCCTTGTCATAAAATTATTCCTTAACATGAGAGGAAATTCTTTCAGAAAATGCTTGCAAACATGTGATGGATCCAATTTTAAAAAATACTATCAAAAAGTGAGGGAATATTAACGTCGCACTGTTCAGCTACACGAGGGCTATTGGCGACGGACCATTTAATTTTGAACCATGGTCAAGTGACGTGGACGACACCTGAGCTGCCCCCCCTCTCCCAACCACCACACCAACGGGAGGACGTTTCAGCTCTCAAAAGATTTAATGTGCAACGATGTCCTACACGGCGGGTCTTTAGTGGTACTGGGCTCGAACTCATGACATACCTGTCATGATTCCATACCTTGACCACTGGGCTGCCGCAGTCCCAAAATATTATCAAAACTACTACACATATTACAATTAGTGATATATGAATATATAGAGAAATATATAATTTTTTTTTCTGTTACAAATTTTGGATGGGTGACCCTCTTGTTACATGGCACACGTCCGATCTGTAATCCGGTTCATTCCATACATTTTGCAACATCTCTTTATCACTGGTGTGTAATGCTGCACAAACACTTACTTGTGATCTTCTGTTACCTGTTGTGTCAATTGCGAATGATGCAGCTTGAAATTTAATTTTTGTCGTAAAATTTTCCATATCGTTTTCTGGAGCTTTTCCAAGTTTACAGGCGGCAACTCTTGAAGAAGACTTCCGTGGAATTCGAACGAAACTCTGTCTCGCCCTCTCCTATATGCTTGAGGCACACAAGCAATCTTTTTCTTTTTCTTCTCTAAAGGGCTGCGTATTGGTATTTTTTTACTTTTGCAGACGTAATACATTCTCCAGGAGCTGGTATCATATTTTATTTCGGCACACTATACACGATACCAATTGCCGCAAGTAAATT
>BMAU01006835.1:42500-125000 GCA_019973935.1 Trichonephila clavipes
AAAGCATGCGAATGGCTGAAATGTAGCACTTAACAAAAGTATAAAAATAATAGAAAACAAAAATTAATAAAAGAGTTAAGAAAAACCATAACTTTAGAGACACTAGAGTATATCTGAATTAAATAATAATAATTAATTTTAACTAATAATAAAATATGGAGGTAACTATAACTATGAAATGTGTCACAATTTATAGTATTAAACTATAATTAATCTAAGAATTTTTAATCCTTACAATATTGAATAGCTTTATTCATATAACTATTAATAAAATGAATTGGGTATTGCTGATTTAAGCAATATTTAGTAAAATGTTTAGTTATTTATTACTTCTGATTTTTTTGACACTAGAAATTTATTGCGTTGTATATAATTAATGATAATATTTCTAAATATAGAAATGTGTACATTACTCTCCCAATGCGGAACTTTTATTATATTGAAATTAAAATCTTCTCTTTTATCATAAATATTAGAAACTTTTATATTATCTATTAATTTGATATGTATGTCAAGAAAATTTGCTTCATTGTTGTTACTATTTATCTGTATTAAATTAAGATATTGTGGATAAAAATTAGTGTTAGGTATAAAATTGACTTGCTTGCCAAAAATGATTATGTCATCTATATAACGATAAATATAATATTTAGAATTATTAACATAACTACTTTCAAAATAATGTAAGTATAAATTGGCAAGACAGTTAGTTGCTCGCAGGGCCACCTTGTGATAAACCTTTAATCTGCAGATAATAGTTACCCTTATGGAATATATAGTTCTCTTTGAGTACAAACCTAAGTAGTGAACTAAATCTATCATAATTAACATTATTAAATAAATTATCTTTATGCAAATTTACAAGTATATTAATCATATCATCAATATCAATAGAGTTAAAAAGATCTTTAAAATCTAAACTATAGATTGAATAAATCTTTTTATCTCTTTCAATTTTTCAATAAGAGATTTACTATTTTTAAGTATGGTTGTGGATTTAAGATTATTTATTGTATCATGTAATATTTCTCTCTCTCTCTCTCATGGAGAATTTTGCCTGTTTTGCTGATATATGTATTAAATCCATTTGTAACTGTCCTAAATTTGACTCGGTCTTTATGAAACTTGGGAGTAAGAAATATATGAGAAAATTTAAAACTATTATTAATTTGAATTCTTAATTGTTTTTGAAAAGCCAAAATTCGATTATTTATTTCTCTATCAGAAAATGATGACTTAATAAATGCTGTATTATTATCAAAATAACTGTTGATCATTAAATTATAATAGTATTTACATATGAAGGCAAAATTACCTAGACCTTTATCAAAATAAACTATAATGAAATTATTTTGTAATTTTTTAATCTGATTTTTAATATTATTAAAAAAATTTCATTTATCTGTACCAAAGTTACATTTATTAAGGCTACACGGTACACTTTTTCAAAAAAAATTTTTGGAGACAGTAATATTAAAAGTAATTTATGTATTGCTTTCAGACTATATTATTAAACTGATTCTGAAAATAAAAAGTCAATTTAACAAGCCCTTATTTTAAAATTTAAAAAAATTAAAATGTTTTGAAGTTTTTTTAACTTTTATAAAATAAACAATTTTTGAAATTTTTTCATTATTTTGAGTGATTTGTATTTCTAATATTATTGTAAACAAAAGTTAGTGTGGATTTGTGAAAATCTGTTTTTTTTGTTGATTAACAATTATTTTTCTAGAAAAACCTGGAAAAAACACGAAAATTTTAAAAATGTTAACTTTAACAATTTTTAAAAAAATAACTAGAGATCCCAGATTTAAATCCATACTAACTTTTGTAGAACACACATATCTAAGTATATATAAGAAATTTCAAGACTGTATCTTGAATAGAAAAAAAGCCTTAGGGATTAGAAAACACATCTTCAAAAATAAAAGTCTGAGAAAAATGCATTTTAAGTTTGTAAAGGCATAAAACAAAAACTAATAATGATCGCAAAGCTCTAAATTCTTAGTATATTAATTTACTACTTATATAATATATGGAAACACACACTACATTAGTTAAATATGATTGAAAATACTTTTACTTATTCAAAATATGTTTTTGCAAAATATCGATGTAGCATCTGTTACGATGAGATTATTCAGCTTAAAGTTAACATAATTTCTTAAAAGTTTTAAAATACAATACACTCTTAAAAAGAATAATATAATGATATAAATAAAAGTTTAAAAAAAGTTAAAAACCACCAGATTTGTACATAGGAACTAATTTTTTCTCAATTTTAAGTCGACGCAATTTAGCAAGTTTTATTTTTTGCTGTGCGACTTTAAAATTTGCAGATTTTATTTTCTTTCTGAAATAGGTTCTGCTATAATCAGTAAAGAAGGCTAAATGTTCAGACAATAAACTTGTAGCAAGGCAATTAACATCCTGAATTGTTTTTAGAGCTTTTAATGTTCCAACATTAAATTCAGATATTGCACTTGATACGGCAATCAGCACACGACTCCTAGAAGCTGAAATTTCTTTGGAACATCTTTTCCATATCATCGAATGCAATGCTTCATTAGAATTTTGTGTCAGACCTCTGACACACCTGCTTAATAAATCAGATGAAGCTAATCTTTGATAAATCGGCAAGATTTTGGGCAAGTATTCTTCATTGATTGGTGTTTTTACCCAATCTTTATGAAAACCTGGTTTCTTACCACGTGCCAATGATGATTTATAAAAACACCATGAGTCTATACCAGATGGGCACTTTTTATGTTGTGGCTTCTGGTCTGTAGACATGCAATGAAATAGGGTAGCATAAATTGCAGTTTGCATCGTCTCTACATCACCTTTATTTTTGCGTATGGCATTATTGTAGTATCTAGTTAGTTTTTTTATTGTCTCTTCTTGCAAACTACCGCGTTTCTTCCCTCCCAAAGTTACACCTTTCACTCGCCAATCTTTAACTGTCTGCCTCAAAGCTGTTCCCAACCTTTTACTTACATGGTTGATACATTCTGCTTTTTTAATTTGTGTCTCACTTCCAAACACATTTCTTTCTATTAATTCTAAGAAAGACTTAGAATCCCCATCTCAGAGAGCAAGGTTGTGTACCGGAAGCCAATGCTCTCAGATCTCTTTCCCATAATTTTACAGCTGCATTTACTTCCATTGCACCAGATGATCCGACATGTGTTGCACTACAAACATCCTGATGTCCTACATACCAAATACGAAAATCAGCACTGTCTTCTTTAAGTGCAAATTTTGTCTGCTCACATTCTCCACACCGTTTGAACATTACTTCATAGTCTATCACGAAGCCAGTCAGCAAGTCAATAACACATCCTACTCCAATGTTTAACGTATGTCCTCTTGTCAACCAGCTTCCATCGAATGACACTCCAATATCGACGATATCTTTATCATTCTTTGAGCAATACGCCTCTCTGACATTTTTACGAACATCAACCAACAGCTGATTTGACCCAACGAGATGTCCATTCAGAACTTTTGCCTTATAGGAATTAAAAGTTTACTAGACATTATACTTAAATTCATGTGTATGCAGAATTTTTCTAATGCCGAGTAGCCGAGTCCCAAACTTAATATAACTTGCACTATTCTCATATTTACATCAAATGGAGCATTAAAAAATTTATTCTTGCAAACATTTGATATTTGATGCAATTTAGTATCAACCACCTGTTTTGAAGAACATATTTCACTTTGAGTTAGGTCACAATTAACACATACAACATTCATTTTATATGCAAATCCATTTCTTTGACCAAAACAAAGTTTTAAAGAAGCAGTATGACAAATATTGCATAAATGATTTGTAAACAAATTACTTAAACATTCAGTATCCACTATAATGTAATTTGGAACATCACTGAAATGTCTACTTTAACCTGTAGTATTGGTTTCCAAAACATTTGTATTTTGAATTCTTCTAGTTATATCTCAGCTAAAGGTTGCTTTTTAGAATTGTCATTTTTAGAAGTACTCCATCGCTTAGAAATATTGTTTATCTTTGCAAGGTGCGAAAGTTTTGTCCTTGGCATTTTTTAACAGAAAAAAAACTTAACTTAAAGTTACAAAGCTTTTAAGTTTAATAAATTTTATGCTTATTTGTAGAATAAATATTGGTCTTGAGAAAGACCTTTTTTTTAAAATCAAGTTTAGTTAAAGTTTAGTTTTTTTTTATAAGAACACCAAAGACTCAAAATATAAACAAACTGAAACGTTTTTAGTAGTGAAAGTTGAAGTTAATAACAACTTCTCTGCAAGTATCGATTTTCTTTAAAAATATTAGTAATTAATTAAATTTAAAAATGGAAAAATGCTTTAAAATGAAACCAAAACTAACCCCCCCTCAACTGTCAAACTTAGTGACTGACAATACTCAGAAAACTTCAAACATCTTAAAAACTAATCGGTTATTAGATCTGAAATTTGGGGCCAAGATTCCCAATCGTATGGGCTACAGGAAAATGCAAAAAAAATTTCGATAAATTTGTCATTTTTAGGGTAATGTGTAGTCTTAATCTGCTGTGAAATATTACCTTTGAATTCTGTGAATGCCTCTATAGGCATATTATACTTAATAGATGTTTTGTATATAAATTACTCAATATCCTTATATAACTGTTTTTTTATAATTTTATTATTATTCGAAATCATTAATCTAAAACCAGTACCTTTATGCATTATGTTTCTAAGATTGTTTGCCTTTTACAATATTGAGGTCACCAGTAACAACATGCTTTTAATGTTTATCTATGTGAATTCTTTAAAGTCTTTACATTTACATATTAAGTTTTCTTGCTTTATAGGCACATTATAGTTAAAAATTTATCTACCTATTTTTTTATTGTATTTAAAAGTTTTTTAATATTAATATTTTGTATTGGGAAAGATGACATGTGTTTTTAAAAATACCAGAAAAATCAATATTATCATATGATTTATTCATATATAAAAGTGTACAATATTCTATTTGGTAATCTTTATTTACATTAATTTTTTTTATGTTTATGCTTCAAAAATTTGTGAATATCCTTTATAATATTCAAAGCATGGGAATCTTTAATTTTATTTGAAATTAGTGCATCTTCTGTAATACATAATTCTGCTTTACTGAGTCCGAACATAAAAGATTTAATATGTTTTATGTTAAAATTGTTATCAAAGTGTTATTAAAAATATCTATAATACTATCTGTAAGTACATTATTGTCTCTACTTAATCTTTTAGTTCTACCCCCTCTACTTTTTCTTTTATTAATTATTTTATTAATCCCATTATTGTAATAATAATCTTGAGAATTTTGTTTAATTGCATTGAGAATATTTTTTCCTTGGTATAATACATTTAGTCCATATAAGGATAAACTGCATTATAATATTTAATATAATAATTTTCCCACCCAAATCTTTCTTTAATATCAGGAACAACTTTAATAACATTGAGTGAAACATTTTCAAAACCATGTGTACTAAAGTGTCTTATTTCTATTTTATTTGAATTTTTAATACTATTGAAGTATTTAGTATCTGTGTGACCTATGTTGATTAATTCTAATATTAATTTTATTAGATGCCTGTCCAATATATTTAAGTTGGAATTTATTACATGTCAATAAGTAAATACAATTATATGTTTTACAGAAGGTAAATTTAGAATCCTCTTTGATTTGATCATAATGGATCATTTTACAAGTTTTACAGCTTTTGTAGCCACATCTTTTGTATAAAGGAATTTTAATATTGCCAAATTTATTATTTTGAAGCTTATCTAGGTGCCTATTACATTTGTAAGCATTAGAGTTATTAGAAACATTATTGCATCGCAAAAATTCTTTTTTAGAATTCTTTAAGTATTCCTTATTCCAGGATACTCTAGTATTATATAAATTAAAAAAGTCTCAGAGAACCCCTCTACAATGTCCTGCAATCAATACTTTGTCACTATCTACTGTGTTCGAAATTTCTGTAGTATATACTGTTAATAAACTATCCTAACAGATTATAAAATACTACCATATATTAGAAAATGAATTGCTAAAAATATAAACTAACTAATTAGTCTACCAATATAGCAAAATAAAACGTTTTAATGGTTGCTTACTATCGATGCAACATATACTATTATAATGTACCACCGAGCAAAGACAGAGTATAAATACTGAGCCTAGTTGCCAGTCTCGAAATTTACAACTTTAAAATTATTCATATATGTGAAGAATATTTTATTAAGTATCTAGAATTTAGAACTTAATATCTATAGCAAAAATATTCACTATAGTTATCATGAAATAACATCAAAAATATATATCAGTAAAAATTGTACCTCCATGTGTGTGTTTACATAAATTTAAAATAACTCAGTAAACCTAGAAGCAATACTAATATAAATATTATAGGAACATGCAAATATTGAAATGTAAAATGTAATATAAAATAAAAAAAAATTTTTAAATATTGAAAATTAAAAAATTGAAATATAAAACTGGAACAACACATAATTCTTGGAATAGTACTGACTATACACATAACTTAGAAAAATATATTTACAAATTGAAATAAAAATATATACATAACATAGAAAGAACATTTTACACCTATCATCAAAAAAAATATAACAAAACAATACTCCAAAAGAAACATCAAATACATAAATCTTAAAAGCTACAATATTATTATCCCTACAGTAATAAAAGTATCAATATTCTAATTTCACATTAATAACCCACAAAAGAATATAAAGAAATAAAGATTAATAAAAACTATATATAAATTAATAAAAATACCTTTTTAAAGTGCCTTAATGACTTTTTAAAAAATAAAAACAAAAATCTGGAATTACTTATAGAAAAGAGAAAAAGAAGAGAATTATAATGAAAAAATAGTCAAAAATTTAACCAGTTAGATAAAAATATTTGACTATAAGCATTAGCTACATAATTACAGGATCTTAAAAAGACCTAAATTTCATATGTCAAAATTCTAACATACATAGACGAAATGCAGCCACAAAATATGTGAGAATATATATTCTAATAATATAAATATATATATATATATATAATATATATATATATATATATATATATATATTGTATATATCTAAATATATATATATATATTGTATATATATATATATATATATATATTGTATATATATATATATTGTATATATATATATATATTGTATATATATATATATATATTGTATATATATATAATATATATATATTGTATATATATATATATATATATATAATATATATATATATATATAATATATATATATATATTGTATATATATATATATATATATATTGTATATATATATATTGTATATATATATATATTATATATATATATATTGTATATATATATATGTTGTATATATATATATTGTATATATATATATATATTGTATATATATATATATATATTGTACATATATAAATATACACTGCTGGACAATTGCTAAGGACGGATCACAAATTGCTATGTAGCATAACATTAAGCGAGACATGAGGCCTAGTAGGATAAAATATAGTTGCCACACTGTTCAGACATTAGAATAAAAAATATTTATTGTTCTGGAAAGTACAAAAGCTGTGAAACATCTGAAAGAAAAAAAATGTTCATTTGATCTGCGTACGGAAAAATGTAACAATGCATCTAAAAGTCAGCAGGCATCTTAAAGAAAGGTATCAGTACGGGATACGTCCACCGTGGAGTGTGATGCAACATTCCACACGTCGTACCATACTTTGCACAACATTATCCAGCAGCTGTTGAGGCAATTTATCCCATTCCTCTGTGAGTGCACGGATGAGGGTGTTCTTGTTTGTCGGAGGATAGTTTCGACCAGCAACTTGCCTCCCCAAAACATCCCACACATTTTCAATGGGGTTTAGATCTGGAGAACGCGCTGGCCATACGAGACGTTGAATACCCTCGCTGTCTAGACAATCCTGAACAGCGAGTGTTCGATGACACGTTGCGTTGTCGTCCATAAAAACAAATTTATCACCGACAGCACCAAAGAAAAGACGAACATGAGGAAGTAGAACTTCATCAATGTATCGTTGGCCCGTCATAGTCCCATTCGCAACCACATGTAGGCGCGTGCGGCCATTGATCATGATGCCGGCCCACACCATGATACTGCATGTCGGATATTGGTCCTTTTCCTGGATATTTTCTGGACGATAAGCAGTACCACTTTCGTGCCAGATCAGTTGGCGTCTACAATCCGATGACTGACTGAACCTTTAGTACGGTGCTGTCTGGTCAATGGGACACACACAACAGGTCTGCGTGCGTATAGTCCTCCTCCCCTCAAACGTCTGGCATCAGTTTTTCGGGAGATCTGCTTTCCTGAGGCAGCAAGAAACTGATTTGACACCTGCTGAGCTGTGGTGCGCCTGTTCCCTTTTGCTGATAGGACGATATATCTGTCTTCTGCAGGCGTCGTACTTCTAACACGACCTCCCCAGTGCCGTCTACTACACATTCCAGAAGTTTTATATGACTTTCACAGCCGTGAAACAACGCTGTGAGCGATGTCGAACTCCCTGGCAACATCTGTTATTTTTCGCCCTTCTTCGATCTTTCCAATAATTCGGCCACGCATAAAATCATCTATGTGATGTCGGGAAGACATGCCAAAAATTTTAAGTTCGTCTATTAAATCTTTCCTGTAAAACTTTGACTTGAAACAACAACTGTCCACACGCGTCAAAACCTTTAAAGCTCTTATGAACGCTATCACGTGATGAACAGACGTGGAAAAAAATTTGCTTACTCATACTTCTTACTAATATCCCGCACTTATTCTAATTTTCCACATTTTGCTTCCTTTCATTTTGTGGTTGCTATGGATGATAGTGTTATCCGTCCTTAGCAATTGTCCAGCAGTGTATATATATATATATATATATATATATATATATATATATATATATATATATATATATATATATATATATATATATATATATATATATATAATTATATATATATATTGTATATATATATATTGTATATATGTATATATTGTATATATATATATATATTGTATATATATATATTGTATATATATATATATATTATATATATATTGTATATCTTTAAAGATAAAAATCTTCTGGGCGTGTGTTTGTCACTAAACTCCTCCTAAACGGCTGAACCGATTTCGATGAAATTTTTTGCTTGGGTTCAAAAAAAAATTCGAGATTAGTTTAGATTCACAATTCGGTCCGATATCGCAATTAGTTAAAAAGATATTAATTAAAAGCTTTAACAAATACAACTTAACATTTACCTGCATTATTGTAACAACGCTATTGTTATAAACAAGTAATATAAATTTTTTTAAAAATCAATTCCTACTTAGATCAACCAAGAAAAAATTTATTTTAGATACTTTTTATTAAATAGTTGCAATTAATATAAATATGTATGTACATATGAGAGAATCACAACATTAAGTGGTAATGAATTTTTATTAATTATCATTAAAGTATCGTATTGTCATCCAAAACAATTGTGTATATAAAATTTCGTTTCAACTGAATGCTTTAACAATTAAAAAAAAAACCTTTTCAAATTTTGACATAAGTCGGCAAAACGGTCGCTAAGTAGCCAACGTGGCTGTATTTGTAATTTTTTAAATAATTAGTTTTAATCAGAGTTCATTTTTATTAATTATAACTAAATTATTGTATTTTCATCCAAAATGATCATGTACATTACATTTCAGCTCAATTGAGTGCTTTAAAATGTATTTTATTAACGATTGAAAATTCCACCAAGATAAATAAATAAACAAACAAATAAAATATGTATAGAGATCGTGCGCTAATAGTAGGAATTGAAAAAAACGTAAGTTGGCGTCGAAAATTGATTTTCAGCCAAACCCGGTGTTTATTGTTACGAAAATGCTGACGCGATTCACGCTTTTTAGCGTTTTTAATTAATATATTTTCGAATAATCTTTATATATGTAATTCTTCCGTGCGTGTGTATGTAACTGAACTCCTCCTAAACGGCTGGACAGATTTTGATGAAAGTTTTTGTCCAGTGGACTCGAGAATGATTTAGATTTATAATTGGGCTTAGAAATGTTTAATTAATTTTGTATTTATAAATTGTTGATCTTGGACTGTTTTACATTGGATACAGCAGACTGCGCTAAGATCGCAGTTTCGAATATTCAAAAATCTTTAATTATAATTCAAGTTGGTCCCGACAGTTGGTGCTGTGATTATTTCAGGAAAATATTTTGTCACTTCGTGTTATTATTTTGTTGAAATAACTCGTGTGTTAATTAAATTATTACATTCAGATGTAATTAGTGTTTGAAGAGTTTTGAAGTGTGCATAAAAAACTATACATTCTCCAAATTTAGTATGCAATTGAAGTGAGTATTTTACATGATTTTCTATTAAATTTACACGTGCGTTGACAATAATTATCACCACATAATTTGCTATTGAAGATTTGCTCGCCCATAATTTTGCTTAGAAATTTGAACGCACCGAAATTGTGTAATGGCACGCGATTAGTCATAAAAAAAATCCTGGGCAACATTCTTGAAGCCACTATTTTAATAGAAAAATTTCAAGGTGAAGTACTTCTACCACGGATCCCAATGATTCCTTCAGATTCACCTATACCATTTAAACGTTTACAATTTCCAATTAGCTTGGCATTTTCTATGACTATTAATAAGTCACAAGGTCAAGCAATGAAGATTTGTGGCTTAAATTTAGAAAATCCTTGCTTTTCTCACGGCCAATTATATGTTGCGTGTTCCAGAGTTGGAAAACCATCGAATTTATTTGTTTATACCCCTCAAGGATTAACCAAAAATATTGTACATCTAATGGCATTAGAATAAATTAAGTTGATGTACAATTTAATAAATATACATGTTATAAAATAGTTTGAGAGTCTCAACTTTTTCACCTTTAATTAAAACAAGTTTAAGTTTTTATTCACACAGCCTTTACATTTGACTTCGCTCATAGTATACACATACTCACACGCTATCGATTGATTGAATTGTGATAACCGTACATGTAATGACGTTAGACATGGTAATAACTTTTTAATACAAACTTCACTCAAAACGGTCCAGATTTTGTTAAAACTTATTCATAAAAATTTGAAATTTTTGAATTTAAGATGTGTGTACAAGACAACGTCTGTCGGGTCCTCTAGTATATACATATATATATAAATACGTGTGTGTGTGTGTATTTTGTATATATATTATAAATGTGAAATTTTGTGAGGATGTTTGGGAGTCTTTCACGCAAAAACAACTGAATGGATTTTAAAATGAAACTTTACAATAATATCGCTTATAAATCAGAATAACACATAGGCTATAATTTATAAAGATTTTGTGTGAAGTGTCCAAAATATAACGATAATTATCAATTAAGTAGGAAAAAATTCTGCCATCTGCAAGCTTTTCTGGGGTGCCACGTCAGCATATATCTAGAAGCAAAACGTTCCCCTCTGTTTTGTCTACGCCAGGCGCCACTGTGTGCTCGATTCTAATTTTTTGCTTTGTAATCACTATTTTTTTTATTTCAGAATAAAACTTACATTTATCACTTCTGGTATTTAAAGTAGATAAGTTAAGTCTTTCACACTACACTACATCATTTGGACAAATTTGCAACTTTGTTTGTGATTAGTAGTTAATTATAAAACTATTGTTTTAATTGAATAATAGGCAGGTATATTGCAATTTTAAGTATAAAAATAATAACTGCCGTACTGTGTTTTTTGGAAGTGTAAAAAAAGCACCTACTAAGAATTATGCCGCGAAAGCTCTATTCTTTCCCAACGATCTAATTCAGCTCGAGCTAAGAAAGTAGCTAGATTTAACGAAACGTTTCCACAAGCCGAACTGTGAAGGTTTGAACAGGCGGAGCGTGAGGCAGCTCACAGAGCTACTGAGACACCAGAGCAGTTTCAAGCTCGGCGTCGACGTCATGCTGAATATCTGGCATCTCAACGGGCTGCTGAGACACCCGAACTGTCCCAAGCTCGGCGTCTTCAGCATGAAACTTACATGGCGTCTCAGAGAGATACAGAAACCATTGAAGCAGCTGAATATCGCAAACGTGCTGTTGCTGAAAGGGCACTACAGCGACGTCTAATATTCACAAAAAACACGTGGAGGGTATTCGATAAAACTGCATTCGAGTATGACGAAACACTTGATTACGAAAGCCACAAGCTTATAAAAATAGAAGCGACGAATAAAAATGCAGATTTTGAGGTGCTCTTAAATGGAAAGAGGAATCTGCAGGCATTACAGAATATCGATTTCTGCACAGTTCAATCAATTGCCAAGTTGCCAACTTCATTCTATCGCCAACATTTCGCTATGTTTCCGTTGAATCGCCGTTATAATTTAAGAAACGGAGTTGCTTGCGAATATTACAATTTTAACAGAATAACAACAGAAAGTAATAATAACGTATTACACTTCTAGATATAAATTATTTACACTACTTTAAGCGTTCATTATACAAAATTTGTAACAATGCTTTGCTTTTGCTGGGCACAGATCAGCTTAGGAAGGTGTTTTCAAAAATCGACCCACAAGAGAGTTAAGGGGCGTTATAAATAAAAAAAAATCATTTTTATCAGTTATTAGATCTACATGCTTAAAATTTAACAAACATGTGGGGTTTTTTTTCGTTTAATATGCATTTCGCGTAAAATTAAAAGCTTCTTTATCCTTCAATCTCTATTGTTTAATTTTTCAATTCACCCGTGCGAAGAACGGGTATACCAGGTAGTAATTATATAATACATTATTATTATATATTTCGCTACTTCCGAGCAACAGTGTCACAACTGAAAAAATGACAATTTTCAGAAATCGCATTATAAAAGTTCAATGATTTTTTAAAAGGACGCAACGACATACCCACAAAACTGCGATTGCTTTGATATGTACACTGCATCATGTAACTACCCACATAAAGCTATGATCTAGAGCTCACTTGGGCAGCCCTCTTATTTCCCTTAAGGGTTTGAGCTGCGACACTGTTGTTGAAAAAATCTTTATATATTTATTGAAGGGCATCAATTTGTTACCAACTAAATTTGTTTTTTTTAAAACAGTTACACATGTAAACTATAAAACTATATTAAAAAAAAACTCACAAATAGGTAATAATTATTATTTAAAAATAAGTTACAAATTATTATAAAAAGAACTAGTATCTTGGCACCCCTCCTTTCTTTTTTTATTAGTTTCAATATTCCTTCTTTTTTTTCCCGGTGATCCCCGTTTTATTCGTATAGGCTCGTTCCATCGGTTCTGGTGGTATCTGACCTTTGCTTTTAGAACTGCTCCTGGTTTTAATAGTTAAATTACTGTCATTATTTTTTATAAACGTTACATTCGACCAAAGATGGCTACCGTATGACGTTTTGTAAAAGATTTTTTTTTTTTTTTTTGCATTCTCAATTCGGAAAATTAAAAGTTCTGAAATCTTGAATGCTTCATCGCTCAGAATATCACGAAACTTGAAGAAGTCTTCGTGAGTTAACTCGTGCACCATGTACGGGTTTCCCGTTTTCTTTGACGCTCTTATAACTGTAATATACTGATCGGGCACATAAATTGGGCCTGATTTTTTTTGGCTTTTTTAATACCTGATTCGATTACAAAATGGGCACTGTCTCCTTCATTCTGTGTGTGCCTAGGGATTAAGTATTTATGGGTAATTGAATTTATGTGTTTTAGGGTTTGCACTGCGTTATAATACATTGATATTATTGTTCTATTTTTATTCTGACGGGTACAACTATCAGAATAAAAAATAACGTCTTTTGATTCGGACGCTGCCTGATTTACTCTTTCTAAAAAACGCCAAACACAGGTTGCAATTTCTATGGATCCACGTTTTGCTTCTCCTTTATGCCATG
The DNA here is from genome assembly GCA_019973935.1 of Trichonephila clavipes. Classification (NCBI taxonomy): domain Eukaryota; kingdom Metazoa; phylum Arthropoda; class Arachnida; order Araneae; family Nephilidae; genus Trichonephila; species Trichonephila clavipes. The sequence continues at coordinate 56,480 of BMAU01006835.1, forward strand.
TAAAGCAATCAACATCTCTGGTTTTTAAATCAAAAATTGTAAAGTGTGTTGAATACGTTTAACTTTGAGACATAGTAAAACGTAGATACATCGCCAAGAGGTAAGGTAGAACCAACTGAAGGTCGTAAACAGCAACTATTGTATTATCTGGAGATGCCTTATCTTCTCCGACCTTGATAAATCTTTCTCTAGTAGATGATTTTCGTACTGCTCTTTAATTTTCTCAATTTCTGCCCCATTTGAGTTCTCGTACCTTAAACACAGCTCACATCTGTCCTTTTTAGGTGAAAAAATTCCAAGTTAAACTCATTATTAAATATCGTATTTGGTATAGTTTCCATATTTTATTTTTTCTTTTACGCATAACTCTTGGTAGTCCCTGTATAGGTCAGCTACGGTCTTGAAGCAATATGCCTTCTCATGTCTTCTTTTATTTCAATTGCCACTTTGGGTTGATTATCATGTTTTCCTCTCAGTTCCGGAGAAAGAAATACTGCTTTATCTGACTGACGTTTCTTTTCAACTGTTCTAATGGCTCTGTCGTTTATTCCCAATGTATTAATAAAGAACAGCTTGCACACCCTAATTTTTTTCACCACAATTAAAGTAATATGCATTATTAAGACTGAGTTGATAACGATATTTTGGGTTTATTTTGGCAGTATTGGCAGCGATAAAGTCACGTTGCCTTTGAAGATCCCCCATTTTCCAGTATTCGTTAAAAATGTCTTTTCTTTGTTCTTCAGTAAATTTGTTCCTGCAAGTAAGACGACATTTATCACCACATGGTGGTAGCAGTTTTCGTTCTTCTTTCCATATCACTATTCTGTTAATAATTTTGCCATCATTATCTTTAATCCTTTTTACGTAATTATAAGCTTTCCCACTATTTTTTTGCTTCTTTCTTTCACTTCTCTGCCATTTCTGCACACATATTTTCTTTTTCTACTGCTTTTTTGTTTATTTGAAAAAAATATAACTTTCCTTTTGCCTTCTGGAAGTGGACTTCTTCCCGAATCATCTGGAGTTACTTCACTCGAAGAGCTGTTATTTATGTCGGTATTGTAGTCAGGATAACGATCAGTATCATCCGTATCAAAATCTTTCTCATTTTTTTCTGAATATGTGGAAGACTCCTTTCCAGTAACAACAATGTCGGATAAGAGGCCAACATTATAATCTGCTCCACGGTTAATCTCTGATTTAAACCACCTCTGTTTCCAATATTATCAGCTACTATGATGTTATTATCTGCTATCTCATTAATATCGGCATTCAAGTCTCTGCTGATACTTTCTGTATTATCGGACAGTATTGATATACTGCTTTGACCAGCGGTAACTGCAACACATAATAAAAAAAGTACTTAGTCATAATGTTAAAACATGATAAATTATTGTCAGTAATGCTAGTTTCAACTTCCCGTTTTGTAGGTTGCAATAATAATTACTTCTTTATAAAAATAGAAAACAAACCTTTTGGGTCTTTACCATCACTGCTTGTTGTTCCTGTTGGCATAATATTCCACGATATTGTGCTATTTTTTCGCTTTTCTCTGCGGCTAGCTTTAATAAAAGTCGGCCCCTCGCACCTTACGACATCTTTCAACTGAAATAATTTTAAACAAATTAATATTTTTCCTTTATGCAAAACTGTCGCAAGTAAAAAAAATTGACTTAATTAGTATACTATGGCAAATAATTTCATAAATTTTTGACAAGACTGACTCAAGTCAAAAAAGTACTTGAAAATAATTATAATCTTGACAACGTTTATTCAACAACAGTGACATAACTTGAAATGATTCGTTCTTGTTAAAAATAAATAATAGTAATACTTACTATTTTTTCAGCAACAATGCAACAACTTCAAATGAAACACTCTTATTCATCTACACAGTTAAACACCTGACAAACAACTGAACTTGGGACGGTATTGCACAAAACGGTGGATCAAGTTTCTAAAATGCTACATAGACACATATGCCCTCTAGCGGCCATTCTAGAAGTTACACTTCTGACACTACTGCACAAAAAAATATTCACTATTTTGAAACCTTTTATGAAATAATCTGAATTTCGGCATTTTTTGAGATATGACACTGTTGCTCGGAAGTAGGGATTTACTTTTATACCGATTATTATTATATTATTTATTTATAATGATTATTATATATTACATTATGTATTTATATAATTATTGTTATATTATTATTTATTTATAATTTCTATAAAATTACGTGATTGTTATTATCTACTGTATTATATTATTAGCATATATAATTATTATATTAAATCGACAATAATTATTGATTAATATTGGTTTCTTTCAAACCCTTCCTATATATTCTTTATTTGAAATATATTTCAATATATTTCAAAACAGTTCTTAAAAACATTTTTCCTGACGATTTGTTACAGCTAGGCCACCATCCTGAATTTTATATCACTCGACTATAAACGATGCTTAGCGCGATTACTTAATCGCGCCAAAGAGCCTCTTAACGCATAGCACTTGGATATTAAATTAGTTCCAATCGCAGTTTTATATAATCAATTCAATTAGACAAAGATATGACTTCAGTTTGCTTATTTTCTTTGAATATACAGGGTGTCCCAGAATTATTGGGAGAAAATTTTTGTGGAGGTGAAGGACATCACGTAGATTCAGATTTGCATAGCAAACCATGGTCGGAAAAGACTTCGTTAGGCGGAAGGTGGAGTTTTTGAAAAGACTATTAGAGAAAATAGAGCTACATTATAGCAATCATTTCAGCTGTCATCATTAGCAGCGAAGTATGTAACAGTTTACGAACACCTAGCTGGTGGATATGCACTGAATTAACGGATTTATGGAAGGAAAAAGCAGGAAAAAGATTATACCTAGAAAGATACCTACAGCGAGACGCACTGGGCCGCCGGATAATTTCTTATTGGCATCACGATTTCTGACGTTACACTTTGAATGAGTAAGTGATGGAGTGAATATTAACGTCATAGTGTTCAGCTACTTGAGGGCTTTTGGTGACGGACCTCGTAATTTAAAAACCATGGTAAAGTGACAAGTACGACACCTGAGCGGTCACCCTTTCTCCGAACTACTGCACTCCACCAACGGGAGGACATTTGAGCTCTCGACAGATTTAACGTGCATTGCTCCCCTTGACGGAGAGTCTTTGTGGTACTGGGCTCGAACTCATGACATGACTGCCATGATCCGATACGTTGACCACTGGGCTACCGCAGCCCCACGGTACACTTTGAAGGTGGCATGAGTTTAATGGTTTGCACAACACAATGGACACTACTCCGAGATTCTCCTGGGCTGCGGTAGCCCAGAGTTCAAGGTATGGGATCATGGCAGGCATGTCACGAGTTCGAGCCCAGTACCACTAAAGACTCGTCGTATAGGGCAGCGATGCACGTTAAATCTGTCAAGAGCTGAAACGTCCTCCCGTTGGTATGGTGTGTTAGTTAGGAGAGAGTGGTGCCAGCTCAGGTGTCATCCACGTCACTAGATAATGGTTCAAAATTACGTGGTTCATTGCCAAAAGCCCTCGTGTAGCTGAACAGTGCGACGTTAATATTCACTCACCCGACATTCTCCTACAGCTGGATTTCTTCCAACGATATTCAACTCATTTTATTCTATGTTGGAAGTTGGAAGTTGGAGTCGCTCGTCGCGCACCCTCACGTAATGATCCACATCCTCTCAAAATGTGATGCAAATTAGTTAACATTCGGCCACAAAAGTTCCTTAAGCATTTTTAGCATTATAGAGTTAAAGAAAAATTTTGTGTGAAGTCCCCACCTTTAAATGCTTTAAAAAATATTTATCCTTGCATAAGGAAACTTTATATTTAGTTCAATTCCCTAAAATATGAAATAGTTGTGGTGAGATCAATGTGAAAAAATGCATGTTCTATTTTGCATATTCAGAGAATTATTTAGTAGATAATTAATACTGGAAAATATACAAACTGGCACATGTATTTGTATCTTTTATTACATCACGCGTTAGCTTTGAAGACAATGAGAAGTCGAAGACTCAAGTGCATTTCAGATATTACCAAAACACAAAAAAGTACTATATACTATACCAAAAAAAAAAAAATTAACTAATTTGATAAGATTGTAGTTGCAAAATTATAAGGGAGTATTTCCATTATAAGTTTGATCGTAATATTTAAACTTTTTTCATTTAAGATGTGCCTACACCAGTGTTTCTCAAACTGTGGGGCGCGCCCACCTGGGGGCGCGGTAACCCTGCGAGGGGGGCGCGAGCATATTGAAAATAAAAGTTTTGGGAATGATGTAAAACAAGAAGTCTGTGATTTATGTCCTTTATTAAGGGCACGCACATTTGGAACATTTTCTTTAGTTTTATTGGATTTTTTCTCAAATTTTCAAGAAAAATTGAAAAGTCCTTGAAAGTAGGGGTAAGTATATTTTCTCTTAATTAAATTATTCACTGGAATTTTTTTTGTGATTTTTATCGTGTATAGTAAAAATAACTATAAAATAAACTATAGTTTTAAAATAAACTAAAAAACACGCTTTTATAGTGAATCGAACTAAAAAGCAATATATATATATTACTTAAAAGTAAGATACAAAATTTAATACTTATCTTGTTAATTTGTACGGTTTATAATTATGATCGTATTGTAGCTTTAGCGTCAAAGTGCATTATTATTGCATTCAGTACATTATTAATGTATAAGAGGGGCGCGATAAAAATTGTGATTGAAAAGGGGGACGCCAGTAGTGAAAGTTTGAGAACCACTGGCCTACACAGTTGGAGACAGGTCTTCCAAATGCTATGCGATTAGTAATTTCATGTTACTTTGTTCGTTCTTATGATTTAAATTAATGAAAATCACCAAGGAAATTATATGTGACAATTTCAATTTATTTAGGTAAAATTTGATGAAAATTATACCGAATTTCAAAACACTACACGGAAATCTAAACCATATATTTAGATTTTTTACAAAACATTTAACACAGTTATAAAGGTGTGAATATATGTTTACATTTACCAAGAAGTTATGGCTCATTGTAAGTTTAACATTATAAAAACATTAAGAAAATTTTATAAAATGCATAGTGTTCGTAACAATAAACTGTCAAAAATAAAAATATTGATATTATAGCTAAATACTTATTGCACACTTCGCCTCTTTATCATACTTTAAATAAAATGGATGCAAAATATGAAAGAAACATATTCATAACTTTTTGAGAGATCAGGTCTTCAGTAACATAACTTTGACAGAAAAAAAATACAATATTCATAAAGGAAGATATTTAAAAAAAGATTTAATTCTTATTTTACTAAGATAATCTAAATATATGGTTTAGATTTCCGTGTAGAGTGTTTTGAAATTCGGTATAGTTTTCATCAAATTTTACCTAAATAAATTTAAATTGTAACATAATTTCCTTAATTGTGATTTTCATTAATTCAAGTCATAAGCACCTTCAAAATAACATGGAATTACTAATCGCATAGCGACATTTAAAGATTTCGAATCGAAGAAAAATCGATATTTAAAGATTTGATTCTTATTTTACTAAAATAATGCTAAATGTCAGATATTTTAATTTCACCACTTTTTATAACACAGACCTTCCTCGTCTCTATCTTATTAATTTTTTTTTTCTTTCAGACTGCTCTATTTTTTTACTACACAAAAGAACAAAGGTAGAAGAAAATGAATTTCAGGCAAACACATTAATTCACAGAAACGTATCTTAAAAAGAGGCGGGCACAAATAGTAATAACACTAAATAATAGTATTTAACTGCTGGTGGAGAAAATCAGCTATCTATCGGCTCATAACATTGGATTGCTGAATTGGCTGATTAGTTGAAGTTATAACATTGTTATTGAAAGAAGACGCTATGATTTCGACGAGAGCAGACGTGTTCTTCTGAGCTCCGACTTGCATTCTATTTCCGTCCTGATGGCACAAATGGAAACCGATCCACCAGATATTACCAACAGCTGCGAAGAGAGAAACAGGCTTTCGCTGGAAATCGAAGCCCTTGACATAGTTATCAATCGCTGCACTGAACTTGTCAACTTTCCAGACACCGATGATAACCACGAGATGAAGGCCATTCTTCGGGCCTCTATTGAGGATACCCAAAGAAAAAAGGATACAATGGTGAGTGAGCTTCGTTCCCTCCCCCCATGTATGACTTTTAATTGCAATGGTAATTACTGTACTCCCTCCCCCCCAATACCGACCGAAAAGAATAAAGATAGTGATTCTAATCACATTTTAAAAAATTATTCTGAAGCATCCACAAATGCAAATAATGCTAAAAAGAAAAATAAAAAAAAACGTAAAATTAATAAAAAGGATTCTGTGGAAGACTTTGTCTTCCCCAAGAAAACAGCTAGACATGTCTCTCCCTTACCTAGTGAGCCAGTTACTGTAAATAATAGTTTCTCAGATCTTTAATCTGAAAATAAGGATCAAGTTGCTCCGTAAGAAAATGAAACAGCGCCCCCAAAACCCAAGCCCCCTCCCCCAATTCATCTTAAAATTAAGAAAAATATCAGAGACCAACTTAAATCCATTTATCAAAAATTCCCAGATATCACTAACAAATCGTCAGGAGAGTTTATTAAATTTATCACTAATGACATAGAAGAGTATCACGCTCTTACAAATATTCTTGAAGACGACAAAGTTTTTGAATTTTTCTCACTTAAACCAAAGCCAATAAAACCAATCAAAATAGTCATTAAAGGACTGCCCATTTTTACCAAAACTCACGAGATACAATCCGACCTAGAAGAAGGATTCACAATTGAAAATGTTTCCCAATTAATTTCTAAAAAAGAAAACTAAGACCGCTCTCCCATTTTTCCCATTCCCCCCCGCAACGCCAATAATCAAAAAATCTTCGATCTCAAAACTATTGGCTACATGCAATTTAAAATTGAAGGTTACCTCATCAGAGGAATTACCCAATGTTTTAACTGCAACAATTTCTTTCACACGGCAGAAAACTGCCACCTCAAGCCAAGATGTCTAAAGTGTGGAAAAGAACACCCCACCCGTCAATGCCCGATAAAGAAGCGACAGGAAAACCCCTTCTGCATAAATTGCCAAGAATATGGTCATTCGGCCTGCTACACCAAGTGCCCCAAGTTCCCTAAGCCAAAAAAGGGCACGTCCCTTACCGCGAATAAAACTTTCGAAAGCAACGTTCGTAGAGAAGGTGTCTCTTTCGCTAACATTGTTAGCGGAATCGCACCCCAGTCCACAAGTTAACTGAAAAAACTAATGAAAATTCAAATAACAAAGTTTCCCACGGAATCCAAGCCATAGAAAATGAAAATTCAGACCTATCTCAAGTGATTGAACTGGTCAGCATGATTTCAAACATCATAAAAAGATCACCTGAAATTTTACAATTACTTCCCAAATTAAAAAACTCCGAAGATGATAAAGCTAAGGCTTTACTTCTTTTCGAAGCTATGTTAGATAAATTTTAAACTCCTTTTTCCGTAATTTCTCTTTCTACAAAATTTATTATATTCTCATTTTATTTCCTTGAATATTTTATCATCAATTGTTAAACTTTAACATCAATAGCTACTCTTTAAAATTTTTCCCAAGTACAATTTTCGAAGCTCACTCGCATCATCCAATCAAAGCCACTCATGAGAAGTCATGCGCCTGCTATCCCATTGGTTCCTGCCACCGATTTCCACGCCCACCATCACCAGCCAAGGAGCAAAACCAAGCCGATTCTTAAACAAGATAGAGGAATGATGGATTGACGTATCCCAGTTCCTTATAAAATGTATCCATCTGTAGTAATAACACTTTTAATGTGAAATAACGTAAACATATTCTAACCATTCCCGATACGCGCGAGCGTAGAGCTTAAAAATTTCCAACGTTTTAATTCTACTGTGTTAAAATATATTTTAGTTGGTTGTCATTAAAGCTAAAATCTAATCTTTTCTAGAACTTCGATTCAAAAAGAGTCCTTTTCAATCCCTATAATTTTTAAAAAGTAAAGCATTAAACAATAGGCTAAGAAAAAGGTTCACAGATTTATCAATGTTTTGATGGAGTCTTTTAGACAGCAAGTTGAAGGTGGATATTTGCATCTTTATATTTATGAAAGAATCTACTCTTAAACCATTCATCAGTTCTTACATTTATTACCTAAATATCAATTTTCTCAAAAAATAATTCGTTTTCGGGGAAGCTCTAAGCACAGTTACAGTAATTTCAGGTTGTCAGAGCTTTTCTGTACTTCAAAAGCATTGTTTGTAATGCTAGTTGAAGATTCGATTGAATTAAAGATGCCCATGCATCTGAAGAAAATATCTCCTCGTCATGTTGTAAAATGAAATCCACCACAAAATCCTTGAGGAAGATGTTCCGATGTTTTTCTGCCAGAACCAGAATCTTGGAAGCATTCGACGTATTGAGTGCACGCATCAAGAAGGTTTCGCAGTGGGCTTTTAATAGCTGTACGTCGTATTTGCAGCCAGCATCATACAGCTTGCAGGCCGTCTCCCACTCTATATTTTCCAAACGTCCAGTATAGAGAAAATGTAAAAACTGACTCAGAATCTCATCATCCATTTGAATGCATTCTGAAGTGTTTTCCATTTCTCCACTTGTCAACTTGGATTTGAAAACAGAAGATACTGCACATAGCACCAGCTTGTGAGCAAGGAAAGTACTCGTTTGAGTTTTAAGTTCAATATCGCAAAGTTCCTGCTTTTGGTATAACAAATACAAACTATTAGAGAGCGAGGTGTTGTTGAAGTCGTTTGTAGTTGGAACGCGTGCTGGTTTCAATGTGAGATCGTAATCAGTTCGCTCTATTTCATTCTGTATCACTCCGTTGGCGAACAGGAATTCTAACTGCAAGCACAACTCGTCCCTGGGTAAATATTCTGATTTTCTATCCATCAGTTCTTTCTTAGAAAAAGGCATAGGTATAGGTAAAAATGAAAGATTATTAGAGACTCCGTATCGAGTGTCAAGTAAGCCGAATTGTCTTTTCTTGCCAAGTGCATCCAGCAAATAGAGATAACACATGAATTTACAGTTCTTAAACAATTTAAAAAATTCTATTTCTGCCTTGATCTTCTCATTTTCGTCAGGTCCTACAATCAAGCCCAATTTCACACACATTACTAACCAGTCTTTAGATTTCGATTTAATTTGAAAGCTGCCTAACAGATAAGATGCTTGAGAACTGAAGTGTTCGAATGTTTGAACAACCAAATTTCGTTCAGTGCATAAGGTGCTTCGAGCATACACTCGTTCAACCTCCCAACAACAACGTCGATCATTCCACATCTTACACTGTAGTGTCAATACATCTTGGGGGAGGTATACATCTCTTTCGCTCAATAATACTTCCACCCTAAGTTGTAGTGCCGGAATCACAGAATTTCTCTTGAATTGTGCGTCTTCTTCTATAAATATGGTGGATTTAATAGCGGAACCATCAGGAGCAAGAAATGCGATTTCAAAATTAATCGTGAAGGTTTCTGGTCCGTTGTCAAAATGATCCCTTTTAATATAAGAACTCATGGAATCATCACTCGTTTTAAGTATCAGTATCCATTTTGTCCTTTCCAACTTATTTGTAACGAAAGTGAACAATGGACTGCTCAGTGTCGGAAATAAATTCTGACTATTATAGCTAAAATTCTGGATGCGCCAAATGAAAGTGAATACATCATCCCTAATTTGCATGTCTGAAGTCATGATTGTGCTGATAAGAGTGAATGAAAAGAGTTATGCATGTCATCTTCTGACTTTATATTTTAAAAATTTGTTACAGTTACAGTTTAAAAAATAACTCAAAATAGCACTTAATATTTTAAATCTGGGTCTAGTTCTAGAAGTAAATGTGGCCGCGGTAGTCAAGTGGTATAGGTATCGGATCGTGGCTTGCCATGTCACGAGTTCAAGCCCAGTACCACTAAAGACCCGCCGTGTAGGGCAGCAATGCACGTTAAATCTGTCGAGAGCTGAAACGTCCTTTCATTGGAGTGGTAGGAATTAAAAAAATAAAAATATTTTGCCTTTTGGTTAAAATTTTTGTTTAGTGATTTAAAACACCCTATTTAAATTACATCATAATGTAATTTTTATATAATTCTCTTTTACTTCCCAAAATATATGACATCCAAATGCTCTTTGATGCATACCAGTGTTTCTCAAGCTGTGAGGCGCGCCCACTTATGGGGGCCTAATAACTCTACGGGGGGGCGAGCATATTTAATAGTCGAAAACAAAAGATTATGGTTTTAAAAAATTAATTATTTACTGAAAATAGACAAGCAAAATACATTCTGACATAAAAAATAAAGTACACATTTACACTGATATATGTTCATAAATGCACAATGTATTTTATAATTAATTTAACAATACTAATTTAAGAACAAGTTTAATAATTACTAGTGACCCCCCATGGGCTTGTCCTATATACAATTGTAAACAAAAGTTAACTCTTATCTTGATAATTTGTACGGTTTACAATTAATCGACCAACTACCAATTAAAGTTACACGATTTGCTCCTCAATGCCATCGTTTTCCACAGAGGCGTATCTGTTATACTAGGAGAGGAGGTCCTGTTAACGTATTCCAAAGTCATCGAAATAATTTTATGGATGACAATGCACATAAAAGATCGTACTTCGGAAAGACGTATATATACGTCTGAGCAGTAGCGCATACAGGATTTTTTCAAGAGTGATGTCCAGGGTTGAAAGTCTATCATTCTTGTATCATGCTCCATTTGATTTTAACGATTTTCGGGAACAAAAAACAGTAAAAAATTAATTATTGAATAAATAATTAGCATCATTAATAAAACTAATCATTAAGAACAAATACATAAATAATTTTACGTACTATATACTTAGAATTATAATCCATCGGAAAAAAAAATCAAGGGCTTTAGGGGGGATCCGGACCCCTAGGATACCTATCTTGTGTGCGCCACTGCATCTGGGGTAATTAATGCTTTGTCTGAGCAAGACGTTCATATACACCGGTAGCTCTTAAGAAGTTAAAGTAGTATAGTAGTCTTAGCGTAAAAGTGTAGTATTATTAAATTTAGTATCTTGTTATTGTATGGAGAAGAGTGGGAGAGTAGCAATGAAAATTATGATTGAATATTGGGTCGTAAATACTGAAAGTTTGAGAAGCAATGGTGTATACCTTATGTCCACCAATATGTAATTACCATAATGACCAAGTGGTTATGGTAGCTAGTCGAGCCAGAGATTCGAAATTTTATCGCCTACAAAGACTCACTGTGTAGAGCAAGGGTGTCAAACTCTCAAAGTCTAACTTCAGCCAGACAGACAAGATTTACCTTTAGGTGGGCCGCAAAAACAAAAATCAATATTCATTGAAACGTACGTTTATTACAAGAAAAACTTAATGTTTACATCCTAAACTCTCTGCTAATATCCTATTTCTATTTTTGGAGGGGGTCTGTGATAGCCCAATGGTCAAGGTATCGGATCATGGCAGGCATGTCATGAGTTCGAGCCCAGTACCACTAAAGACCCGCCATGTAGGGCAGCGATGCACGTTAAATCTGTCGAGAACTGAAACATCCTCTCGTTGATGTGATGTGGTAGTTAAAAGAGGGGGGTGCCAGCTCAGGTGTCGTCCACGTCACTTGACCATGGTTCAAAATGACGTGGCCCGTCACCAAAAGCCCTAATGTAGCTGGACAGTACGACGTTAATATTCATTCACTCTCTCTATTTTCGGAGAAATTTCAATATTATTTTAAATATTATTGCGCACCGATATATTGGCAGGGCCACTAAAATGTTCGTTGTGGGACATATACGGGCCGCGAGTCTGAAACCTGATTATGGTAACGGACTCATTTAATGAATTTGAAACCGATTTCCGTTCTCGTGTAGAGGGGCCGATGCATGCTAAATTGTTCGGGGCTCAAATGCCCCTCCCGTTGGTGGGATGGAGAAGTTAGGACAGGGGGTGCCTGCTTAGGTCTCGTCATCATCACTTGATCATGATTCAAAATTACGTGGTCCGTCGGCAAAAGCTCTCGAATAGCTGGATAGTACGACGTTAATATTCCTTCTTTCACTCGCTTACCCAACAAGGTAGCAAGATGGAGTAAGTTGCCATTTAGAGAATTTAGGTAAATCGTATAAAAGGCTGAGATTAGTTGTAATTCCTCCTCCAGCTCACTTGATGGTGATAAAACCTAACATTGGCTTATAAGAAGTGTTTGCGTGATACAAGTTGCAGTTTTTGCTTTTGGTACCCAACTTTTTTTTGGCGTTTTTTTTAAATATATTTTTTGTGCCAGGTAGCCGACTGGCCATAGTAATGGACTTGTGGGAGTGGATTTTGACCTCGATTAAAAATTTCGATGTCTGTCGCCAATAGACCCCATGTTGCTTTACAGCGAGACGTTAATAATCACTTACTCATTCACTCGTTGGTCTTCAATAGATCTCGTGTTGATTAACAATACGACGTAATGTCAAATCATGGATTTAATGTTTCAATTTAGGTCTCATAATTGACTAATTTTAACTCTCTTTTGTTCGGAAGCAAATAACATTCGTTTCTCATCATGAAGTATTTCGTACGAAGATTCTATGAAATATACTGATCATCATTTCTGCTTTAAAACTCAAAAGGAACAATATTTTAACCTAAATAAATTTTTGTTTTAAGAAACTTATAAAAAACACCCTTTTATAGTTAATCGAACTACGTTGTTGTAATTTAATCTTTTAGTTGCCAAATCTCTGGAAATGGGATCTGAAATGAGTCACCCGATGTGAAAGTTAATCCTCATGATCCTGATGAGGACAATGAAATAAAATTATTACATTACTGTATTGTCATCGGTCCTGGTCAAGGGAGCAAAATTTCGAATTAATCTGACCTACTAAAGTGGTTAAAAATTGAGTTCAAAGATCACCCGCTACAAACAAGTTGAGCTTATAAAAGGGTGTTAAAAAGAAAACCTTTCAACAAGATCTATTTTTGAAATTAAGAGTTCACAGACAATTTTCTGCATTTTTATTTTATTCGTTTGTGAAAAAGAAGTGTTGCATACACCAGGGACTGATAGTACTGTAGCGCACATGATCATAATTTGCCAATTCGTTGTTTAATGAAGAAAATACAGCCGAACCTCTATATAACGAACCTCTATATTGCCAATTTTTCTATATAGCGGACTTTTTCCTGGAATCTTGAACATTTCACAATTTTCTTCGTAAAATAGCCTCTCTATAGGGAAATGCATTTAATATATAACGAACTTCTTTTGTGATTCAATTTTTGTTCTACCATTTTTTAAAGTATTTCTGAAAAAAAAAATAATGTTATTCTCTCTTTAACACATTTTATGGTGGTCATACATCTTGAACTGGTTTTATTAGATTCTAACTCGACGAGAGCAATACAGTTCTGGACGTTTCATCCAAGAAGTGCAACCCTTAACCCCCATTGCCCAGTTCACTAGAAACATCTTCGATATCTTCTTTCACTCTCAGTAGAGTTCTCACGTGTCCCCGCGTTCAAATATAAAATAATGTATGTTTAATATTACTTGTATGCTTTAAATTATAAAATGTCCTTAAAATTCATTAATTTTAATAAAAAATCATTTTCTTAATATTAAAAATACAGTGTACATACATACATTACACATACACATACATAGAGTAAAATATAGTAGTCCTGCAATTATTTAGTTAAAATAATTATTATATAAATTTAAGTCGTAGAGTCAAAATGACACCAGTGGATGTTTAAGGGTAATCCAAATCCCGGGCGTTCTATTGTTAAAGCAATGGGGGTGCCTGCTTAAGGTTCTTTAAGGCTGTTTTCACAGAAGAACAAAGAGCCTTTAACAAACACGAAGCACATTTTGAGATAGAAAATATTTCAAAACTTGTGACGGGTCTATCTGCGTTTTTTCTACTAATGGGTAATATTGGCTCTTTAAAAAGTATTATTTTATAAAGCATTTTCCCGAAGAAGAAAACGTGATCATGCAAATTTAAGACTAGTGAATACAGATTAAGCTTTCGGGTTACAGAGAGAAACAGGGTAGACTGCTAGCGGGAGCAGTGATTAATTAAACTTGAAGTGAGGCGTAGATATTTAGTTACTGGTAATTGTAATATTTAAATTGACGATCGGTCACTTAAGAATTAAACTAGATTAAACAGCTAAGAAAAGGCTATTGAATTGATGTAAGTGTTCTAATTACTTAAAGTCGCCTCATATCTTGTGTACCTCGTCAATTGATCTTCATATTTGATAATTGAATGCATCTATTAACTTTGATTAATTGAATTTGTGTTGTTGTTAGTATTGTGAATAGATTGATATGTTTTATTACGGCTAGTCCATGCGTTTCTCCCACACTTTAAGACGCGTCGGGTAGACCCTTACAAACTGTTATATACATTTATGACATAATATATATATACCAACTTGTTTTTTCTAATACTATGATGGATATCTATAATTCTCTGATGGTGTCAGATCGAGCCTACGAAATCCATCGCGGCGAACAACCTGTCTTTAGCCGTATCTGTGAGCATCATACAGGTGACAATACGATATCGCTCAGTTCCCTCCCCCCTCCCAATTTTGAAAGAAAACATCATGGGCGTGGTCAGGTGCCCCATTTATCTTCCCCTTCCACCAAACTCACGGGAAGACTTGTGCTATTTAGAATACCCCCATGCCGCTAAGGCACTATTCATTTATAAGCATCCATGCCTTCTCTGGAATTCAAACTCAGGTCCAAAGGCACGACAGCCAGCGTCAGTAACCACTTTACCGGATGTGCGCACCAACTTTCGTATATATCCCTTTAGTATAAAATTTAGAAATATTTTGCTAGTATGCTAGGTTTACATTTTATATGCAATATGGGAAAGGTTTTTATGAAAAGAAAGATTCTTGCACAATAACATTTTACAGTTCTTGTGTGTGTGTGTGTCCTTCACATACAATGAAACAGGTTAACTTTGGACACTTGTAGATTGACAGTAGATTTTAATCATAATGCAAATCTCATTTTATTTAGAAATTTAACTCTTTTTACCCCACCTTTTATGTTGTATACCCAAAACTTTTTCTTTTCGCGAAAAGTCCTCCTGCCAAAGTTTAAAAACGCATCTTAGAAATATACTTAAAATAAAATTTTTGGACATATTGGGTAGAAAGTGCTTGACTTTATCTTAAAATAGTGTCAATAAAATTGAAGATAGGTGCTTAGTAAGTAAAAACTACTTTTGGTTGCCTTTATTTTTATGATAAAACTGTAATAAACCACGTCTTTCTCATTACAATGGCGAAATAGGGGCGATGCAGCCGAGATGACATTTTTTTCGACCCTATGGATGCTTCTCGAAAGTCTTGGGGGACATGAAATTACATCTGACTCCCTCACCTAGTTCAGTTCAGTTCAGTTCAGTGCAAACACTGTAAAAGTGGAGGCTTGGCTAACGCGTTATGCTCCGATACAATGTTGATTAGTTTTTAATCCAAGTTGTAACGCATAGATCGTAATTGCATTGTCTTTCAGTAGTTTGAATGATCGCCTTGTGCTTCCCCTGAGATTAATGAAAGTAGAGTATTGAGAAACTATTAATGGAATTTTAGAATCTATTGGTTGATGTCAAAAATTTTTTTCAACATGCTCTATTGTTTTACAATTCGCTATTGAGGAATAAGGCCATTCTCCGTGGTTGGAGATAAAAGTTTTCAAAATTTCACGCTACAATTTGTATTTGATACAGTTTAATATAAAATGTTCACAAGTTTCTGGTACTTTACAATCTGCACACAAAGGAGAATCTGTTTTTTTAAAAAGGAAATATACACTGGTGTGCAAAAATTAAGGACGAGACGGTTTTTTCAATAAAACTTTGTATAAAAGCTTTCCAAATCAACACATTTAAACCGTAAGATCCCCAATACGTAAGGACATGTGTAATGTAAGCAACACTTACTAAAAGAGAAATCAGAAGGATAAAAAGAAGCTTGATTGAAAAAGTAGCATGGAGCACAAAAAAAAAAAAAAAATGCGACTGAAGGCCGAAACATCCCTGTGATGGGTGTCCAGCAAGAAACATGCGGTCTTTAGTAGGGGATATGATCTCCCCTGACTGCTAGGCAGGTTTCACAGCGTCTGCCCATGCTGAGAATGAGGGTGTCAATGAGTTGTTGAGGCATTGCTGCCCATTCGTCTTGCAGCGCCAATCGAAGCTCCCGAATCGTTACTGGTGGTAAGGTACGAGCTGCCAAGCGTCTGCCTAGAAAATCCCATACATGCTCGATGGGATTGAGATCCGGAGATCGTGCCGGCCAATCCATACGTTCAATATCCTCACTCTCTAAGAGCTGTTCGGCAGCTACTGTGCGATGACATGGTGCATTATCGTCCATGGAAAGGAACTGCAGACCCATAGCGCCTCTAAAAAGACGCACAAATGGAAAAAGAATCTCGTTACAATAATGGGTCCCGTTGACTGAACCTGCGTCGAAGATGTGAAGGTTTGTACGACTACCAAGCATGATGCCTTCCCAAACGAGAACACCGCGACCTCCATACCTGTACCTTTCAATGATGTTCGAGGGATGATTGCGGCTTCCCCGCTCTCTCCAGATGAGTATGCGATGAGAATCGCTACTCAAACTGAATCTGCTCTCATCTGTAAAGAGTACTCGTCCCCAATCATTGTCTCTCCAATTCCGGTGTTCCCGGCACCACAGAGAACGCCTTCTCCGATGGGCAGGCGTTAAAGGTACACACCGTACAGGGCATCGTGCAAACAGACCACCACCGTGCAGTCTTCTGGCCACGGTAAAACGCGATATCGGTCGTCCAGTCGCCTGTGTCGTGTGTCTAGCGATTTCTCCCGCTGTCTGCCGCCTGTTTCTTCTGGCCTGTAAGACAATGTACCGGTCATCTGCGGGTGCGGTTCTTCGTGGACGACCACTATTGAACCCCCGGATAGCTGTTCCTGTAGTTTGAAATTGTCTCCAAAGTCGTGAAACGATGCTGTGAGCAATTCCGAACTCTGCAGCCACACTTGTCACACTGCGGTCTTCCTCCAACTTCTCCCAATGATTCGACCTCGGGTAAAAGCATCCAGATGTCGTCTAACAGATTGATTATTCGCCATTTCTCGCTGAGGCAGCTACTTGGTGTGGTTTTAACTGCTATACGGCGTGCAATCTCTTTGCCAGAAATACTGATCTTACACCGAAAACAAGCTTTATACTACTCAGACACTCACCCATTACGTCTACCTGCATATCTGCGCATGTGCTACCGTACATCACCTTACTTAATCTCCTGATTGGTCTTTCTGTCTGCTCTGCCTCTTCGTTCAGCTGATATGTTACTTTTTCGACTTCGTCCTTAATTTTTGCACACCAGTGTATATCATTTAATGGCAATTTTTTAGCTCGCAACTTATTGAGTAAACTCAGTTAACTTTTGCTGCCTGTCTGTTCCATTTTTCAAGATGAGAAATATAAAAATAATGTTTATGTCTTTTGCTCTTTTTCCATATTTCTTCACTTTTATTTTTGTGTTTTTTTTAAATGTGTATGTAGGTCTTCCCAAGTTATCCAAGAAATAATATTCCACGGCTCTGGAGAGGCTTTATCTAATTTATCACTTCTTCATTAATTCCTATTCCCTTGTGAGCTGGTACCCAAATGAATGTAATTGATTGAGCTATTTGGAGGCACTGATGGTAAAGTTGAACTTAAATTTAATATTACCGTATTGGATTTTCTATTAATAATTTGGGTACTTTTTAGGACTGATAAGCTGTCCGTCAGGATGTTTTCTGTTTCAGAAACCCAATTTTTTAACGCATTCCATATGGCTATAGCTTCAGCTGTGAAAATTGAAATCATTTCTTTTAGTATGAAATTTTGTCGAACTTTTTTCTTAGGGATCAAAATTCCTATTGATGTTTGATTAGTATTTTTTGAACCATTTGTTGCTATTATGATATTATTATTAAATTTGGGCTGAATATAATCATTAAACATATTTGTACTATGTCATCTGGAAGATCCTTCTTTTGAAATGGTAGTTCATGAGTATAGATGTTTATTTTGCGATTTTCGTAGATTGGAGGAGAAGGGATCCATTGAAGAATATTCACTTTAGAGATACATAGTTCTTGGAGAAGATTGATTGTGTCTTTTGAAAAATACTGACCTCTTTTTCTCTATATTTATAAAAAATATTATTTATATCCCAAAATAATCTTGCATTCGGTGACCAGTTTCTTAATGCAATTTGTTTAGTTATAAATTTTCGGCAAAGGAAATTATGGCGATTATTAATACTTTCATTCCTAGACTCTGCTCTTAATAAACCTAAAGGGGTGTTCCTTGGGAGACCTAGGGCTAAACGTAAGGCAGCATTGTAAATCGGTTCTAGTTTTGTCTGTTGCTATTGCTAGAAAAGGAAAAAAGTTGACTTCCATAGTCAAAGATAGAACGGATTGTGGCATTAATAATATTTAAAAGATGATCAGACCTTGTTCCTATTTTCGGAGAAGATAAGGCTTTAATTGCATTTAAATATTTGAATCCTTTCTGACGTAGATAATTAATATGATTTTTCCAGGTGATATTGGGGTCGAAGATGATACCCAGGATTTTCAGACTCTTCACTTCGGGAACAGGTTAGTCGCATATTATAAGTAATGTAGGTATTGTGCTTCTTTTTCTGGAAAAGTTGATTAGACTGCTTTTTTCTGGAGGGGTGGACAATTTCCATTATTTACAACATACTGAAATTTTATTTAAAGATTCTTGCATTTCGCCTATTGTTTTATTCCAATTTGTACCACTATTATATAAAAATATGTCGGCAGCATACACCAGAAGATGGCTGTCGTATTGAATTTCAAATATATTATCCATATAAATCATAAAAAGGAAAGGACTTAAGAAACAACCCTGGGGTACACCGTAATTGTTTTTAACGATTTTTGAAAAAAAAATGTTCCTCCATTTGATTTGAATATCTTTGATGTAAGAAGTTTTGAATCTATCGTAGTAATCTGCCAGAGTATCCAACTTTGTTTAATTTAGAAATAAGGGCATTTGGCCACACTGAGTCATATGCTGCTTTAATATCCAACGCTACCAAAATAAAATATTCTTTGCATTCTCTAGCCAGTATAATGCCATGTTGTAATTGAAATAATGTATTAATGCTGCTTCTGTGGGGGTAAAAACCATGATGATTAACATGAAAAATTTTGTTTTGAAAACTGAAATCTAGCATTCTATGTAGAATCATTCCTTCTAATAATTTGGCAATTAATGAAGTAAGAGATATAGGACGGTATGACGAAACTTCCTTGTGTTTTTTGTGAGGTTTTATGAAAGGTAGGATAATTGCGTGAGTCCAATCTTTTGGAATTTGACTTGAAGACCAACTGTCATAAAAGGATTTCAGAAGGAGATTTATTGCTTTGATGGGGAGATGGTTTATTGATTGGAGAGAAATTTTATCATGCCCTGGACTGCTGTTCTTTTGATGAGATATTGCTATTTCTAATTCTTTTATAGAAAAATGTTTATTAATATCCTGGCTATTGCCCGGAATAGAAATATTTGGAATACTATTGTTGTTTTGTTTTGCGTAATATTGTAAAAAACAGTTTGCTTGGGATTGTTAATATGGTTCCGTTATTCTCAATAATATTAAATGAAGAATAGTTAGGATTTTTTTCTATTTTTGATTATTCAGATTATTTTAAAAATAACTTTAGGAGAGGATATTTTTTCACATGTTTTGTGCCAAAAAATTTCTTTATAGGTTTTGATTGTTCGCTTAAGTTTTGCGCTTACTTCTTTATATTTTATCCAGTCTTCTTCTTTGTAGTTTTGCCTTGCTTTATTAAGGAGTTTTCTCTTTTTTGCTCTTAAATGCCCGCATGCTGCTGTCCACCATGGAGCTCTCTAACTGATCTGTTTTTTTTTCTGATTCTTGAGATAAGATTTGAGCTTTTTTAATTTCTTTTATAATATCTATATTTATGTTTTCATTTAAATTTAAATTTTGTTGAATGTTATTGATAAATTTGTTCCAATTTGTTTTTTGTTTAAAATTATTAGTTGCTGAGCTGTTTGTTCTTTTGTAATTAATAATTATAGGGAAGTGGTCACTTCCAAAATTATCGGTATTTGTGGACCAGGATAAATCATAATTTAAATCTATAGATCTAAAGAAAGATCTATAGATGTAAAAATTCCCGACGAATGGAGATAAGTTGGACTTTTATCGTTTAATAATATTAAGTCACACACATTTTCAACGATCCAGTCAAAAATCTTTTTCCAGAAGCACTGGAATTTTTTGATCCCCATATCTCATGAGATGCATTGAAATCTCTCAATATCAAACTGTGATTATCAATATATGATGCTATTTTAGATAAATTGATGTCTTTAAAGTTACCCGGTGGGATGTATATATTAAAAATTGTGATAGGAACTAAATCTATCTGAACTCTGACTATTAAAATTTCTAAGTCTTCATTAATTTCTGAGAATATTTTTAATGCGCTAATCTCTTTATTTAAAACTATCATTAACCCTCCTCCTCTTTTGATTTCCCTATCAATTCTGAATATATTCTTATTGGGAATTGTGAAAATATCATTTGAATGTAACCAAGTTTCTTGAATTATTAAAATACTTGGTTTTTGAAAAATTGACGCGAAAAGAATATCTGACCTCTTGTTTTTAATTCCACGTGCACTCCATTGGATTATATCCATGATTTAAAACGAAAAAAAAAAGTTCTATACTACGAATTAGTTTATATATTCAAAAAAGAAAGATTAATATATATTGAGTTTTTAGCGAGGAGATATAAGAAAATTTGATTATTTATTTAAGTTTCTTTATTTTTTTCTACTACACTTTCTAATGTATTTCCTCTCTGTTCTGATATTTTCTTGAATCTTTTTGCTTTTTCATTCTGTTTTCTATTTATGAGACAATCATCATCTTTTGGATTTGGAATTGGATCCATATGGTATTCATTAGGTAAGAAAAGCTCAAATTAATTTGTGCTACCACGGTGTTCAGTTCTGTCGTGAAGCGTTGTACTATTTGTTCTGGTTTCTTTTCAAATATACACTCTGTCGCAAAAAAATATATGCACCCAGAAGAAATTGAGCTACATTCACGAAATTTGGTATGCATGTAGTGTATATGAAAATAAACAAATGATTAAAAATTCAGAACAAAATATCATTTTATTAAGCGGTTACAGCTTGCAAAAGGTTAAAAATCAGTAAGTAGTAAAGCCACCTCTGGCAGCTATACAAGCCGAAATTCGGCGTGGCATCGATTCAATTAGATCACTTATGACCCCCTGTGGAAGATCCTGCCATAGTCTTTGTATCTGCGCAGTTAATTCTCCTGTATCTCGGGACGGCTGCAGTTGCCTTCCCAGCGCGTTCCAGACATGTTCTATTGGCGAAAGATCTGGTGACCTGGCAGGCCATGGTAGGACGTCATATCCTTGAAGACATTGTTGGGAGAGTCGCGCAGTATGTGGACGAGCATTATCCTGTTAATAAATGGCACCTGGGCGACTTGATAGCATGGGTAGCACAATCGACGTTAAAGTATCGTCCACGTATCTGCGAGCTATCAAAGTGCCTTGAAGGACCACTAAAGATGATCGTGTGTCCCAAGAAATTGCTCCCCACACTGTCACACCTTGTGAAATTGCTGTATGCCACTCGACAATAAATGCCGGATCGGACCGCTGGCCGGTGCGCCTCCAGACACGTGTGCGGTGGTCATCAGCACTGAGACTGAATCGGGATTCATCACTGAAGATGACACTTCTCCAGTCTGTCACACTCCAAGTTGCCCGAGGTCGGCAAAAATCCAGTCGACACTGCCTATGATGTGGGGTCAGTGGCAAGCGTCTTAGCGGATGCCGGCTCCTCAAGCCAACTTCGGTCAGTCGTCTCCTTATGGTTTCTCTTGATGGCACTGGATGTCTGGAAGGAGGTAAGTGGCGTTGAATCGATGCTAGCGACGTTGTTGGTGCCGAAGTGGCCACTCTTCTGATTGCACGAACCTCGCGATCATTTGTGTTCCTGGGACGTCCTGACCTTCCGCGACGGTACACTCTACCTTCTGTGATCCACTGTTGCCAACACCGAGCAACTACCATATCGCTCCGACCGAGGTGGCGGCCGATACGTCTATTCGACCAACCTGCTTCTCTGAGGCCTATTATACGGCCCTTATCAAAGTCCGTCAGCTGCTCGTACTGCCGCCGGTTACGTCTTAGAGGCATCCTAAGTCTCAATATCGTCTATCAAAGTCATCAGATTCGTTTGGATAGCCGTACGGCGCTCGTACTCATGCTTTTAAACTCTCCCAGTTGCGCAACTAATATGCGCATAGCACACTTAGCCTTGTCTCATTGGCTTCAAAATTTTAATCATTTGCATATCTCTTACCAGTCTACATTCTTGCCGAGTTTCGTGATTGTAGCTTGATTTCTTCTGGGTGCATATATTTTTTTGCGACAGAGTGTATTATTGTGTTTTCTTCAAATTTCAACTCCAATTTTGCAAACTTTTCTTTAAGATTTTCTATCTTCTCTGTTTGATCATTATAGGTTTTGGCCGAGTATGATGTTTTTTCCCTTTGGAATTTCTCAACTGCTTCGTTTCTCGAGATTTGTTGCTGTACTTTAATTTTTAAGATTTCAACTTCCTCTTGATATCTTTTGCAATTTTTATCGTTAGCTTCATGCTCCTCTCCACAAGAGCAACATTTTTTATTTTTATTTCTTTGCAATCGTTTTCAGAGTGGTTTAGTGAGCAAATACGGCATTTTATTGAGCTTCTACAAAATTTTTGAATGTGTCCAAATTTCCAACAGTTTGTGCATTGCCTAGGTTTTTCATAGTAGAGGTTAGTTTTAATCATTTCAAATCCTATTGGAACTCTTTCGGGAATACTGCATTCAATTTGCGTAATTTTAACTGTTTTGATAGGTTTAAATCCAGATTCTATTTTTTGGTAAAACGTTGGATATGAAAAATTGCATAATTGTAATTTTCTAATTCCGATTTTATGTCGTCTATTGTATATTCTGTGTCTATTCCTTGTAATATATAACTACTGGTTAGGCCAATAAAGGACAATCTTGTACTTATTTTTACACCATTAATTTCTTTAATTTTTAAAGCTTCTTTGGCGTTCTCGCAATTATTTGTTTTAATTATGATCTCACCATTTCTTGTTTTGCTTATACTCAGAATATTTTTTTTTCATTGTGAACGCTTTCATAATACTTTCTTTTAGTTTAAGTGGATTACCATTCTGAAAGTTATTTTCTGATTTTAAGAAAAATGTAATATTTGGACTCGTATTTAAATTTTGTCTTTCCGCAAACTTGGTCAATAATTCTATATCTGTTAAATTACACCTATATTTATTGAATCAAAAGTTTGTATTTTCTACCTCCATATTATTATCTGGGTGAGGGTAGTCACCCATTTTGTCGTCCCTACGCCAACACTTCAATTTGTATAAATACACTATCTTGTGTAAATACTTAAATTAAAAGCTCTTATACGATGATAGAATAAAAGTTAAATGAACTAAATTTCAATACAAAATAAAAATTCAAAACGATCTCACTCGCTGAAATCCGCTTGAAAAGTCAAAATTATTCAATATTATTAGCACACTCTCACTCAACAACCGAATACCCAAAGGAGTTTGACTGATGTACCCCATGACCTATGAATAAAGATGATTGTAAGGGAAAGCGGTGGAAGTTAGCTCCAAAAAATTTTAAAAATATAACTAGTAATTCAACTTAATTTCAGTTCAAATTAAATTGCAAAATTTCCTCGTGTTCCACTCAAAATTGTGTTCTATTACCATAGCTCACATTGACAAGAATTATCCCCTAGGTTTCTTTATATTCTTTCTTTTCTTCCACCCTCCTAACGGAAATTAATAATTTAGTATAAAATTATTTTCTTAATATTAAAAATACAGTGAACTCTTCACATTCTTTTTTCGTGTTTTCCTTGCAGTTTTTATTTCTTTTTTGATGGGTAAGATATAAAAAATAAATTTATAATAATTTTTAAAAATGTGTGAATGATTACTTTTTTAATACATAGCGTTTATGAATTTAAAATTTGTTTTATGTGATTTATAAAGTATATTAAAACATGAACCTCTATATAACGAATTTTCCATGTAACAAACTTTTACCCGGGATTTAACGACTTCGTTATATAAAGGTACGACTGTATTTTATTCTTAAACTCAACTTGTTTCTCTTCACTGATAATTGTGGCACAGACAGCCTAGTGGTCAAGATAACGGACTTTGGCTATCGTGGTACAAGTTCAAGGCTGATGCCGCTGTAGACCCGCCGTGTACAGGGGATGATGCATTTCAAATTTGTCGAAACTCATGTCCTCCCATTGATGTGGTATGGAATTTACGAGAAGTGGTGCCAGCTGAAGTGTAGTCGTTGTCACTTGATTATGGTTTAAATATACGAGGTCCGTCACCAAAAGCCCTGGTGTAGTTTTAGAATGCAGTGTTAATGCAATTCTCATTCAATTGTAAAGCTACACGAGGACTAGTGACGAAGAACCCAATTTTAAGCCTCTATCAAGAGACGAGGACAACGCATACCGGAACTGCCAAACCCCTCTCAAAATTTACGTACAGTAGAACGTCGTTTATCCGAACGTTTATTATCCGGAGCGTCAAATATCAGGACCAGTTTTTTTAACTGCTGTATATGAATACGTTTTCGAACAGTGGAATGGTCAACTGTTGTTTCGAGTGAGGCTAAAAGTGATGTTAAAACCCAAAGTCAGGGATATTTGGGGAATTTCAGTTGTGTGATTTGGTTAAGATCTGTGTCGAATATTATGTCAGTTTGTTTCCAAGTGAGGGGTGTATACGTGCTCTTTTGTTCAGTTGTGAACTGCTGAATTTCGAATTTAAAACGGAAGCGCAGTATTTAACATATGAAACAAAATTTGAAATATTGAACCGTCTTGCGAAAGGATGAAGTGGAACGTCTCTAGTACAGTTTTATAAAATTGAAAAGTCAACAATTTCTGACATAAAAAAAAGCCGATAAACCATTTTAAACTAAGGATTTAAAGAATGTGATGAAGATGTAGAAAACTGGATGGCATGCGATGCAGAAGACTATGGATTTCAAATGCTAAATGATGACGAGATTGTGACTTCCGTGCAAGAAGAATCCGACCCTGTCGACGATGAAACGGATGAAGACGAGGACAACAACAACAGTGAAAGTAGCAAGGGTTCATCCAATGCTGACGTGTTTTATGCGTTAGAGACAGGTAGGGAGAGGTACGAACAACAGTCAGAGGGCTGTCAACTACTGCTGCTCAAGAGAATCAGAGACCTTGCAGCGGAAAAACGAAGGTGTATAATAGTACACCGAAAAATAAGTAATTATGTTCTTCAATAAAGGTAAAATTGTGACGCTTTGCACCTATTTTGCTTTTTCTGTAAGCACGTTTCCCGCATGTGTTGTGATTTTTAGTATTCTTACAGCGTCCGGTTTCATATACTGCATGGATCGCATTCGGTTTTCGGTTATGCGAATAATCGCGTTTCCGAACGGTGTCTGGTCAGAATTGATTCGGATAAACGACGTGCTATTGTATCCTGTTAACGTGAGAACTTTGATCTTCAACAGATTTTACGTACATAAGCCCCTGTACAGAGTGGGCCCTCAGTGGCATTGGAGCAAGAAATCTCTTTCTCTCTCTCTGGACACCCTGTTCATGAATTCTTTACCATGATGCCTGAATACCGTGACACTTATTGCATTTAAGATATGTGTCAGTAAAACTTTCCCACTTACAAATGTCAATGTAAATGCCCAATTGCATTTTTTAAAAAAAAAAAATTGCATTATATACTTACAATGAAATTTTGAATTTTTTTTTTTTTTTTTTTTTTTTTGGAAAGGGAAGACGAAATAAAAATGATCAGGATGGCGGTCGGGCCAAGCGTAACCGATCCAAAAAAAAGTCCAAAAATTGAAAAAAAAAGAAAAATTAATTTTAGATAAGACTTTTTTTTGTTCCGAGAGAGAAAAGTGTTATCGACAGGGAGAGTCCAAGATAGATTCTAAAAATTTTAAAATGAACGAAAACAATTTTGAATGTGAAAAATTCGAAGTTGAATACATAATAACATAAACATGTGGAACTGAAAGAGTGATTACTAAAAATAGAATAAAAGTGATAATTTAGTATTGGACTCGTGGCCACGGTAGCCTAGTAGTCAAGGTGACGGACTCATTTATGGCATGTCATGAGTTCGAGCCTAATACCGTTGAATACCCGTCATGCAGAGGGAACCGATGCACGTTAAATGTGTCGTGAGTGAGTGAAGATTAACGTCGCACTGTTCAGCTACACGAGTGTGTTTGGCGACGGACCTCGTCATTTTGAATCTTAGTTAAGTGACAAGGACGACACTCTCTCTCTTAACTTTCACACCAACTGGAGGACGTTAGAGCTCTGGACAGATTTAAAGTACGTCCGCTCCTCCACACGGGATGTCCTCATTTGCACTGGGCTCGAACTCGTGACAATGGCCACATCTATCTTTTAGACATTATTTTGTGACGCTGAGATCCTCCACTGTTAAATGAGGTGTGGCATTGAAATGTAGCGAGTAATTTGAGACAAAATGTTTGGCAAACGTAACAGGAAGTTTAGGACAGAGTAATCGTATCATGTTGTGTTTCTTAAATGCAATCTGAAAATAAATTAATATTTTTCTTTCTTTTTTTTTTCGAAAAAAATTTTTCATGCTATATTTGTCTTCCTATTTATATATATATATAAAACCATTCAAATTACTTTAAAATAAAATTTTTGTGTGCGTTGTTACTAATGCCATTGGTCTGTGGGTGTCTGAGCTAGATCAACGAAATTCATAATGGCAGAGAGCCAAATGTACGCTTGTAGTTATTCGTAGCTTTGGACACCATGCAGTTGACAGAACGATTTGCTCAGTTCAACCCCAATTTTGAGTGAGAACGCCATGGAGGGGATCAGAGGGCTCTCATCTCACTTCATTTTTCACCAACCTCACGAGAGGACATGCTGCTCGACGGCTATTTAGGGTGCCAGCGCAGGCATCGTTCTCGTCACTTGACCATGGTTCAAAATCACAAGGTGTCGTCGGAGGAAACTTAAGTTATCAATATATTGCAGTGACAACAGACATAGGGTTTCCAATACTTACCTGATCCACAAAACGCTTTAAAAAAACTTCAGCCAAAATACAACAAATATAATTTCAATATTTGCTCGGATTGGTGTGATTGTTACCGACACGCTTTGAAGCTACATGGTGGCCGCGGTAGCCTAGTGTTCAATGTAAGAGATCATGCTTTGGCATGACAGGAGTTTGACCCTAGTACCGCTGAAGATCCATGGTGCAGAGAAGATCGATGCACAATAAATATGTCGAAGTTCAAACTTCCTCCCCTTGGTTAGTGTGAAAAATTAGCTCAGAAGGTGCCATCTAATGTGTCGTCATCGTCACTTGACTATGGTTCAAAATGACGTAGTCCGTTGCCAAATGCCCTCGAATAAGTGAATAGTGCGATGTTAATATTCCTTAGTTCACTGACTCAACAATCAAGATAAAAATGTTTTTAAGTAAATGATTTTCCGACATATTTTTAGAATTATGTATCATATACTCTATCAATATTTCGGCATCATATAAATGAAAACTAAATGATGTATATAATGAGAAATGGGATAGTAGACTTTGTTGTTCCATATCCGTCAAAACGCATAAGTAATGAGAAATATTGTATACAGTACTGTGCAAATTAATTGGGACAAACATATTTTTTAAGAAAATTTCTCCTTTCTCGGGGATTTTCTGCCTCAAACTGGTTTTAATGTATTTTCTTACAACACATGACTGCCCCTGACTAGTCTAAACTCGTTTGACCACGTGATCATAACAAGTCAAATTCTTTTCCCCTTTGTTTGTGTTTCAGTTGCTATAAAATTGGTCGCTTGTGTGAATTGTCTCCTTCTGTCCTGTATTTAAAAAATGGACATCACTCTCAGGAAAAGGACTAGAATTGTTTCCCGTAGTCAGCGTACTTCTATGACCGTGAGGGGTATTTCAGCAACAGTTGGAAAATCTGGTATTCTAGGATTATTAATCAGAAAAAGAGATTTGTGACAGTGTCTCCAATACGAAGAGTAAATGTGCACACAAATGCAAGACACATTTCTGGTACGAAAAAAAAACAAAATGCAACCTTACAAAACAAGAAGAGGTCTTCAGAGAGAATTACTAGCTACTAGTGTGAGCGTGGATTAATCGACAGTTTGAGGAAGGCTTACTGAAGCTGGGAGATTTGCAACAAAGCCAAACAAAAAACAGTTTTAACACCTGCAATGAAAAAAAACGTTTGGATTGGGCAAGGAAATATGGGCCTTAACTGCATAAGATTGAAAGAAGGTTGTATTCAGCGACAAAACGAATTTTCTTATGCAAGGCTTTCGGCCAAGTTTAGTCAGAAGAAGTGGTGGAGAACCCATCAGGGAACAATATCTTATACAAACAGTTAAGCACCCTCAGAAACAGATGTTTTGGGGTTATTTTACTTCTGGAGGACCTGGCAGCTTAGTACTTGAAGGGATGATGAACTCTAAGCAATATACATTTCTATGTGATGCAAACGTTCCTGTGATGCAAACGTTCGATGGTGTTGTTGGTATCTTTCAAAAAGATCTTGCTTCATGCCATAGTTCTAAGCTAATACAAATAATTTTTTTCAAAAACAGAAAATAACGGTTTTAGATTAGCCTGATGTAAATCCCGTTGAAAATCTGTGGATCATTCTAAAGAGACGTGCGAGTAAATTGGACTGTCAAAAAGGAAAACAATAATTGAGAATGCTATAAAAGTATGGTTTCGTGATGATAAAATAAAAAAAATTATATTCTGTTTTAGTGGAATCCCCAAGCCAACCCAAGTACACAGGATCTCATTCAAGTTAGAGGAGGACATATTTTGTATTAGATTGCTATACCATGCATATAAATTAACTTACACTAATTAAACAACATTTGTGAAAATATTTTTGTTTGTTCCAATTAATTTGCACGGTACTGGTTGTACAATTATGCGTTTTTAGTGTTAGCTTATCCTGAAGCTATAATTTCTACTTTCCGAAAGAAATTATTTCAATTTCAGAACCGAAATTAACAATAAAATAATACGCAAGTAGAGTTTTCTTGTAAAAAGCATAGTTTTAGGCACTATATATATATATATATATATATATATATATATATATATATATAATCCGATATAAAAAATTCAATATATAAATATATATATACACATATATATAAATATATATATATATATATATATATATACATATATATAAATATATATATATATATATACAAATACATAAACGAAAATATAAAAATAAACATATAGCTATAACCTAAGATAACTATAATAGGAAGAAGGCACAGTAGTATAATGACAAACTCCTGGTCTTAGAAACCAGGATTGCAGGTTTAAACATGTTTTGGGACCGATCAATCTTCACCTGAAATTTGTCATACTATGTACCGAGAGGAAAGAAAATAATTATATAAGAGGAATTTAAATATTAAAAAATCATTAAACTAAGTAACATATGAACAAAAACATATAACCTACTTTTATTCGCAGTGTAGACGTAGGTCGGGAGTGCATCAACTAGTAATGTGTTCCCGCCAAATACAAGGGAGGGAAAGCAGATCCGCATAAAATTAATTGCGATAGGATATTAAGAAATTTCCAAAACTTATATAAACTTTTAAAAAAATCATAAAATAATATTCATTTAAAATTAGTGTGAAATATAAATGAAAAACACAAAAAATATAATATTAATAAAATTTAATAAGCAAGTGGCGCCATCTATTTAATAATTGTAGAATAAATTAGATGTTGTAGACATTTAAAAAATCATTACACAACATAATGACAGTAAATAATTAAAGTAATACAAATTGTATCATTAAAAACCATTATAAACATAATTACAAAGAAAGTTAGCATATATATATATATATATATATATATATATATATATATATATATATATAAATTCATGATTCTTAAGAATCAAATTTTTACGAAGGAATTTTAATATAATGTCTGTTATGGCTCACTCCGTCGAATACTCAGCACTCAATTCGAACACAGTTTTTAGTGGTCTGGTATTTATTTTTTACTCACAACTCTTTTTACAGTTACATCAGAATTACTGGGCATGCGCAGTCCAGGTAGCGCTGTTGCGCTTGCGCAAACATTCCACCCGGCATTGCAATGTTACAACATTCAATAAGTTTCATGGCTTTTTACAATATTAGTATATTAAAATGCAACACTATTAAAATAATTATAAATCAGAAAGAATTCACTAAAATACACACAATACTAAAAGATTAATTACAATAACTTAAAATAAGTAAAATTTTGTAATACAAAAAGAAAAAAAATTCATTCTCTCATGGGCAAGATACAAATTTTAGAAATAGGTCTTTTTACTACACCATGTTGAGTCTTGATTGTTACAACCCTAATTCTATTATCCTTTCCAGGAAATACCTCGATCAATCTGCCCATTAGCCATTTATTGACTGCTAAGTTATCCTCTTTAATAAGGACTAAATCACCCACTCTAGCGTTATCCTTTTCAAATTTCCATTTAGATCTCTGTTGAAGATTACTTAAGTAATTATTACTCCACCTTTTCCATATAGACTGCACAATTTTTGTTAATCTCTGATATATGTTTAATATATTTGTTTCTATATGTATAATGTTTGGTTCACTAATGGAAGTAATTGGTCTTCCAATTAAAAAGTGTGCCGTTGTCAAAATCGACAAATCGTCTATATCCGTTGACAAAGGGGTGAGAGGACGGGAATTCAAAATTCCCTCAATTTGAGTCATAATGGCTAGAAACTCTTCATAAGTAAACCTAGAATTGCCTGCCTCACGTTTAAAATGGAATTTGAACGACTTTACGCCAGCTTCCCATAAGTCGCCAAAATTTGGTGCTCTGGGGGAGGGAGAAATTTCCAATTTATATTTTCATTTACTAAGAAACCAGCCAATTCAGGATCAGGATTTATCACTAACTTGTACAATCTCTTGAGTTCTGCATTAGCTCCTATAAATGTTTTACCATTATCAGAAAATATTAGAGAGGGTCTTCCTCTTCTAGCAATAAATCTCTTTAATGAGGCAATAAATGTCTGAGTTGTTAAATCCGACACTAATTCAAAATGTACAGCTTTAGTGACAAAACACACAAAAATTGAAACATATTTCTCATACAAACTACTTTTACGCTGTTTGTTGCACTTGATCCAAAACGGTCCAATAAAGTCAATCCCACTGCAATCAAAAGGAAAATTTTCCCTAACTCTTTCTTTAGGCAAATTGCCCATTATTTGTTCACAAGTTATAGGTTTCACTTTAAAACATACAAGACAATCATGTACTATTTTCTTACATACATTACGTCCTCTAAGAGGCCAAAATCTCTGTCTTACTTGATATAGTAAGGCCTGTGGACCTAGATGGAAGTATTTTAAGTGAAAATATTCTACAATTAAATTCGTTAATTTATGGTTACAAGGTAATATTACAGGAAA
Organism: Trichonephila clavipes; assembly: GCA_019973935.1. NCBI lineage: Eukaryota > Metazoa > Arthropoda > Arachnida > Araneae > Nephilidae > Trichonephila > Trichonephila clavipes. Next base: position 88,329 of record BMAU01006835.1, read on the forward strand.
TTTGCATTCAAAGTTCAAATCACTATTACAAAATCTACCACCAACTCTCAACACACCATCTTTATCTAAAAAGGGATTTAAGCTTTTTATAAGACTTTCTGCAGACACTCTATTATTTTTTTCTTTCAAACTCATTATATCTCTTTTGAACTCCTGTAGTTGCACAATCCTGATTAAGGTGATCTCCGCTTGGTTGATTTCCTGGACATCTAAAGGTCCTCTCCTTTTTTCTCCTCGGCAATTTGCTATGAACCTAAAAATAAAACTTAACATTCTAATTATTTTAGTGTACTTATTACTTATATTTAACAGGTCAGTACTAAATGTTGAGTTTGTTAGATTTAAATTAACACACACACAGTGTGCTTCGCGTTACTTTTAAATTCACAGTTAAATTCATCATTATCAGTCACTGCTGAAAGGGTATTCCTTTCCGGAAAATCTTTCGTCACTAAAAACTTAGGTCCATTCCACCACAAAGAGTTGTTGAGAAGACTAGACGGGTCGAGACCTCTTGAAACGAGGTCAGCTGGGTTCTGTTCCGAAGAAACATGATGCCACTGCTCTGCGTTAGTCAGGTGTTGGATTGTGGCAACTCTATTTGCCACGAAGGTTTTAAGCAAGTTGGGCTCCTTCTGGATCCACGCTAAGACAATAGTCGAGTCACTCCACAGGTACACGGGAGGTGTTTTCATTTGTAAGGCAGTCTCAACTCTTTTCATCAGTTTTGCAAGAAGAACGGCGGCACACAGCTCGAGTCGCGGCATTGTGACACTCTTCACAGGTGCTACTCTTGTTACAAGCTTCACTGTTGTTGCACCATCTGGAGATTGAGAACGGCAATATATCACTGCTCCGTAACATTTCTCTGAAGCATCAGCAAAACCGTGAAGTTCTACCCTTGTCGTTTGAGGATGCACAATACATCTACCAATGCAGATACTTCTTACACTGTTGAAGTCCTCTTGGAAACGATGCCACTCTTTGGCTCTCTCAGAAGGCAACTTGTTGATCCAGTCGATTTTAAGACTCCAAAGACTCTGCATGAAGATCTTGGCTCTTGCGACTACTGGATCTAATAGTCCTAATGGATCAAACAGTCTAGCTATTGTCGAAAGGACACATCTCTTGGTGTAGGAGTCTTTTAACTCCACTGCAATTTTGAAAATAAAACAATCCTCTTGTGATTTCCAGGACACTCCTAATCTCTTGGTTTCAATTGGATTCTCGAACTCATAGTCTCCGAGGATGTTTGAAGCCAGTTCCAGATGACTACTACCCCACTTGTGTAATTCCATTCCTCTCTTTTTCAAAATGCCGGAAAGTTGGTTCTTCAAGGCCTTGGCTTCCATTAAAGATGCAGCGCCGCAAAGAACGTCGTCCATATAAAATTTTTTCTAAGAACAGGTGCAGCCAAAAGAAAGTTCATCTCTCGATAATTGCAGTAAAGTTCTCGTTGCTAAAATGGGTGCACTCACTGTGCCATATGTGACTGTTTTCATCTCAAAGGTTTTCACCGGATCCTCTGGACTTTCTTTCCCCAAAATTCTAAGCAACGGCTGTTGGCTTTCATGGATGAGTATCATTCGGTACATCATCTTCACATCTGCCGTAAAGGCATAAGAATTCTCTCTAAATTTAATCATAATTGTAAACAGGTCATTTTGAATCAGTCCTCCATTGTATTGTATGGAATTTAACGATAACCCATTACTTGTAGGATTGGTAGCATTAAAAACTACCCTCAGCTTCGTTGTGCTCTTTTCTGGTCTAAGGACGCCATGGTGTGGCATATAATAGGCAACCTCAGAGTTGTCATGCTCTGCGACAACCTCTTTCATGTGACCAAGTTGGTTATACTCATGTATAAAGTATCTATACAACTTAAGATATTGAGGATCTCTGATTAATCGAGTCCACAGCGCATTCAATCGTTTTAGAGCGATGTCCCTCGACTCACCTAAACAATTTGGTTCGTTTTTAAGAGGCATTTTAACCACATACCGACCCTCCTCATCTCTAGAATGCGTTTTTAGGAAATGATCCTCACAAAAAATTGCTTCTTCATTTTTAGTTTTCTCTACCTCAACGTTTTCCAATTCCCGAAACATTTTTAAAGTCTGATTTAAATCTCCTTTAATTAATCCACAATGAACCCGTGCTTCAGTATCTGCAAAACTATTGCTCCCTGAAGCCACGAACCCAAACACAGTATTTTGGAAAATAAGATTATAATTTTCAGAACGAATTTGCCCACTACGCAATAATTCATAAAAAATTTCTGCATCCAATAAACAATCAATGGGACCTGGCACATAAAAGGATTCATCTGCTAAATTTATATTTTTAGGAATTAATTCATTTTTTCACATTTAGATTTTTAACTGGAGTTAAATCAGTAATTTTATCTACAACTAACATTTTTATTCTCTTTTTATAACTACCATCGGAATTCGAGATTTCCGTAGTTACGCAATTTTTAACACATACAAAGGAGTCATTTAAACACGTGACCAAAATATTTACTTTTTCTTTTCGTAATCCTAATTTTTCTACCAATTTTTTCGTAATTAGATTTGTTATCGAACCGACGTCAAGTAGACCTCTTATTTTCTGTTTCTCGTCGTATGAATCTTTTACAAAACACTTTACGTAACTCAAAAACACACTAGTGCAGGGGTGGCGAACCTTTTTGGGTCAACGTGCCATTTTTTCTAAAAAAAACGTTTAATGAGTTATAGACGTGCCATCAAATAATTTTGACTTGTGATTATTGAAGAACTAATAAAACTAAATACGAACAAATCAAAATTCTTTATTTAATACGAAAAAATACATTTTACACTGTAGAGTAGTAAATGTTTTAACTAAACTTGTAAAATTTAAATTAAAGTAACATTAGTGTGATTTCTGCTGTTGTAGATTAGATGACAAATAACTTATATCAGGTTTATAAGATGTTACTTTTAGTAGAATGCATGCTGAATTAGAGTCGTCTGTTAAACGGTTTCTAAGTGAGTCTTGGATGTTATTTATCTCTGAAAATAATGACTCGCAGGCATAGGTAAATGAAAATATGGTTAAAATAGCATACGCCAACTTCTTCAAACAGTTAAATGCGTCTGGAATCGAGAATTCCATGTTTCCAAAATTTCGTTACTGGTATTTTTACTTATATTGCTTCTCAATCTTTCTGCTTCAATCAATTCCAACTTTTTCCTTGTTTCAATAAACTTTTGAATCCATATTGAACTAGACTGTGGAAATCAATCAGTTGCATTTCAAGTTCTTCAATTTCCAACCAATCGAATTGAGACAAGTTCAGTTTATCAAACGAAATCACATCAGGGTACATAATAAATTTGAACGTTTCCGATAATTCCTTTAACTGAGAAAATCTCGCTGAAAATTCTTTGATTAAAGAATCCATTATGGAAATAGTCATCAATAACTTTTTCTTCGTTTCGTTTCTCTTGGGCATCTAAATCTGTGATATTTTTTTTTCAAGTTTGGGAAGTACTTGTAGTTTTTTGTAATAATATCGTTTCTGAAAACATATAGTTTAGCTTCAAAAGCGCGAATGAGATCCATCATGACGACAACTGTTTTATGCGGGCCTTGAAGCATTATGATCAATTCGTTGAAATATTGGCACATGTCTGTAAAAAACATCAATTATAAAAGCCACATAATATCCATCAATTGTGGATATTGTTGAATTTTGCTCTCATTTTGTAGAAAGTCTGATTTTTTCCAAGCAATCAACAAATCTTTGAAGTACGTTCCCGCGGCTCAACCAGCAAACATTGTTATACATTATTAAGCCATTATACACCGAATTGACTTCATTCAACAAAGCGCATCAAACTTTCGCTTATTTAAAGCCTGTGACGATATGAGGTTGACGATTTTTGTGACTAAAGTTATTCCATTATCAAGAAATCTTAAACCACTCTTTGCACATAAGGCTTGTTGGTGAATAATGCAGTGGCTTTCAAGAATCGAATGTCCTACGTCTGTTTTAAATAAAGAAATGAAGCCATTTTTTGCCTACCATATTTGGAGCACCATCAGTGGTTACTGAAACAATTTTTTTCAAATCAATTTCCTTCTCAGCAAGCGAATTTCTTACTGCCGTACCAATATCTGTGCCCTTTGTAGTTGTTAACAACGATGTTATCGCAATTAATTCTTCCTTATTGATGTTTCCTACACAATATCGAGCAAAGACAGCTAAACGTGCCGATTTAGTAGTGTCAATACTTTCGTCAAGACATAGCGATATAAAAGGAGCGGAGTTAATGTCATTTTTTTTGTTGATCTGTAACATTTTCTGCCAATTTCAAGATTCTATCTTTCATTGTGTTTCTAGATAGAGGAACATCTTTGATGCGCTGAATTATCTTATCTTTATTATCAAAATCATCAAAAAGTGAGAGCGCGCATGCCAACCAAGCTTCCTTCAAAAACTCTCCCTCTTGAAAAAGTTTACCATGCCGAGCAATGGCATTTGCAGCCGAGTAACTTGCCGCACTTGTGTGACAATTTTTGCTTACATATTTTAACATAGACGTCGACTGTTTATTTCTGCCTTTTATTGCACTTGCAATTAATTCTTTTTGCTCTGGTTCGCTTTTTTCACAAAAGGATTTGTGATTTGTTTCAAAATGCCGTTTTACAGACGATGTTCTGCATACCACTGTTCCAGAACATAAAACACACACCGCTTTGTCGCCTTTATTGATCATGCCATATTTCTCAACCCACCAAGTTTGAAATTCTCTGCTATACTTACTATCTTGCACTTTTTTTTTTGTGTCGAACTAGCCATGTTAAATAGCAGTTAAAAATCGTAAATTTAACTCAAAACTTTAAATGTACAGTTGTGTCGATGAAATTGACTATTCTATGTGCTCTCGCTTGATTCCCCCCCGCCAAAAAACCCCCTTTTTACTGACTGCTCACGACTGCGGGCTCATGGGCAGATTTATTTGTTTTTAGGAAATTGAGTGCTTGTACGAGTGCTTGTGTCTGATGTTTCGCTTTTGTCTCAGATCATTAAAATTTTTAAAAATAAAGCAGTGAGAGTTATTTTACCAATTAGACTTACAAGACAAGAATTAGATCCCATTAATAAATTAGATGTATACAAGCTGAACTATTAATGTAAACGTTAGAATATGTTTTTTAAACAATTTGAATATATTTAGAAATAGTTACATACACACACTATGCGTAGATAAACTTTGCATCATTAGCAATTTATAATATACGAAGTATTTACGCAAGACATAACAAACGAGTCTGCTCCCCCACTTGTCGGCGTCGCGACGGATCACTCGCGTTTGTTCATAATACTTCATAGTAAACTTAATTATTTTAAACTAAAATGCAAATCGTTTTTGATCGATGGCGTGCCCAAAATATTCTGTCGCGTGCCATAAGTGGCACGCGTGCCATTGGTTCGCCATCCCTGCACTAGTGGTTCCCTTTTTTTGATTAATTGCAAACACCGCATTACTATCTTTCTCCGAAACCTCTCCAGAGGGAAAAGCAGGGTTAAATTCTCGCGCTTCTGCATTTAACCTTATGGTTTGTTTGGAAATTCGTATTTTGTTTGGGGAAATGTAACGAGACATGGTGCATCTTAGCGCATAATTTACAAGGTTTCGCTTTGCACTTCGACGCCATACAACCTACTCTTAAACACAGAAAGCATAGTCGCTGTTTTTTAACTATCTCTATTCTATCATGAACGGAAAGTTGTTTAAATTTTGTACAAAAAAGAATAGCATGATTTTCACAGCAATATGAACATTTTGTTTCATTGACATCGGACAAAAAATACTAGTTACACCTTTTAACCCCTTTCTGCCGACGCCACTCTTAAAGAATTTATTTTGTCGGAAACTCGTATTTATTTCATTTCTACTTGAAACTTTAGATGACATAAACAAATCTAATTCACGACCCAGCTTATCTGGTGTGTACCAATTTTCGCACATTTTTAAATTAATATAACTGGTCAGTTCTTGATCAAGAGAATTAATTATTTGATCGGCAACAATTAACTGGCATAATTCATTAAACTCATTAACGTTTCTTAATTTACAATAATAATCAAACATTGCTTCAATTCTAGAAGCAAACTGAACATAGTTCTCATTTGGTTATTTTTGGGACCTTCGAAACTGGTTAAGCAATGCTCGAGGTGTTGGTTGAAATTGTTTTAGCACTAACTGCTTGATTTTTTCATAATCACCCAGTTCCTCTTGTTTAACATAAATCATTAAATTTCCCACCTTTTCTCCCAACATATTCAATAAAATCTCTGCTTTAAATTTATCCTCCACATTTTTTCTTTTAAAAGCTTTTTCTACCGATTGAAAAAATAAATTATAAAAAGGTACAGGTATTGTTATATTTTTGATACTTTTAATTAAGTTTTCAATATCAGATGGGACAGATTCGAAATGTTCACTTTTCTCTTGCTCAGGGGACAATTTACATTTAGCATTAGTTAACTCAAGCTCTTTCTTTAACTGTTCTAATTTAATTTTTTTCAAATTCAATCTTGGCCTTTTCAGACTCTAATTTAAATTTTTCTTGTTCAATTTTAGCGGCCTTTTCCGCCAAAACGCCATCAATTACACTTTGCAGAAACTCCTTATCAGTTTCAAAGATATCACTACTCTCAATTAAATTTTTTAATACTATAATTTTTGGATTCTGGGGTATGTCTAATCCCCGCTCCTCGGCGACCAGCAAAAGCTCGTCCTTTTTAAGACTTTTAATAGTGGACTGGTATTTATTTTTTACTCACAACTCTTTTTAAAGTTACATCAGAATTACTGGGCATGCGCAGTCCAGGCAGCGCTGTTGCGCTTGCGCAAACAATGCCTAACAATATGTTTCGCCGGTCAAATGATTGAATTTTTTTTCTTACTCATATAAAGCTGAATGGTCAAGGCAAAGAACTCTGGCTGGTGTGCTGAGTTCGAGCCTTTTACACAGTGGCGTAACGGAGAACTTTTGGGTCCCCCTGCAAATTCATGTTTTGGGCTCCCATGTTGAATTTTACAAATTATAGGCACTTGCATCTGTCAGGCTTTGGGCCCCTTTAGAACCTTGCCCCCCGCGATGCGGGGGTGCAAGTTACGCTACTGCTTTTACAGCTGAAGACCTGTCGTGCAGAGAGAACCTATGAATATTGCATGTCGAAACTCAAAAGTCCTCCACTTGGTGTGGTGTGGAAGTTAGAACGGGGGCGCCATTCTCGGCACTTGATCATGGTTCAAAATGACGAGGTCCGTCGCCAAAAGTCTTCGAGCAAGTAAATAGTGTGACGTTAATATTCACTCACCCACCTGAATAAATCAATTTTATTCGAAGCATGTAAATTGGTAGAAAATGATTAAAATCTTAATTTTACAAAGAACTAAACTTGATAAAGGGACAATGCTTTATAATAATTGTTTTTCTTACTTAATGAATTATTGACATCCATTTTTAGTATCGATTTTCTCCGACAGATGGCAATACCATTTTTGAAGGAGCTTATTTTCATTCACTAGATATATTTTTTCCCCCTTCCTTCATTTTAATCATTTTACTACTTACTGTTCGTATTTTGGAAAATAAAATTATCATTTAGTTATGGATTATCATTTTTAAATTTTAGTTTAGATCTTTAATCCCTTATTAATTTCCCTACATCGACCTCACAAATCCACATAAAATTAATAATTTCTTTAGCGTTTGCTCTTTTGTCTATAAGAAAAACATAACTGGATAAATATTTTAGAGTCAATATTAGTGCGAATGCATCAAGTTTTCTGCTAACTTTTATAAAAAGAAATTCCAACTAATAATTAATTTCGCTAAAAATTGTTTCAGTTTGAAGTCGTTGCGAGGTTTCCCTTGTGGTAAATAGAATGCTTTCTAGCGAGACTTTCTTTCGATTATTCATTAAACGTACTGTGAAGGAATTCCAAAATGAATTGTATTCTACAATACATGGATAATTTTTGAGAAACTTTACAATATAACTTACAGAAGTTTTGGATTGATTGATTGAATATATATATATATATATATATATATATATATATATATATATATATATATATATTAACGTCGCACTGTTCAGCTACACGAGGGCTTTTGGCGACGGACCACGTCATTTTGAACCATGGTCAAGTGACGTGGACGACACCTGAGCTGGCATCCATTTGTCCTAACTACCACACCATACCTACAGGAGGACGTTTCAGCTCTCGACAGATTTAACGCGCATCGCTGCCCTACACGGCGGGTCTTTAGTGGTACTGGGTTCGAACTCGTGACAAGGCAAGCCACGATCCGATACCTATACCACTCGGCTACCGCGGCCACACAGAAATTTTGGAAATCGGTTTCTATGAACACATTGCTTCAAATTTCATATGCTTCGGAAATGGAAACTTGTCTTGATTTTTTTTTTTTTTTTGCTTTTAATCCTTCAGGGGTTCTCAAGCGCACTTTCCTCAGTTAACCTATGGAAATACTTTACTTCGATGTTTGATATGAGAAAGAACACATCTATGTTGGTGTGGTGTGATAGTTAGGAGGGGGTGCCGGCTCAGGTGTCGTCCACGTCACTTGACCATGGTTCAAAGCTATGTGGTCCGTCACCAAAAGCCCTCGTGTAGCTGAACAGTGCGACGTTAATATTCAATCAATCAATCAATCAACCAAAATTATGGTCACCAACATAAAATTTGTGGAAAAAAAAAAACTGATCTAATAATTACAATGTTGCCGTGAAATTCAGCACAGAGAGTTAGTGCAATATGAGAAAAAATTCAACAACATATAAACATATGAACAAGATTTTAATTGTGCATTAAGATACAAGTCATATCCAAATGTATAAAATCATGAATCGGAGATAAAGCATTAACCTCGAGAAAAATCTGTCTAATATGGAGTGTAGCCACTGTGAAATGTTCAAGCCTCACGACAAGCTGTCATTCTGTTTATGAGGATGTCAATATTTGTGGCAACAAAGCTCATTTTTCTAAAAACGAGAATTTTGATTCGTGGGGGGAACTAAACCGAATAATGACCATCCCAAACATTTTGGGCCATCCCAAACATATTCGATAGAATTATGATCCTGAGACCTTAAGGAATTTAAGGGGTATTGTAAAGGTTAAATCTTATTTTTTTGACAATTTGGGATTTTTATATTTTTAAATTCTTTTAAATACTTTACTTTAACCTCTAGGGTAATTAGAAGTCCCTTAAAACTTATTTTTAAATAATCGTCGAAACTGGGTCATGTCCATTTGAATGGCGACAAATGAAAACAAAGTACTTCGTTTTTGCTGAAAAGTTGAACGTCTGATATAAACTAAAGCATTTATCCTTTATTGTAAATTGAGCTTTTTATTTTTTTTATTTCCTAGCCGATTAGATACCTCACTGTATACATTAAAATCAATTTATCTCAAAATGCAAATTTTGATGTTCGATGTACCTTTTCTGAGAAACAACTGTTCACAGGTGTGTAAATGTTTTATGATATATTTATAATGATGACTAATAATACTGAAATGAGCTTTTTGTAAAAACCTCAAAAATTTATTTTTTACAAATTTTTTATGTGAAAAATGGGTCAAATTTCGCAATGTTTGATAAAATATTTCATAAATTAGGAAAAAATTCAAAGGTTATACCTCTCATCCCTATATCGCTGTGAGTACCCACATCGAAAACGGCCATCGAGATTCGACCAGAATCACTTTGTCTGGTACTTTTCAACTCATCACTGTAAAGAACACGGATCCATCCATGTGTGGTGGTGTGATATCTATGTAAACCAGTACTAGTCAACATGTTATGACGATCGTTTTGGCGTGATCGCTTAAGTACTCGCTTACGTAATGGAAGGTGCTCAGATCGAATCTTCCTTCCTTCACTTCTGATGTCCACGACAGATATTTTCATATCCATAACATCAGGTTTTTTCTGCTGGATGCAGTTAAATGGACGGCGGCCATAAAGGTCAGTCTCTGCAAGACACATGAAGACTGCTTGCCTTAATATGCTTCTTCTATACACAGCAGCGAGGTCACGACAGGTTTGAGGAGCCGTTTTTCGTCTACGCTTTATAGCGCTTAATTCTGAGTAATGGTCATGTGCAGATATCGATGATGTGTGGTGACCTTTTTGATGATAGTACCGCTTGTTTAGAATTGATTCCATAACCAAGAAATCACTTTTGGACCAATTGGGAACACAGACCCTACTCCGCTAAAGATTGGCTCGCTTCAAGCTTGCCAACGGCTCTCCATCTCAAGGAATCATGTAAATCAGTGGTGCACACGAGGGGGGTGTACTAAGGGTCCGGACACCTCCCATAACCCTTGAGTGTTTTTCGATTGCTTTTAATCCTATGTATAATTAATTTTATTAATTAATACTAATTATTTATTCAATAATTAATTTTGTATTGTTTTTGTTCTCGAAAATCGACAAAATAAAAAGAATATGTTGGGCGGTGTATTGGAGCATGATTTCAAAATGGCGGACTTTCGACCAGGACCCCACCCTCTTTTGAAAAAATTTTGTGTGCTCTACTGATGTAAATGATTATAAGAAGTCATTCTCACTGGAAACAGGCTAACTTGTTTGTTTTAATGCAATATTCACAAAACTACAGGAAAAAATCTTGTGCTTTTAAACGTTTGAATCCGGAAAGACTAACGTTAAACCACATCTTTTCCTAAATTGAAGATTGATATTGCGCTACTCGTTCTTCAAAATGTACGAATTTCAGATTCTAAAAGTTTTCCTTGTGACAATTTAAAATTACGATGAAAAAAATCTTTGTGACTTTAATTTTGAACTGGAATATATAACAAATTTCACTATTCTAAAGTGATTTTTTCACTAATCAGATATAGTGCCATAGCCATGCTATTCATCACAATTATAAATCGAGCAAAAGTCTTTGCTAATTTAGTTAAAATTAGTGTAATTGGAGTCAGTTCTAGAAATTAATGTCACCTAGCTTTGACTCACAAAAAGTTAAATGTGACATACTACCCTAGGCAAGTTATTACCAAAAATGGACAAAATTAGTTAAAATTTTATATGATCCGCCCTTTTACGTCATGCACACTTGACGTTGTTACATTATAAATGAGGAGAAAATTGTTTGCTTGGTACGCACAAACATGAATTTTATTATAAGAATTCTTTAAAATTTTATTCAAAGCAGATATCCAAACTATTTAAAAATGAAACACAGAATACATTTAGGAACAAAACTGAAGAGTGCAGTATGTAATACAAAACGTTTTCCAAATACCAACCAGCCCCTTGTATTAAGTAACGATTAATCGAATACGATTCTTTACACTATAAGAAAGATAAAAAAATAGAGAACACAGAAAATCAAGACCCCATTCAGATGGACTTGGTCTAAAATGAAAGGTTAATAAAACGGGGTAGGGGTTGACCTTCTTTCTCCTTCCTCATAAACGCTACCAAGCAAGGAATAAGTTCTGTACATAGTGAATCTTGGAACACATTAAAATGCAGCCGAGGGTGTAATTGACGGTGGACGAGTAGGGGGAGGGATGAAAGAAATCGATATAATTCTAAAAGAGAACAATGCAAAGGACAAAGATGCTTTGGTTACAGAAGATTGGGCTGCTAAAAGCTTCGAAATATCTTCTTTTTTCCGAAAAAGTGTGTTAGATTTTCTTGTGTTTAACTTCCGGTCACCTTTAAATATTTTAGAAAAGCCCTCATGTAACTGAACAGTCCGACGTTAATATTCATTCATGTATTCATTGCTTTAAATTTCCTAAAAGTATAGTTAGCTGCAAGTAAATTTTGATTCTATTTTATGATTTTGTTTGGTCAAGGTTTTGAATCGTTACTTTTAAGCGATTTGCTTCTTTATTTGTATCCGCCTATATATGTGTTATTTAGGTTTTCTAAACTTATTTGAATAAAATTGGTTAGAATGGGACCTGTTAATCCCTTAACTGCCATCGGCGTATATATACGTCTCGCGCAACCCATGTCTTAAATGCTCCCTGAAGTATATGTACGTCTTTCTGAAATATGATCCTTTTCTTTGCGTTGCTATCAGTAAAATTATTCCGAAGACTGTGTGATGCAATAAAATGACCTTGACAATGTTAGCGAAGGATTTACTTATTTAAGAGAAAAAAAGACTCTTTTTGTGCTTTTTATCCCCTGAAATGCACTACTTGCCTATTATTTAGAACTATTCTTTTGAATTTATAAGAAACGAGGAAGGTATGACAATTTATTTTTGTGTAGTTTTGGTAAAAATGGAAGTGTAAAGAATTTTGTTCAATACAGACTGAATTCGAAGGAGGTTATCTCGCGGGGAAAGGTTTATGCCTATTTGAACTCATTTCAGTTCCTTTGCGCACATAAACCTAAACTGAGGGTGAGGTTGGCTGTTTTCCGGATGGCCGATTTATAACTCAACATTCTGCAGGGATATCTACGTCACCTTAGGCGTTCCGCCATGGATGTTAAGAGTTCACAGGACCCTTAACAGATACATGTGCACACGAAAAAATATCCTTCTTCAAACCGATGTAACTTAGCAATAAAACCAAACAATAATTTGAAATTTTTACCACATGATAATCATATATATTAACAATATTTCTCAAATTGTAATTTCTCAAAAAATGTAAAATGTTATAAAGAAACAACATTTGGACAAACTTTCAGAAATATGGAAATCAGTATTTTACACCTCACAGAATTCTGAAGTAAAAATTTGATCAAAATTTACAAAATTAATATTACTTAGAATAAAAATGTGCACTTTTGAAGTTATACTAACTTTTAAGAAATTTAGAGGAAAAATAATATTTTTTTAATACAATTATAAGGAAAATTTTAAAAATATAAGAAAAAAAGTAATTAAAATTCACAAAAAAGAAAAAATTAATTTAATTTTTTTTTTTGAAAATTGATGCATATAAGTTATGAAGAGCCTTATTTTGAACACGTGTATAAAATTTCAAATTGATATCCCATAAACAGTTTCTGAAAAATCCTGCGCGGAAACTAAAGTTTTAAAGATAAGAAAGAGAGATGGGGTTTGTTTAAATTCCACTTTTTTATTTCTCAAAAACTTCGGAGGTTTTTACAGTATTAATACAATTTGGTACGAAAATAATCAGAAATATTAAGGCTTTAACATATATTTTCTTTTCAAAAAATTGAAAAATTTGAAATTTAAGAGTCATGTGAATCTTTAATGGGAATGAGTAAGAGATGCTTTAATGTCGCCCTATAAAATAATACGAGGGCTACTGGCAATAACCTGCTTAATTTTGGACTACGGCTAGGTGACGAGGACGACTAGGACTTGAACCCGTGACGTCCCGGCCACAAGTTCATGACCATAACCTCTATTATCACCACAATGGACCTTTATAAAATAGTTAATTAATAATCAAAAGTGAAAAGTAATTAATTATTAAATAAAAAATATCTCAATTTAAAAACATGAGTGACTTAATATAACACAAAAATCTTCCAGTAGATTCCATTCCTCATTTAAAAGCATAGAAGAATTTTTTCCAGATATTTATTGACAACCCTCAGATATTTTTGAAGAACTTGAGAGTCAACAAAATCCCCGAACGCCTTATGACAAAAGAGAGGGCTTTTAAACTTTTTACAACTTCCGAAAGCTCTAGGGATGGGGCTGTTTCCATAAGAAAAGACTACATCACCATGATTTAATACTCCCTGGATATAAAAGGGACGTAACAATGGCAAAATTTTTGTGACGTCACTTAATTGCCACGCCTCTTTCGTTCTTAACCTTCACCACCTAAAATTTTATTCCGCCTCCCACAAGAGGAAAGAAATTCGAAGTAAAAAAGTCTGAACTCCCTGGAGAGAAGTTGAGAGCTTTTTTTAAAACTGTTAACCGTATCTCCTTTTCTTTTTTTTACAATGAATGACTTTATCTTTTTCGTGTTTTTTTTTTTGGAAAATAAAAATCTTTCCAGCTAAAGCAAAATAAAGAACGTTTACCTTCTAAAAAAAGAAGTAAAAGAACAGATATAATGTCTTGTGCCAGGATTGTAATGGGGCATGGCTTTTTAGAATGAAGGAGGAGCTTCAGTTACGGGTAAAGGTAACACCCGAGGGTACAGTAAATTGAGGCTATAATGACATCAGAAAATCAAGATTGCTGGCGGTTGCAGGGAACAAGGGAAAGAAGAGTAAGCAAGGGGATGGGCAGAAAGAAAGAAAGAATGAAACCAGTGATCATTGTATCCCTGTTTTTGGAATGATTTTCTTCACGCTCAAACACCATCGAGGAACAAAAGATTTGATAGAACGTAAGCTTGAAAATATTCTAAATATATCACAGGAAGACTTAAACAGATCGTGAGTAATTTTTCTTTTCAATACGGGTCTTTTATTTGGCTGGAATCTAATTTCCTTTTATAAATATGTTTTTATGAAATTCCCTGTTATTTGTAATACTGATGGCAACAAAATTGATGACAGAGTTGATTCCGCATTAGGTGTCTTCAGAAATGGTATTGAATCCGAGCACTTCCAATTTAGAATTCGTTATGAATGCTAATTTTTTGTAGCTGAACTTTATATATACATTTTGCTATTAAAATCAATCAACGAAGAAAGAAGTGTGATCTCAAGACTATCACATTTAGGTTTGAGATAACGGGCACGCACCGAGTTGGTGTTTATGTTCGCCAAGATGGGCGATAACGTCACAATATGGTTACCTTGATATTTTTTGCAGTTATTGGAATATTGCAAATTTCCTGTACTTTTTAATTGATATTCATTATGAATGTTAATATATATTATGTAATTATTTTACTAATAATATAATATAAAAATACAATTATTATTAGCAGTAATAATTATATAATATTCGTTATTTATAATAATTGTTTTTATTATATTTATTTATAATTATTATAATGTTCTTTATTTATAATTATTGTTTCGTTATTCATTTATAATTATTATTAGTTCATTTATTTATAATTATTACGTTACATGAGCATTCTTATGAATAATTTTTATATTACACTAGACGATGATTTTATTTTTTTTTATAATTACTATTATAAATTATATTATTTGATTATTATTATATACTGCATAATATTATTAGTACATTAACTTTTTATTATATTATATTGTTGTTCATTATTTATTCATTGATCTTGGTTATTCTCAATCTTTTCCTATATTCTTCTTTTGAAATATATTACAATGTATTTCAAAAACAATTTTTTAAAATTATCTTCCTGACGATTTGATACCGCTATGCCGCCATCTTGGAGAACATCCAGCTACAACGAGCGCTGCTTGGCGTCATGCCCCGTTATATCAAACTAGCACCCTCATTAGTACTGATTCCCTTTCATCCGTGGATTCTCTGAAATGTATTTTTCAACCTACAACATAATCGTTGAGATCTGAAGACAACTTTAAAACCTGAGAGACGAAAATATTTCGATAGCTTTTGTATTTGTTCGTGTATACACGGGTGCTTATGGAAACGAGTAAGTTAAGCAAAGACTGGCACCAAGCGCGAAATTGACTTCAGTATTAATATTCCTCAATCTTTTTTTACAAGACGAGTATAAAAGAAAGAATGGGGACTCTCCTGGTACCTAGAATACATCAATTCAAATAAAGGGAGTTTAACCAATACAAGCTTCCTTCCATTAATGTGAGGCTGCCCTATGCCATCGTTTTTTTTTAATTAAAAAAGGACCCATTTTCCTGCTGGACATGGTACCTTTAAAAGATAATGGGACAGATTTAAATTTTTTTTATCATCTTTCCCCGATTAAAGTGTTTGTGGTGATGAAAATGTAGAACACACACACATGTGTTCGTTTTATAGAAAGAAACAGGTTTGCTGTTGAAAAAACTGTTCTAAGACTGGTTATTCAGGGACTTGACATAAATTATCCTCGAGAGTTTCGCTAACCTACTTCCACCGGAAGTGCTTTTGAAGATTTTTGTATATATATATATAAATTCATTGTTGATATATATTTATATATAATGCGTAAAAACTTTTGAATTTTCTTCCTTTTTCTCTTCCTTTTCGTAATATGCTTTATTCTTATTTCTGTAAGCCCTATTTGATACATTGTGGTACACGGATAATCGCTAGTGATTTCAATCAGTAGCGCACACAGGAATTTTTCAAGGGGGGGAGAGGTCCGGAGTCGAAAGTTCACCATTCTTGTATAATGCTCCTTTTGATTTTGTCGATTTTCCAGAAAATTCACAGTAAAAAACTAATTATTGAATAAATAATTAGCATTAATTAATAATATTAATCATTAATAACAAATACTTAATTAAATTTTACGTACTATATACTTAGAATTATAATCAATCGGGAAAAAAATCAAGGGCTTTGGGGGTGTCCAGGCCCCCAGGACTCCCCCCCCCCTTGTGTGCGCCACTGATTTCAATAAATTAAATATACTTTTCAACGAATGAGCTTAGGATGGTTTCAAATTTAAAGAAAATTTTAGATCACAACTTGCATAAAATAAGCTTCAGGTGAGCCGTTGTATGTTCACAATGTTTAATTTCCCTTCAAACTAATTTCAATTTCTTATTACAAGGGAAATATTTTGATAAAAGACAATGTTTGAGAAATGGAATAAAGTGCCAGTTACTCACATACATTCTCATCAAATATATTTATATCTTGCTGCAATACAAATAAACTTTTCCATCCAAAACTGAAATGAGACTGGACTTAAAAGAAATATCAACCATTTTCGTTTCCAAAATTTTACTCTCAGGTCTAAACTTCCACTTCACGCTAACATGTAGATTTTAAGCCTCCACTCCGCACGATGAATCTTCTGTGGTATCAGAAATCGAGCACGTGACTTGATAACGCTGACCAGGAATTTGTGACCATGACCACTAGGCTGCAACACCCACCATCCAAATAAAACTTTCATACAATGAAAAGTAACTTCTAACATGAAAACCAGGGGAAAAAAGTAGTTCGATTATTGTACAGGATTTATCTGACAAGAAAGTTATCTTAAATGAAAAGAGATTTGATTCTTCCTACGTTAAACAATGACACTTGACACAATGTGTTGTCAACGTAATAGAATTTCTCGAATACAACTCGGTAGATTGTCGTCGCGTTCTTCAATTGCTCGTATTATTAAGTTATAAATTGGTTTTTCTTTCGTTTATCATTAAAGTGTCTGTTATGAGATGATGGAGACTAAGGACTAGAACACCGTTTCAATGGATGAAACACTAAGCACTCTTTAAAAGATACGGGATTGCTTATAAGTTTTCATTCAATTAAAAGGAAACATAACTTGCCTGTACATTTGGGTAGTTGGAGGTTTAAAAAAAAGTTTGGTTTAGAAAAAGGAAAAGAATAAACTAAGGATTTTTTTTGTGTGACCAATAACGAAAACTAATGCATCAGTCACACACACTAATGTTACTTTAGTATAATTATCATACTTATGTACCCCAAAATTTGAGAGACCTAAAAAAATTTAAGGGAGGGTAACAATCGCAAGGTAGCCATGCATGGGCATAAAATGGAAAGTGCAGGTGTAACAAAACCTAATACTGAAAAAAGCAAAAAACAATTAAATGAGAACTTTAATTATTTGAAGAAAATAAAGCACATAGAATGATGCTTCAGGCCAACAATTTAGTAAAAAAAAAGACATTAGCATAGAATAAATATGAGAAATACTTTATACCAGGAAAAATGGAAACGTAAGTCTATCAGGCTTAGATATCTTTTAGTAGTTTTATAAACATTCTATATTGTCATAAAGTATCAGAAAATACTCAGTGAAGCGAGTGAGTAATGATTGGTTTGATATATATATATATATATACCGGGTGTCCATAATGAAACGATACTACTTCCAAACTGTGTACAGACGAAACGATTGTTCAGAAAGTTGTAAAATGTTGTGTACGACATAAAGAAGGGATGGGAATTTGTTTGAGCGAATAAAAAAAATTAGTTCAAAATTTCGCCACTAGAGGTCGCTTTTGAATGAAGGCCACATTTATTACCGGTTTTCTATTTGTATTTTATCGCTTTTTTATCCACATGACACGGTTACACAATAACTGATACTCATTAAAAAACACAATCTTTAAAATTAACTGCAAACTTTTTTTCGACGTCACACAGCAACTGTTACAAAAGCAATAAACTTTCACGGGAGATTAGTTTATTTTCAGTGTGTTCGGTATTGCTAATCAGAAGGTCATTACGTTTACTAGATCGAGCATTGTTAGTAAAGTTATTCTATCAAAACGATAATTCCGCAATAGTTGCTCTACGGAAATTTCGGACTTTAAAGGGGATGCGAAAAGGTCCATTGACAGCTATAAATCTTCAATTAATGGTAACCAAATTTGAAGAAACAGGATCTTTGAATGTTTGTTCTGGAAGAGGAAGAAAACCTGTTTCTGTGGAAGCAATATAGAAAGTTGCACTTCAGGTGGAAGAGGACAAAACATCCAACGTGCAGGCTAGTACAAGTGTTCGGCTTCTAGCAGAAGCATTGGATCTGCCTCGTTCAACTGTCCAGAAGATCATGCGAAACATTCTCCGTTACTATCCATACAAGCTTCTACTTCTGCAGGAATTGCTTCCACATGATTTCGAGACTCGACATCTGTTCTCACTGCAGTTTCTTGCTCGTTTGGAAGTTGATCCAGAATGGCCTTGGAATATCCTCTGGACAGACGAAGCACACTTTCATTTGGACGGTTCAGTGAATACTCACAACTGTCGAATTTGGGAATCAGACAATCTGCATTCCACCTTACAAGTTCCGCTACACTCACCAAAAGTAACGGTGTGGTGTGGGTTTTCCGCGTCTTTTATTCTTGGCCCGTATTTTTTTGGAGGAATTAGGTGCTGGAGGTCCAGTAACATGTTCTATCACTGGACAGCGATATGCATCGTTATTACGGAATAAAATTATTCCGGATCTGCAAGCACGTCCATGCCTTTCACACATAATTTTTATGCGAGACAGAGCAACACATTACAAGTTGTGTTAAGGACGTTCTTAAACATTATTTCACAGAAGAACGAGTGATTAGCCGCAAATTTCTTCATCTGAAGCCTCCCCGATCACCTGACCTCAATACATGTGATTTTTGGCTCTGGGGCCATTTAAGATAGCTGGTAAGTTGTCATCAACCAAGAACTTTACCTGATCTCAAAGACAGTATTTCACGACATGTTCTTAACATGTCCCAGAACACACTGCGGTCAATGGTGGAGCATGCTATCTTACGATTCCAAATAGTAGCTGAAAATGATGGTCATCATGTTGAGCCTTTATTGTTGTAACAAAATTTGTAATCTGTTATAAATGTATGCTAAGTATTAATGTATGCTAAATATGATCTCCATTAAAAACGCCCTCTAGTAGCGAAATTTTGAACTAATTTTTTTTATTTGCTCAAACAAATTCCCGTCTATTCTTTATGTCGTACATATAATTTTACAACTTTCTGAACAATAGTTTCGTCTGTACACAATTTTGAAGTAGTATCGTTTCATTATGGACACCCGGTATATATCGTTATATCTAAAAATCTTCTGTGCGTGCGTTTGTCACTAAACTCCTCCTAAACGGCTGGACCGATTTCGATGAAATTTTTTGTGTGGGTTCAAGTAAATTCGAGAATGGTTTAGGTTCGCAATTCGGTCCGATATCGCAATTAGTTAAAAATATATTCATTAAAAACATTCAAAAAATACAAAACAACATTCACCTGCATTGTTGTAACAACGCTATTGTTATAAGCAAGTAATATAAAAAAAAATTTTAAATCAATGTCATCTTGGATCAACCAATAACGAATTTATTTTAGCTACTTTTTATTAAATAGTTGGAATTAATATAAATATGTATATACATATGATAGAATCAAAACATTAAGTGGTAATTAATTTTTATTAATTATCATTAAAGTATCGTATTGTCATCCAAAACAATCGTGTATATAAATTTCCTTTCAACTGAATGCTTTATTTAACACGTGAGAAAAAAACCTTTTCAAATTTTTACATAAGTTGCCAAAAGAGTCGCTAAATCGCCAACGTAGCTGTATTTGTAATTTTTTAAATAATTAGTTATAATCAATTAATTTTTATTAATTATAACTAAATTATTGTATTGCCATCCAAAATAATCATGCACATTACATTTCAGCTCAATTGAGCGCTTTAGAATGTATTTTATTAACGATTGAAAATTTCACCAAAATATATAAACAAACCAACAAATAAAATATGTATAGAGATCGTGCGCTAATAGTAGGAATTGAAAAAAACGTAAGTTGGCGTCGAAAATTGATTTTCAGCCAAACCGGCCAAACCCGGTCTTTATTGTTACGAAAATGCTGACGCGATTCACGCTTTTTAGCGTTTTTAATTAATATCTTTTCGAATAATCTTTATATATGTAATTCTTCTGTGCGTGTGTATGTAATTGAACTCCTCCTAAGCGGCTTGACCGGATTTGATGAAAATTTTTGTCTGTTCCAATGGACTCGAGAATGGTTTAGATTTATAATTTGGTTTAGAAATGTTTATTTAATTAATTTTTTTATTTATAATTTTTTGATCTTGGAATGTTTTACATTGGGGATACGGCAGACTGCGCTAAGATCGCAGTATCGAATTTTCAAAAATCTTTAATTATAATTCAAAATGGTCCCGACAGTTGGTGCTGTGATTATTTCAGGAAAATATTTTGTCACTTCGTGTTATTATTTTGTTGAAATAAATCGTGTGTTAATTAAATTATTACATTCAGATGTAATAAGTGTTTGAAGAGCTTTGAAGTGTGCATAAAAAACTATACATTTTATGTACAATTTAATAAATATACCTGTTATAAAATAGTTTGAGCCTCAACTTTTTCACCTTTAATTAAAACAAGTTTAAGTTTTTATTCACACAGCCTTTACATTTAACTTCGCTCATAGTATACACATACTCACACGCTATCGATTGATTGAATTGTGATAACCTTACATGTAATGACGTTAGACATTGTAATAACTTTTCAATACAAATTTTACTCAAAACGGTCCAGATTGTTAAAGCTTATTCATAAAAATTTGGAATTTTTGAATTTAAGATGTGTGTACAGGACAACGTCTGCCGGGTCCTCTAGTATGTATGTATATATATATATATATATATATATATATATATATATATATATATATATATATATATATATATATATTTGCATTAAGATTGCAAAACAATATGAATTAAAACTTCGCAGTGGAAGTATTCCATGCAAAAGGTAACTTAAAAGGTTATGCCGTGACTCAGTCTTCCCGTTGGCGTGGTGTGGTTATGTGGAAAATGGGATAAAAGTTTAGAGGTCATCCTCGTCCCTCGACAAAAAATCAAAATTCGTTTTTTTTGTAAGAAATTTTAAATATCTCTATGTTTTAGGTATAATTTCAAAAATGAATAAATTGTAATGTAAAATATAACTGTTCAAATTTCGTTCACAAGCATTTTGTTTAGAGTAGGTCGCGTTTGTGTAATTTTATGTATTATTTGATTTAATACATAATAATACTTCCGATTTTGATTTAATTTTTTCAATTTTTGCTTTTTTCCTCATATTATTTAATAAAGATATTTGGAAATAAAAAAAAATCTTTATCTCTCAATTAAAAAGTTATGTTGTGTACATAGTTCGATACATAATCAGAGCTTTGGTTGGAAAGCCAAAGAACAAACAAACAAAAAAAAAGCGCGTGTGTGTGCGTGTACCTTCCCTCAAACTTCTAAGCAAATCTCAGAAGTTTAAGTTGCATTTTATGAAACGGTTTTAACTAGACGCAGAGCAGTTTTATATTCAAGTTTGGATCTAAGATGGTTCTGTGATATAGATTTCGATATTCTACTCTAGATTTAAGTTCTCTTACTGATTCAAGGTGTATTAAAAAATATACATCCATGACTTTTTGTGTGTATATTTTTTTACTGTTTACTGAAGCTATTTGGCCGATAAGTGAAAGTTGTCAGATTTTCTTTTCTTAAGTGGGGGGCAGGAAAAATTGAGTAACACTTCTGTCCATTTTTATGCTTCCATTTTTTTAATTATTTACTCAATTATTTATTTTTTAAAAAAGTAGTGCATGTGTTTTTTTACTAGCTGGGAATAAAATACCTTTGATAAATCAATCTGAAAGAATCATCATGCAAAATGCAACCAGATCCATGTTATTTTAAGATGGACGTTGTCGAACTGCTTCTGACATATGCAGCACCTGTACAAATGCATTCCAACATTTAACTTATTTTTAAGAAAATAGATTAAAATCCTGATTATAAGTATTTGTTATGAATAAATTTAAATATTATCTTTCTATTACATCGCATTTTCGCTTTAAATTTAATACAGTAGAACGTTGTTTATCCGAATCAATTGGGACCGGATACCGTTCGGATACGTGATTGTTCCGATAACCGAAAACCGAATGTGATCCATGCAGTAATGAATTTGGACACTATACGAATATTTAAAATCGTCCCATGCGGTAATCGGGCTTGAAGAAAAAGCAAAATAGGTTGCAAAATGTCGCAATTCTACCTTTATTGAAGAAAATAATCACTTATTTTTCGCTGTACCATTGTACACCTTTGTTTTTTCGCTGCAAGGTGGTCTCAGATTCTCTTGAGCAGCAGTAGTTGAGTAGGACAGCACTCTGATTGTTGTTCGTACCACTCCATAGCTGTCTCTAACGTAGAAAATGCGTCAGCAGTTTTCCTTTTCTTCGAGCCATTTTCTGAGTCAAGTTCTGACGCGAAATTTGAAATGGTTTCTCGGCTTTTTTTAATGTCAGAAATTGTTAACTTTCCACCATTATAAAACTGTGCTAGAGATGCTCCACTTTCTCTCTTCACGAGACGGTTCAATATTTCAAGTTTTGTCCCTATGTTCAAGACGTTGCACTTCCATTTTGAATTCGAAGCTATATCAGTTCACAACTCAACAAAAGAGCACGTATACACCCCTCTCACTTGGAAACAAAATGACCTAATATTCCACGCAGATGTTTACCAAATCATACAATTATAATTCCCCAAATATGCCTGATCTTTGGTTTTCCTGTCACTTTTTGCCTCATGGGAAATAACTGTTGAGCATTGCGCTGTTTGAAAACGCATTCATATAATGTACGTGTAGTTGACAAAAAAAAAACTGATTCGGATATTGGACGTTTCGGATAATAAACGTTCGGATAAACGTCGTAATACTGTATAATGGAACCCACCTAAACTAATGTTTGTGTGAAAATCCCTCTTTTTAGAGACTGTTGTATTATTTTCATCATTAAAAAATATCAACCCTTTTCAGAATTCTCATATTTTTTTCCCTCCATTCATTTCTTAAGAGAAAACAATAATCTAGGAAAGACACTTCTTTTGTTGCTATTATTACCATTACTTTCCCCCTCAATGTATTCCCTTCTGAGCCGTATACACCACTCTCTAGTAATTCCACCTCATTCCTTCTAAATCCTCACCCAATGACCCGTGTCGGTACAAGAGGGAAAAAAATGTTCTAAAATCTTTCAATCGAAGGTTCCTTGGAACTATTTGTCTCTTCGCCTGTCGGCTGACACAAGCGAAAAAGCTTTCCTGCCGAGTTGAGTTGTTCCTTTTTCCTATATTGCGCTGCATCCCTTATTATTTGTCCCTTGGGATCTTCCAAGTAGGTATCATGAGTGGCGGTTATTTTAAGGATTTGACATTATCTGGAAGGGATAAATTTTCTGGAGAAACTACAGCTTTTCTCCGGGTATTAGAGAGGATGTCGGCTTAAATGAATATTTTGTTTTCGATAAAAATATATATATATTTTCATCCGATTTTATTTTGTTGGTTTTTATCGAGAAGAAGATGAATGTCGGAGGGGCTCTTGTAAAAAAAAAAGGCATTTGTAGTAAAGTGTTTCTTATTTCGTAAAAAGGTTGGTGGAGAATCAATATCGAAGAGTTCTTTTTTATTTTGTTGTTTTGCGGCAATGCTGGAGGCCCATTTTTGTGTACCATGTAGTACCTGAGATTTATTAAACAATTGCTTTATGTGCTCTTGAAATGTTTATATTGCACGTAATAAATTAGACAGCATTGAAAATTGAAATCTATAAAAAAATATTATACGTAAAAGTTATCAATAAGAGTTTCAGCAGCTTGAGATATTTTAAAAATAATGATACATACTTCTCTACTAAAATTAAAGCTACACTGGTGTTCAGAATTAAGATAATTTTTAGATTTTGTCGATTATCTCTAGAACTACTGGACAGGTACATAGGAATGATGTAATGTAAATAAATAAATAATAATAATAAATCAACGATTACAATACACACGCGTGATCGTGCGCAACAATAATCGAAGTCAGAAGGTACGAAACAGCAGTAACAGAATATAACAAAAAAAATGATTAATAGGGGGTATGGCCTACTCTTTCAGATAAACAGGTCTCACACCAGGATTATAAACCGGAAATAAGGGAAGTTATGAGCTCCTGTAACAATTAACCCCACTCATCCGGGAACTCTGTTTTGAGGCCTTGGATGTTTTTAGGAGGGTGTTCACAAGATGCGATTGCCCTCCTCAGAGCGTCCCAGGTATACTTTATACGCATGAGGTCTGGAGATATAACTGATCAACCTATTCGGAAAATACCCTCACCAGACCAGAGGAGCTTTATGTGCCTATCGTTGTCATCTATCAAAATAAAATCAGGGTCAACATATGGTTCTAAGGCCTCCTTCATATACCTCAGAGCAGTCACAGTGCCTCTTATTAAGATATAGCGGTGTGTGTGGTAATCCAAAGTAATGCCCAGACCATCAAGACTCCGCTATCGTAAGGTTCGATTTCTCAAACATGTCAGGGCAGGTAGTGGGTCCCCGTTTTTCTCCATGCAATTTAGCCTTTTTTCATATATATAGAGCACCGTTTCTCAAACTGTGAAGCGTAAGCATATTGAAAAGTCGGAAACAAAAGATTATTAAAGAAAGTTATTTATTTTTACTAAAAGTAAACAAAGTACATTCTAACATAATAAAAAATAAAATACACATTTACACTGATATAATACGCTTATAAATGTATCAGCACTGCAGAATGCATTTTATAATTAATTTAACAATACTAAGTTAAGGACAAGTTTAATAATTACCAGTGACCCCATGGAATTGTCATATATAAAATTATATACAAAATTAACACTTATCTGGAGGATTTGTACGGTTTATAAATAATCCCTTAACTGCCGATTAAACGTCACGTGACTCGATCCTCAATGCCACAGTTTTCCAAGTAGGTGCGCGTATGTGATGTATTGAAGGGGGAGAAAATGAATAAATTAGGAAATCATCTGAAGTAAGGGAAACATTTCAAAAACATTGCCAAGGTCTTTTATTGGATTTCAAAGCCTTCGGAATTATTTTATGGATAGCATTGGAAGGACGTTTGTATACAGTGGTACAAACAATTGAGGATACACCTTACTTTTACTTGATAAATACAACTTTCAATCGAAACAACACATTAACTAGAAGTGCAAACGTGTTTTATTTTCACACGTAACAAAAGGGTTAATTTACAGTAAAAATAACGAAAATCAACAAAAAAAATATCTAAAATTAAAAATTTCACAAGTATTTGAAATAAACATAGGCAGATCTTTACCTCAAAAAATTGAGGATACACCAATGAGAAATGTTTGTTTAACTACCACTAGATTTTTTTCTACTTGTTACTATAAAAGCCTAAGTTTGGCCAATTTTATCTTAAACATTTTCGACTGCTACTTTTGTCTTTTGAAGTTGGTTATGTGAATTTAAAGTCGCACTTTTAAATGGAAAATGGGTTCTTGGAGAGAGACCAGTGTTGATGTAAGAAAATTTATATTAAGTTTATTTAAGAAAGGAAAATCTTATCGTGAAATAGCTAAAATTGTCGGTAGAAGCCACTCGTGTGTCCAAAAAATCATTGGAAGATTTAGAAGCGATGGGGATTAATTAAAAATAAAAGTGGAAGAGGAAGGAAAAGTACTCTGAGTGATGTAGCCAAAAGGAAAGTTTTGAAAGATATCAAGATTGATCCTAAACTAAGTGCAGTCAAACTAGCTGCAGAAACTTCTCGAATAATGGGCAGAAGTGTAAGTGCTGAAACTGTGAGAAATGTGATTAGACATGCTGTATATAGCAGTCGAGTAGCTAGAAAGAAACCTTTCATAAACTTACAAAATCAGAAAAAACGTTTGGAGTTTGCAAAAACTCATCAATTGAAGACTTTTGGAAGAAAGTTATATTTAGTGACGAAAGTAAATTCAACATTTTTGGAAGTGATGGCCATCGCACCGTTTGGAGAAAGCCGAACACCGCTCTGGATCCAAAAAATTTACGTCCTACAGTTAAACATGGTGGTGGCTCCGTCATGGTTTGGGGTTGTATGGCTTCAAATGGGGTTGGAAATTTAGTTTTTATAGAGGGCATAATGGATCATAAGCTTTATATAGATATACTCAACAACAATCTTACAGAAAGTGCAAAAAATTGGGTTTAGATGGAAATTTTATTTTCCAGGAAGACAACGACCCCAAACATACGGCACGTAATGTTAAAATGTGGTGTCTTTTTCATTGTAAACAGCAATTGCACATACCACCACAGTCCCCCGACATCAATATCAAAGAAAATTTGTGGCCCACACTCGAAACAGCGGTCCAAAAACACCAAATTAGAAACAAAGCCCATTTAAAGCAAGTGTTACAAGAAGAATAGGATAAAATATCTCCAGATACCACCAAAAAATTGGTCGAATCGGTACCAAGACGTTTGGAGGACATTATAAAAGCCAAAGGACATGCAACCAACTATCAACACTGTCTTTGTATGTGATAAGTCACACAAATTTCTCTCATTGGTGTATCCTCAATTTTTTGAGGTAAAGATCTGCCTATGTTTATTTCAAATACTTGTGGAATTTTTAATTTTGGATATTTTTTTGTTGATTTTCGTTATTTTTACTGTAAATTAACCCTTTTGTTACGTGTGAAAATAAAAACACGTTTGCATTTCTAGTTAATGTGTTATTTCGATTGAAAGTTGGATTTATCAAGTAAAAGTAAGGTGTATCCTCAATTGTTTGTGTCACTGTATGTCCGGGTCATTTAGCGTACTGGTTGAGAAAGAGGTATATATACTGGTGGCACTGAAGAGGTTAAAGTCGTATTGTAGCTTTTGCGTTAAAGTTTAATATTATTGAATTCAGTGTATTGTTATTACTTAGAGGGGGGTGTGATGAGAATTATATGATTGAATATTGGGTCACAAATATAGAAACTTTGAGAAGCGCTGATACAGATAGAACTAGGGCTTTACTACCTGGGCTGACTCCAAGACAGAAAAGATGGCCTTGGTACCGAATGGTCTTGGTCATGAACTCTTTTGTGGAGTGCCACGGAAAACCTACCGTGTAAAGAAGCTAATTCATGCAAACCCTTTCTCTAGGGGTGTCTCATATCAACACTAATATCAAACCCTTTGTTCAGACGGTATGCAGTTCAATACACTTTTCCGTGGGGACGGATAATCCCGTAGAACCATTACCAGTGCATCATCCGGCTGTCGGTATCATTAGAGGACGATGCATATGTGACACACCCGTCTCTACAATCTTTTCTGTTGATCAATAAGTCATCACGAAAAAGTTAAATTTGTCGTTACTGATAGTCCTGACGTTGGCGTGATGTTTATAAATTGATAGAGTGGGTGGCTACCTCAAGTGTCATTTGACCGGGATTTGAAAATTTCGAAGTCCATCGCCAATTTTTATGCATTTCCAAGGTGGACGTTAGCAAAAAGTCAAATCAAATCATTAATCTTCACAGGCGCGTAAGGGGTTTAAATCAAATCAGGTGTTCGAGTCCCACTCTATCTTAATACTAATGGTGCAGAATGCTGCATGATTCCAAATGTAATTTCTTAAAAAAATGCCGCTAGGAATTATGAGCCGCAAGCATCAGCGCAGATGTCTTTATCGTCATTTGATCATGGATCCAAATTACATACACTGGCAATAAATTAGGAACCTAAGATCAATATTTTATTGGATCACCTTATAACTACTTTGATTCGCTTGGACATCGAGAGAGAGTCTACATGCTTCTAGAAAGCATTTACGTCCAGAGAATACCGTGCAATGTGCATTGGCAATGTAGTTTTTTTAGATCTTGTAAACTAGATGTCAGATGCGTCTTTCTACCATATCCCACCAATTATCTATGCCGTTAAGATCCGGGTTGCGTTGGCTGCAGAAAGTGTTGGAAGTCAGACTGACGTTCAATGAAACAATTTTGAACATTTTTGGCTCAATGTATAGTTGAATTATCATCCATGAAGTATTCGTTGCAGTCAAGGAAAAAAAAGCAGCACTGCATGGTGTACTTGATCTGCCATAATATCTAACTATCCCTTGGTTGTTTTTTACCCTCAAGGAACACCACAGAACCACTTCCATGCCAGCAGAACATAATCTATATCATGATATTCCCGTCAGATCCTTTCACATGGTTAAAAAGGCAAGAACTTTTAATGGATTTATGAGGTTCTCGCCCAATTCGACGTCTTCCATCAGAGCGAAAAAATGTGTAGCGTGATTCGTACGACCCTATTACCCACTTACAATCCTCAGATGTCCAGAGACTTTATTCCCGACACCACTGCAAACAAGTTTTTGCATTTCAGGGAGAAATGAGGGATCTTTTCCCGTGCACCCGATATACATTCATATTCTCTGGATTCTGTGCACATGTTTCGAGGTTAAATCTGTTGGCAAGAGCCTTAATTAGCCATTTTTGCCAGTTTAAGAATAGTGGAGTCCTTGTTCTACTGTGGAGTACGTCAAAGACGAAGACGATCATGTT
Source organism: Trichonephila clavipes (assembly GCA_019973935.1). Classification (NCBI taxonomy): domain Eukaryota; kingdom Metazoa; phylum Arthropoda; class Arachnida; order Araneae; family Nephilidae; genus Trichonephila; species Trichonephila clavipes. Next base: position 117,409 of record BMAU01006835.1, read on the forward strand.
CTTGGAAAATTACGCGAGCCACTATTACGTCTTCTAGAGGGGTCTATTACGAGCCACTATTACGTCTTCTGTGGGTTTTATTCTATCTTTTGTGGAGTGAGTGAATATTTACGTCACGCTCTTCAGCTACACGAGGACTTTTGGCGACAGACCTCGTCATTTTGAGCCGTAGTCAAGTGACGAGCACGACACCTGAGCCGGCACCCCCTCTCCTAACAACCACACGACACCAACACCAACTGGTGGACGTTTGAGATCTCGACAGATTTAACGTTCATCTCTCCCCTACATGGCAGGTATTTAGTGTTACTGGCTCGAACTCGTGACAAGCCAGCCACGATCCGATACCTTGACTACTAGGCTACCGCACCGCAGCCACTTAACTTTTGTGGAAACCTTTGATATATCTCTGCTTTTCAGAACCCAGTGAGATTTGATTTATTCTAAATTGAGTTCCTTGCTAAGCGGACACCAACTATAAGCTCTTTTTCAAATGGTGAACGATTTGTCGTTTTCCCCAATTTTCTTAATTCATAATGAAAAGTGTTTTTACACCTTACCCTAACATTCTAACCATATGTAACACGTATCATAAATAAAAGCTGCATATTTCATTCCTAGCACGCAATAAAATGCCAATCATCAGATGTTTAAAATTCATTTGTCTATATGTCACCAATATCCTTTGTTTTCATTGAGGCTTCATGAAAAGAAGTGTAAACAAAAGCAAACTGTCTTTCAGCTTAACAAAAACGTTTAATCAAGGAACACTTTCTGATTTTCCCTCTTAACTCTTATTTAAATTCACTACAAAAAATTGAGAAAAAATGTTTAACGTGAGACAGAAAAAAATAATACATCGCAATCAAATATTACTTTCATTTGACGTTATTTTGTTTTTAAAAAGACTATTAAGTAGATTTTTTTATAGTTGAGTTTTTTTAATTTATTTTCAACCTATACCAACCTATTCTTACGAAGTTTTCAGATGCATTTTTTCACTCTGGAGACAGTTGTCTTTGTTTAAAGGTAATGGAATGAAAAAAATAATAATATAACATATAAAAAAAGAACTTTCCTGCCACATTTGAAGCCATTTTACTTCATTTTTTTTAACATATTAAGTAAATGCTTTTTATGTGTCTCCTTACTTTTCAATAATTTCTTAGAGGAATAAAAATAAATTTTTTTCGTAAAATAGTGTAAAGTGTGGCTGTGCATAAAGAAATATTTTATACACAATCGATATTTTAGATAATTCAAATGGTTTCGCGATTTCTCCTAGATTATCACGGTCTCAGTACTGGAATGCTCATGGTCATGAATTTGTGGTAGGCGTTATATTTGACTATTTTCCTTTTTATCAAGCTTCCGCACCTCAACGGGGCTGCGGTAGCCCAGTGGGCAAGATATTGGATGAAGGCAGGCATATCACGAGTTCGAGCCCAGTGCCACTAAAGACCTGCCGTGTAGGGCAGCGATGCTCGTTAAATATGTCGAAAGCTCAAACGTCCTCCCATTGGTGTGGTGTGAAAGTTAAGAGAGGGGGTGTCAGCTCAGGTGTCGTCCACGTCATTTGACCATGGTTCACAATTTTGTGGTCCGTCACCCAAAGCCCTCGTGTTGCTGAACAATGCGACATTAATACTCACTCCCTCTGCACCACACTAACGTGAGGAGTTTGAGTTCCGAGATGCTTAAAACGCAATGCCACCTCTACACAGAGGGTATTGAGTGGCACAAGGTCGCAAAGCCACGATTTGGCAGTACCTATACCTGTTATTAGTTCGAGATCCTGATTATTCGGCCACTGCGTCCTCTTAATGTGCAAAAAAGGATGAATCCTTTCGCCCCGGTTGTGTCATATATTCACCAGTCTCAAACACCTAATCAGGGGACAGGTCGTTCAATGCACTTTTTCGTGAGCGTGTATGATCAGCCCTGTAGAAGTACGAAACGCGCGATTAAACAGTGTGACATTTGGGGTGGATGCATTTGTGACACCCTCATCTCTAGAATATTCTTTTGGTTAATCAGTACGTCGTTGCGAAAAGGTTGAAATGACATAAAGGCAAAGGAATGAGAGCTCATTAATGCATTGCAGAGCAATACGAGGGCTTTTGATGACATAACTCACAATTTTAAGCCTTGGTCAAATGACGAGGATGGCACTTAAACTGGAAACCCCTTTCACTCACTACACGCCATGGGGAGGTCTTTGAGACACTACAGATTCAACTTACATCAGCCCCTTCTTGACTGCGGGTGTTCAGTGACACCAGAGAGTGAGTGACTGAATATTATCATTGCACTATTCAGCTACTCGAAGGCTTTTGGCAACGAACCTCGTAACTTTCAAAAATTGTAAAATGACGAGGACGACATCTGAGCGGCACGCTCCTCTTCTAACTTCCACATCGAAACTGGAATTCTGATCAGCTTCCTCTGCGTAGTAGGTCTGCGGCGGTACTAGGCTTGAACTCATGACACTCCAGGCACGAGTACGTTACTTTGACCGCTAGGCTATTCGTGGCCACTCAGTGGCACCAGAAATCGAACCCACCAAACACCGACAGATTTCGTGACCATAGCCACTCTGCTACCTCGGCGACCAGTATAAGGTGCCATCAGCACCATTTTATCCATTGGGTACTTGAGGCGGGTGCCCAGGGACCGGGTTGATTGATTGAATATTAACGTCGCACTGTTCAGCTACACGAGGGCTTTTTGGCGACGGACCACGTAATTTTGAACCATGGTCAAGTGACGTGGACGACACCTGAGCTGGCACCCCCTCTCCTAACTACCACACCACACCAACGGGAGGACGTTTCAGCTCTCGACAGATTTAACGTGCATCGCTGCCCTACACGGCGGGTCTTTAGTGGTACTGGGCTCGATCCTGTGACAAAGCAAGCCACAGTCTGATACCTATACCACTCGGCTACCGCGGCCACGCCCAGGGACCGGAAGGGCATGAATAAGCTTGACAACCAGATTTTCTGATTATAAATTTCAATCCACCAGTTCCAAGGGGGCCAATTTAGATCCATTAGCAAAAGTTCCAATGTAGATCTTCTGCGCCCAGGGCCCGAAATTAGCTTAACCCTTTGGCCTGAAAATCAATTTTTTTGCCACACTGAGGAACATCTGTCTGACAGATGGGGACGTAATTTTTTTTTTGAATTTTGTTACCTTAAATACTGTTTTAAATATCCTTATAGCTAATGAAATTGAGTATGTCTCAAATAAGATTTGTGGGGTTAAATCAAGAACAATATATTTTTATCGCTGGAATTGTGACTAGCATTTTTAAAAAAACTGATTAAAAAGTATTTATATTCATGTAAAAGTAATTAAAAATAATAAAACCAAACATGGTTTCATAAATGGTTTCTTGATGAATGTGTGAATGGAGAACCTCACAATAAGAATTTATGAAAAAATCGGAATTGTTATACTGTGAGGTGAGCATACTTCTAGTTTTTCAAGGTGTTGCGTTCCACACTGTGGCGTAGGAGCAAAACAAATCTCAACATATTATACTTGACTCAGTGGTGCTCATAAGAGCCAAGACCTACTGTGTCCAACTCAGTATACGCGACCTTGGGCTCTGAGGTGCATGTGCAGATGTTCTTGTTAGGAGGTCAATCTGATGCGAAACCTCCAGTGTTAAGTCCCCAAGCAAGCTGGGTACTCATTTTATCGACCCACTGAAGGGATGAAAGGCTGAGTAAACCTTGCCCAGCCCGGGGTTTCAATCCCGGACCTATGGTGCGAAAGCGCGACGCCCTAACCACTCAGCCTCTAAGTTTATGTTTATATTATAACAATAATAAATACAGAATATGTGTACTTTCCTATTTAGCTACAATAAAAAACTTAATATTTTAATACTGCGTTTTAAGTTAAACACAAAATACAAACATAATAATTATACTTACAAATTGAATAATATCACACGATGTATTTTTTATCTAGCAATTCAAAATACTTCAAAAAATAAATAATTTTCACTTAAAGTTAGTTCTCGTATAGTTATAGAAAACTTATTCTGCATACTGTCCGCCACAATCTTGAATATATCGGTATATTATTAACTTGTAATCTTGTAATGCATTCTAAATGGTCGGCTGTGAGTCATATTCATAGTTAAAAATGTAGATTCACACTGGTATGCAGAGCGAGTGAGTGGATATTAACGTCACACTGTTCAGCTGCACGAGGGCTTTTGGCGACGGACCACGTAATTTTGAGCCATGGTCAGGTGACATGGATGACACCTGAGCTGGCACCCTCCTCTCCTAACTACAACACCACACCAACGGGAGGACTTTCAGCTCTCGACAGATTTAAAGTGCATCGCACTGGGCTCGAACATATGACATGCCTGCCATGATCCGATACCTTGACCACTGGGCTACCTCAGCCCGGTATGCAGAGCGAAAGAACAATGTTAAATGCAGCTTTTTAAGAAAAAAAATTAGGATACTTTACTTCATCCATTAGATTCTAAAAGTTATTCTTTTAAAATTGCGTCATTTTGAAGGAGAAAAATATCGTTTTCCTTGAGAGATGAAGAGAATATTTAACATGTTTTTACATATATTTTCCCCATCAACATTGCCAAATAGATAACACATGAATGGAACTGTTGATTCTAGTTAAGTAAATTCTGGAAATCATACGATATCGAGAATTTATTGCTTTTCCAAATTCGGGGTACAGTTTTATTTTTGCATCAAAATATAATTCTTTTTTTTTTTGCATAATGTGCTATATTTCTTTCCCAGTGATCCTTCTTTTCAGGATTATGATTAGTACTGCAGAATACTATGACACAACTGCCCATATAATGACAAATCCACCTCTATGCTTGACAGTTGAAATGAGACAATAATGATCATGCTCTTGTGCGGGTGTCCTTCAAACGAACTTTTCAAATGGCTTGGGAAATGCTGCTCTGCCGTAAATTGTCTGTTTATGAAGATGCCTTCTAACTGTAATTATTGACGCTGGTGAAACTAGAAGCTTATACAGCTCTGCAGTTGCAGCAGTTCGTTTTTAGACGTTACAATCTGTTTCAATACCCGTCGATCACTTTCACTGAGCTTCTCATTCCGTTCACTATTTTACTTTGCCAAGCTTGTCTTGTAGCGCTGTGTGTAGACACCGTGCTTCTAGAAACCTCTAAAAACTGGGATGTTTCGGTCACATTTGCTCCAGCTAGAATGGCTTTCCTAATTTGGCCTCTTTAAAAACCTGAGAGAAAGATTTAAAAAAATATCCAAAACTTATAGAACTTTGATAAAGCTACCACAAATACTACTAGAATATAAAAAAATTATATTTATGAAAAAAAATCTGGTAGCTATTATTGTACTTTAATGCTCACGGACGTATTCAAAAGTCTTACTGTTATTCTCGGGTGTTTTCATTATTTCTCTAACCACCTGTGTTTCTTCCTTTTAGTATGCGCGGTAAGGTCTTATGCGAAGGCGGTCACTCCATAAGATCTTGGCGGTCCACCGGTCAATCGCGATCGTCTTAATGCCCACCCCGGCTGTACATCGTCCCTGCGACTTTTCATTTAACCAGTTAACTGTGATTGAGGAGTATACTACTCGCCATGAAGAAGTTACAGGATTTTATGTTATGACGATTAAACTCGTCATGCGTATAAAGTCGTGACAATTAGCTATTTAAAACGCAGTTTTTGAGAGAAAAAATTGTTCTGAAATTCCAAGATGCTTAGAATATTTTGAGGCCAGGCCGGGGTAAAACAAATAAAAAAATATGAAAACTTTAAGATGACCTCATGCGTCACCCTATGCACCGGCAGAAAAAACGTATAAATTCGCATAACTTATTTAGGAGCAATAAAGTTTTTTTTTATAGATTTTAGCCCAGCGTTTCTCAAACTGTGGGGGCGCGCCCCTTAGTGAGGGGGAGGGGATTGAAAACTCTACGAGAGGGCACGAGCATATTGAAAAGTCGAAAACAAACGATTATTTAAAAAAATATTAATTATTGGATGTAAGCAAAAATAAATTTGACATAATAAAAAATAAAATACACATTTATACTGATATAATGCACATATAAATGTATCAATATACTGTGCGATGTATTTTATATTTGAATAAATAATGCTAAGTTAAGTACAAGTTTAATAATGACCAGAGACCCTATGGGTTTGTCATATATAAAATTATATAAAAAAAAACTAACAATTATTTTAATAATTTGTACTTTTTATAATAAATCTTTTAATTGCTGATTAAAAGCAACGCGATTCGCTACACAATGATCCGGGCTATGTGGCGCATTATATGTATTGGAAGGGGGGAGAAAATGAATAAATAAGCAGATTCTCCGAAATAAGTAAATCCTTTGCAAACTCCGTTAAAGTCCTTTAATTGCATTCCAAAGCCTTCAAAATAGTTTTATGGGTAGCAGTGTGTACAGAAACGATTGTTGATTGATTGATTGAATATTAACGTCGCACTGTTCAGCTACACGAGGGCTTTACAGAAAAGATCGTACTTCGGAGCAACGTATATAAATGTCTGGGACAGTTTAAAGATTTAGATGAGCGAGACGTATATATACACCAGTGGCACTTAAGGTATCCGACTACGTTTGGAACCGTGATTTTAAAAAAGCGCATAAATGGATAATTTTCATGATATTTAGTGTCAATCAGATTAGAATACATGCATAAAATTGTTTTTAACATTTAAGGACATTTTTAAGGACATTTTGACAAATAAAATTTATTTAAATATAATATTTTGGCAAAAAATTAACTTAGAATAATCTTTTTTCTAAATGTTCCCCTTTTGTGAAAAATGCGTCTATTAGAATAATATTCTGCCTGTATATATCTCAGACCTCTGTTCAGAGGCTCAACTAGAATTTTTGAAATATACAACTTAGAAGTAAGTTTATTCATATTTTACAACAACAGGGGAGCAATTTTAAGAAAAAAATCAGAATAATTATTTCAATTGGTGATAACTTTGAAAATAATGTGAATTTCTCAAAAGTTCTTGTTGAGCCTCTGTAGAGAGGTCTGAACTATATATAGGCAAAATATTATTATAATAGAAGCATTTTTCACAAAAGGAGATCATATGGAAAAAAGATTATTCTAAGTTAATTTTTTGCCAAAATATTGTATTTAAATAAATTTTATTTGTCAAAATGTCTTTAAAACAATTTTATGCATGTATTCTAATCTGAGTGACACTACATATCATGAAAATTATCCATTCATGCGCTTTTTTAAAATCACGGTTCCGAACGCAATCGGATACCTTAAGAGGTTAAATGCGTTTTGTAGATTTAGCGTTAAAGTCTAGTATTATTGACTTCAAAACATTGTAATTGTATGGAAGGGGGACGCGATGGAAATTCTGATGGAATATTGGGTCGCAAATGTTGAAAGTTTGAGAAGCACTGTATTAGCTTAAAAGAGGCAACAGTTGGAAAGTTGATTTATAATTGGGTTCATTCAAGTGTGGTCAGACAAGGGACAAATACGTGACGCGCCGACTAGGCACTGAGCCCTTTGAAAACTGTTGGCTCGA
>BMAU01006835.1:132500-355889 GCA_019973935.1 Trichonephila clavipes
CACTCTTCAGCAAAAGGCGCCTTAAGAAGTTATCACTTCAAAAATTTCCATTTTTAAACTTTTAGACCTATAGGCTTGAAATTTAGTAAGCATGTTTCTGTTGTTGTTTGGAGATGGTTTTGAGGAAACAGATTATATCAGGATAGTGTGTGTGTTTGGGGGCATATAGGTAAAAAAAATCAGTTTTTGAATTATTACACCTTCCAGCAATATGGTAAATATGTTTATTTTGCTCAGTAGAAATCTACTAATAACGGAGTTTTACGGAAACCAACTTTTAGGTTGGTTATGGGGGTGTAAAAGATAATTATACTTTCTCTGTAGAAATTCTCTTCCTGTCCTTTTTAAATCGAGGTAGCTGTTTCTTAACCCAGTGCTTCTCAAACTATCAGTATAAGTGACTCAATATTCAATCATCATTTTCATCGCTCCCCCATCCATACAATAACAATGTTTTGGATTCAAGAATACTATACTATGACAATAAAGATACAAAATCGACTTTAACCTCTTCATGTGCCTCCTACGTATATAAACGTCTCGTTAGGTCAAAGTATTAACAAAAATTCTGGACGTATATATACGTCTTTCCGAAGTACGACTTTTTCTGTGCAGAAAATTTCATCCATAAAATTATTCCGAAGGCTTTGGAATGCAATAAAAGGACCTTGACAGTGTTTGAGAAGGATTTGCTTCTTTCAGAGGATTTGCTTATTCCTTTCCTCTCCCCCCTAAAAAAACCTATCAAAATACTCTCGTCTACATAGAAAATTGTGGCATTCGTGAGCGAATTGCGTAACTTTTAATCGGCAGTTAAGGAATTAATTATAATCCGTACAAATTATCAAGATATGTGTTAACACAAATCCATGGGGTCACTGATAATTATCAAATTTGTTCTTAAAAATTAGTATTTTTAAATTAATAATAAAATACATTGTACAGTACTGATACATTTACAAGTGTATTATATCAGTGTAAATGTGTATTTTATATTTTAATAAATCAGAAAGTATTTTGTTTGTTTACTTTCAGTAAATTAATTTTTAAAATAATCTTTTGTTTTCGACTTTTCTATAGGCTCGCACCCCCCTCGTAGAGTTAGCACGCCCCCCAAGGGGTGGCACCCCATAGTTTGAGAAACGCCGTTTTAACCAAATAAATAGCAAAGTATTTTGATTCCCTTACTTTTAATGATATTAGAAAAATATTATTGATGTAGTGAAAAGAATTCAAAACAATGCCTAAATCAGCATTTTTCATTCAAGTAGTTTTTTTCTAACGTTTATTAATTTTTATTGAATTCACGTGAAAAAACGAAATACTCTCATTTTTGTGAAAAATAGACTGTAAGAAATTATGAATTGCGTTTTTACATTTTATGATGTTCAATGTACGCATTAATTTCTAATTTTTTCCCTTAGTTTCATTTTTGCAAATTATATTACATTAAAGTTTATAAAAAAGAAAAAAAAATATTTAATTTCACTTTAAAAAAATGATTGTTTACTTTACAAAAAGCGTTAAAATTTGTTAAAACTTTAGTTCAATATTTGCTTTTCTTAACCTTATAAATAATCACATCAAATTAAAAAACATAACTTCAAAAATATCTCCCTCACTATATTAAAAAAGGAAAAAAATAGGGATAAAAGGATTACTTTTTGGCACCATCATTATAACTGTCAGTTTCAGCTTATTAGCCATGAAAAAAAATTGAGGGATCATATAATGTTGCCATTCTTTTATTCATAAAAGTATTATTTTATGTAACGTCAGAAAAAAATGCCTTTTTTTCGTATGAGCCATTTGCCTTCAAGGAACAATTTGCTCTTGGATTTTTCGTTATTTGATTGGATGAAATGGATATCTAAGAATTTACCTTAAAATACTTTCTTATTGGATATTTTTTATTGTTAAGAAAAAAGGTTACAAAACTATGGTTTTATATCCTCAGGAGATAGTTTTCTATTCTTTTCGGAGAATACTAGAGAATAAGGAATAAATGCTGGTATAAATTGTTTATTCTGCCATTATATAATGTGATAAAATTAAATATTTAAAAAATAGGTTTCAACTTTGTATACTAGTTGAGTTGTGGCCAAAAAAATCTTTTCTATCCAAAGAGAAAATATTTTGTTTGATTCTAAGTAAGTCTAAGTGACCTTGGCGAAAATTTAGTTGACAATTTGTGCTGCTTAGTTCGTTAAGGTCCAATAACTACCCTAAAATCTTGATTTTTTTTTAAAAATTGACAATATATTTTTATGGTTCAATTTTATAGTCCATCTTATTAGCTTTATAAAGCTACCAAGTTTTTTATTTTCCATTTACTAGAACAAAAACTACACGTATTTTAGTAAAAGCACAGATACCGTTACTTTATATAAGATGTCAAACTTTAAAATGCGTTTTACTCGAAAATAGTTTTTTTCGAAAAGCTCAAACGGGGACAGTGATTGCTCAAAAAGTTTTTTATATAATTTGCTGAAATTTTTTGTGTAGGTTCAGTATAACAGTAGAAGTGCTTTAACCTTCAGATTTATCAATCACTGTTTTATTTCAAAATTTACAGTTCTTTATGTGAATATAATCACTGTTTTTTTTAAGCAACTTCATATAATCACTGAGATAAAATGCTCTAGTTTTTATAAAAATGAAAACATCTCTCATCCTAAAGGTCATTTCAAAAATGAATAGCAAAGTAATACAAGAAAATAGAAAAATTAAGAATTTGTTTATTTGCTATATGTACAGAGCGGGCCCCGCTTATGTAATTGTTTCTCAATTTTTACCCATTTTAGTAGTAATAATTTATTTTTCTCTTCTAAATTTTAGCTTTTTTTCTTGAACTTACTAAATAAATCTAAAAACCACAAAAAATCTCCATATCTCCATTTTTTTAAAAAAAAAAAAAGTTGTCGCAAGTAATCGATGCCTCGAGATGAATCTGGAAGAGTCTGGGATGAGTAGTTGACAAGATTACCCTGGAAGTTTCTAGAGTAGCTTCACTGCACAGAAAAATACAGTGCAGGAAAAATATTTGAAGTGTTCAAGCTTGACAGTGATTGCACATTTCATTTGATATTGTGATTACGAATTTGAAATGTCGTGTTCTACAATTGATCGAAATTTGAATTAGAATTATCATCAAGTTAGTTTCCTCTTGAAAATAAGTATTTTGTAGTTATTAGAGATTTCCTTACTAATTTCGATTCACTTCGATTGATTGGTTGCTATTTTACCTCTTAAAAGCTGAATGTAGATCTGTTCATGTTGCTTTAGAATGAGCTCTCATGTTACTTTATAATAAGGCTTAACAAAACTGTCACTAACTCACCATTTTCTTGTTTATACATACGCATTTGGTGAACCTTTCCTGCGTCCGAAAAGCGTTGACCCATATAACTGTGTACAATTTTCAGCTCATTGTGTGTAAGCATTCATGTAACATTTGTAGTAATTTATAAATAATAAAACTTATAAATATATTTATATAACTGCATAAATAATAGCAGCCTCTTGAATTATTTTTTAATCAAAATGTAATTTGATTTTCGTACAAAATTTTAATTTTATTTAATGGATGTTCAAATAATAATATTGAGTAGATTGTTACAAATTTTAACTTTTATGTTGGACAGGTTTATTAATATTCTTAACATATGTGTGTGTGTGTGTGTAAATTTTCGGTTTTTTTTAATTATTAAATTATTTGAAATAAAATAAGTTTCCTCCATAAAATTGGAAATATTTCTGGTTAATCACACACGGCTTGATAATTTAAATTTTTCAAACTAATAGTTTTTGAGATTAATGTATTACTTTAAAATAATTTATATATATCATATGGCGATATTACTCTTCAAAAATAAAAACTTCTTCATTGATCCAAAAACCAAATTAAAAAAAGTTTCATTTGATTTGCTGTAATCCCATGATGAGAGATTTTTTTATTACGTTTTCTTTTTAATCCTAAAATACTACTCTTCCAGAGAAAAAACAAAACAGACCCAAAATCGAAAAAATTTAGGAATATAAAAAAAATCATCACTGTTATTATTTTTAAAATACTGTGCATTATAGCTATAGGGAGTAGAATATTTTTGCTGATCATCTGTTTGACCTTCTAAGTTATTGGTAAAGTTAGTTATAACCCATCCCTTTGTGTTTGCTTCTCATTTAGGAAAGTTGTAAATAATGCCTTTCCGTGGTGTTTTTTCCATGTAAAAGAGTTTTTTAATATTTGGAAAACCACTCAGAGCACTTTGAAGGTTTACTTAGCCAAGATTTATTTTATGAGTATTCTCAAACATATTAAGCATAATGAAAAACGTTATACACAATTTTTTTAGCAGTAACATACTTATTATTATATTAAATATATTTTTTAACCGGAAGTGGTGCGCGGGGCACACAGATCACGAAATCGTTAATTCTGGCAAAACTGTTTATTTGTTCCAAAAGAAAAATTTAAAAATCTTGAAAATAGGTAAGTATACTTTCTCATAATTTCATTATTCACTGGTATCACGATTTGCATAGTGTACAGTAAAAATAATTAATAAAAAAGAAGATTGGGTGGGGGGTCTCAATCACCCCGCGTGACCATTAACGCTAGTACCGAGTGTGAGCCTGCTACCGGGATAAATTAATTTAAAATATTCTCGCTTTAAATATTAAAAACAACACAATTATTCTTCATAGGACTTTTATATTATTTTTCAATACTTAATACTAATTCTAAAGGCTCATTCTGTGAGGCTAAAAATTACAGTTCACTTAAAACTGATGATAAAATGAGAATTCATTCTAAAATATTCTACATTTTCGTAAACATTGTCGCGCATTTGGGTTTACTCTCCTGACAATTCACCTATTATATCAATAATGTTTTAGTTTTTTTAAAAAATGAACTCGTGCGAAGAGCAGGTACTTCAGACAGTATACTTTTAATGTATCAGTGCTGCAAGAGGTATTTTATAACTAATTTATTAATACTAAATTAACAGCAAGTTTAATAAATATTGGCGACTTCCATGGGCTTGTCTTGCTTTGCAAAGTATTTTAAAGGAAGGGTTATGATTGGAAATTGACACTCTGAGTACTTTTTCTATATTTGGCTGAGATCTATACTTTGTCTTCAAAGCAACCACCGCATTTTGCAATCTGTTAAAAATTCGAGAAAATAAAATAAAATATATATTACTTAAAAGTAAGATATATAACAGTGGTTCTCAAAATTTCACTACTGGCGACCCAATTTTCAATCATAATTTTTGTCGCCCCCAAATAATAATGTATTGAAAGCAATGGTAATGCACTTTGGAGCACTAAAGCTACGATACGATCATAATTATAAACCATACAAATTAACAAGATAAGTATTAAATTTTTTATATGTTACTTTTAAGTAATATATATTTGTATTTTTTTTTAATTTTTAGTTCGATTCACTATAAAATCGTGTTTATAGTTTGTTTTAAAACTATAATTTATTTTATAATTATTTTTACTATACACGATAAAAGTCACAATTCCAGTGAATAATTTAATAAAGAGAAAATATACTTACCCACTTTCAAGGACTTTTCAATTTTTCTTTGATAATTTGAGAAAAAATCCAATAAAACTAATGAAAATGTTCCAAATGTGCGTGTCCTTAATAAAGGACATAAATCACAGACACTTTTCGCTAACAATACGGGAACGTTATTTTCCAGCAAAACAGTCATATTTTGTTCATGTTATTGTAGTTTTGCTGTCGTTTAATGATCTTCAAATAGCATTTTGAAATTGCAAATAGAAAATAGCATTTTTTCTTCCTTGTGTTTTTTTGACAAGGCGAAGTGCTACATTTATGGCTTCATAGTTTTCTTCATAGAGCTCTTTAGAGACAGCATTTGAAAATTTTAATTCCATTCAAACATTTCATGTCTATCACTTTTCGCATATTTTACTTTCGCTATCTTGATTAACATGCATTATTTCAGTAGGTTCTTCAATTGCTTGATCAGTTTCAACTTCCTTCAATAGAGATCTTAGATGTCCATTTTTTATATTCAGCTCATTTACATTTATAAACCATAATAAGTCGTACAACACAGCAATCAAAACCCCAAAATTGTTCATGGGGGAAAGTGTAGCATGTTCTAAAAATTAATTGTGTAAAACGTTTTTATTATGCATTATATGTTTCAGAATAATGATAAAAATACATCTTGGGCAAATAATCCTTAAAAGTGCTCAATATGCTTATCCATATATCATAAAACTCGTTCACTTGGGAAAAAAGCAACAGAAAAATATTATTTACAACTTTCCTTTAAGAAAGAGACGGAGTGAAATATACCAGTAAGTTTGAAGGTCAAATATATGATAATCAAAAGTATCATTTTAGGGGTTAAAGGAAATGTAATAAAAAAAAATCTCTCATCGTGGGATTACAGTAAAGCAAACAAAATGTCTTTTTTTATTTGGTTATAGGATAAAAGAAGTGGAATCTTTTATTTTTGATGAACAGCAGATGATAAAAATAAATTATATCAGTGTAAATTTTGTATTTTTATTATTATGTCAGAAAGCATTTTAATTCACTTCATTCCAAAAAGTTATTTTTTTAAATCTTTTATTTTCAATATGCTCGCGCCCCCCTCGCAGAGTTACTGCGCCCCCAGGGGGACACGCCCCACAGTTTCAGAAACACTGATATATAAAATTTAATATACTATATTATTAATTTGAACGGTTTATAATTAAGATCGCATTGCAGCTTTAGTGTCAAAGGGCATTATTATTGCATTCAATACATTATTATTGTATAAGGGGGTGCGATAAAAATTATGATTGAAAAGTGGGTCACCAGTATTGAAAAGTTGAGAAGCACTGTAGTAAGGGTAAAAAAATAGGAAGTCACATTAAAAGTCATCGAACTTGGCAAATTCGTTTACTTTTGTTATTTTAAGCGCTTTTTCTAAATTTCATTTTAAAAAAATCCTGCTAATCGCTTTAAGCACTACCTCATTTTTTGGTCTCTCAAATACTACAATAATAAGGTTTTTAAACTCACATTCACATTTGTTTTGTTGCATCGAGCGCGTTGTCCGCAAATCAGTCAGACTCACACGTCACGGGCGTGTTCGAACGTGTCTTCACCTCGCTCATGAAGACCCGTCGTGTAGAGCAGCGATGCACGTTAAATCTGTCGAGAGCTGAAACGTCTTCCCGTTGGTGAGGTGTGGTAGTTAGGAGAGGGGGGTGCCAGCTCAGGTGTCATCCACGTCACTTGACCATGGTTCAAAATTATTTGGTCCGTCGCCAAAAGCCCTCGTGTAGCTGAACAGTGTGACGTTAATATTCAATCAATCAATCAATCACCTCGCGCATGTCATATTGTGTAATACAAATATTTCCTTTGCATTGTGGTCATTAGTTTACCAAGTATTGTATGTTTTATGTGTATCTATAATTTAAAAAAAACGCACTCATAAACACCTTAATCAATAAGGCTGTACTTTCCTTACGTAGATAGAGAAATTTCATCTGTTGTTCGATTCCAGTTGAGATCACAACACACAAGTTCAAAAGTATATAACATATAGATAAGAACAAGTATAGGTAATAATCCAAGCATCGATTATTGTCAGAGTAAAGTTGGTGCTCGACTTGTTTGCTGCTGTGCACATGTTGCCTCTGTATTTTGGTACTTGGGATACTGGCGCCATAATCTCACTCAGACAAAAACACCAAGTCTTGGATATTCTGATACAATTCAAGACGCTGCTACTGGATGGTCGAGCGACGTTTCAGTCAGTGAAAGCTAGAAGGAAATATAATTGAAAGCATTTGTTACACACACAAATAGTTTAGCATTGTTATTTTTTCCCTGCTCTCTCTCTATTTAAAAAAAAGATTTTTTTGAAAAAAACCTTAATTTTTTTTTCTCATTTCGACTCAGTATCAATGTTAAAAAGATATAAAATATGAATTTGGCTATGGGCGAAAAAAGGCAAATCTTTACCCACCTCCTTCAAACATTATTATTATTAAAACATCTTTATAATTTTAGAATAACATTTCATCTATCTGAATGTTGCCCCGATGTACGTTTGAATTTTTTACTGCGGTGTTGTTCAATCTTGTGGCTCTGTAGCTTGAATTTCATGTCCACCAGTTGATTTTTTTCGGAACAATGGTACGATCCGAAAAACTACTTAAGCTATGCACACCAATGTATAAACAGGGTGTTGCCTAATTCAGACGAGTGGTAATAGGCAGCATGGGAACGGCAAACTACCATAGAACATGGGGCTGCAAACCCGATTAGTCGGGGAAAATTGCGATAATAAAAGCCGCCATGAGGATGACAAGCCAGTCTGTTGGAGTAGCCAAATATATGTGGGAATTTGGAACTCCGTGGTAGGGTAAAAACCCTACATATATGCAAATTTTCCTACTTCAGCCAGATTTGCCGCAGAGAGTACTGACCACTTCACATTAGAATGTGGTTAGAATGGTGCGTTTGGTAAACACGATGATGTATCGGCCCAATTTTAGATTGCTTTGTTTAACCACTTCCATGCTACATATCCCAGGAGTTGGTTTGGACACGGTGAAGCTGCTCCTTGGATTTACTCTACAACAGCGTTTCTCAAACTGTGGGGCATGCCCCTCTAGCGGGGCGTAACAACTCTACAAGAGGACGCGAGCACAAAAGATTATTTTTAAAAAAATATTAATTAAATAAAAGTAAACAAAAAATATATTCTGTCATAATAAGATATAAACACACATTTGCACTGCTGTACTAATGCAATAAATGCAACAGTGCACAATGTGTTTTGTAATTAGTATTGTGAAATAAAGTTAAGAACAAGAGAGTTTTTATAGATACCAGTGACCCCATGAACTTGTTATATACAAAATTTTATACAAAAAACAACACTTATCATGATAATATGTGTTTGTTTATAATTAATATCTTAATAGCCGATAAAAAGTTACACGATTTGTTCCTGAATGCCACTCTTTTCCACGTAGGTGTATGTATGTGATGTATGGTGGGGGAAATGAATAAGAGAGTAAGTAAAACCTTTTCTCTGAAATAAGTAAATCCTTCCCGAACACTGCCAAGGCTCTTGTAATGCATTCCAAAGCTTTTGGAATAATTTTATGGATAACAGTGCACACAGGAGATCGCCCTTAGAAAAGACGTATGTATAAGTCCGAAGCAAATAATGCTTTAGCTGAGAGAGACGTTTATATACGCCGGTGACACTTAAGAGGATAAAATCGTATCGCAGCTTTAGCGCTAAAGTCTATTATTATTGGATTCAATACATTGTTACTGTTTGGAGGGTGTGTGATGAAAATTGTGATGGAATATTGAGTAGCAAATGCTGAACGTTTGAGAAGCACTCTTCTAGGGATACCTGAATTTGCTTGTGCTTGAGACGCCGATGGCTCTCACGGCATGGATAGAAGTCGCTTCAGCTAACATCGCCATCACATTGGATTTGTTTCAACGCGTTCGACGCATTTCTGACGTCAAACAATAATCCATTGCTCGTATTGTAAAAATGCTTTATGTCTAATAAATATATTCTTTTCTATTCACTGGGCATCATAAACGTCACAGCTGTTTTTGCCAATTATTCCGACTGAACGTGGTTTGCGACCCCATGTTATTCCCATGCTGCTTATTATAATCCCAATGAATTTGTCGATCGCATTAGGCAACACTATGCGTGTCCATCAGTTATATAAAAATAACTATTTCAGCAATTTCTTTTATGAAAAAACATATGAAGTAAGTAATACATAAAAAAAACATTCTAAGTCTAAATCCCTACTTTGAATGGATGAATAGAAAGTATTTTATTGCGATTGAAAATTTGAATATATATATATATATATATATATATATATAGAGAGAGAGAGAGAGAGAGGGGGAACTTATAATAGGAATTGAAAAAAAGAGCATGATTGGTCTGCATTGTTGTAAAAGTTTGTAAAGTGTGGCTGAAAAACAGGTTTTCGATGCCAACTTTTGTCTTTGTTTTAATACTTACATTGTTATAACAATAGAGACGAATCTAAGTTGGCGTCAAAAACAAGTAATTGATTTGATTTGATGAATGAATTAATACTAGAAAAAATGTATTAAAATCAAATGTCATCCACTACAAGTTTAAAAAAAATTATTTGAACTTGATTGGATGAACAGAAATTATTTTATTAACGATTGAAAATTTGAACAAAATGAATAAATATATAAATAAATATATTGAGAGAGAGAGAGATAGAGAGCTAATAGTAGGAATTGAAAACGTGAAATGAAAACCGATTTAACTCAATTTATTTTCTTTTGTAATAATATTTAACTAATTTTATTTCATCACGAAATGTATCATGATATGTGTTGTATATAAAAATTTTTTATGTAATCCCTAATTGAATGATATCAAATATTAATAACTTTCTACGAATTATCTTCCAGGTCTCAAATGAAAGCTCATAAAACAATTACTAGAATTAAAATTTTCACTCTCACATTTTCCATTGCTTTTCTAGGTGTAATCTGTGCCTCTTTTGGGAATATTCGCAATGGTTTTTTTAGAGGCTTCATCTTTTGCGTGCATATAGGTTCATAAAATATTTATTCGTTCTGATTAAATATGGAGGAACAAGACATTTATTTATTACAATTTCAAAAAGTTTTACGTCCTTAGTCGACTTAAAATGTCTTCGTACCAAATTGTTTTTAATAAAAAAATATTTTTATTCGTAATATGTTACGGTATCCGACTAGGTTCGGAAATAAATTTTTCAAAAATTGATTTTCTGAATAATATTATTGTTTTAAATATTATAAATAAGCTTAAAAAGTCATTACTATTAAATAATTAATATGTATCGGCCTTTTATTCTTGAAAAAAAAATTATTTTTAGAAAAATTTAGCAAAACTTTTTAAGTTAAAAAAACGTTATAATTAAATATAAATTGCACATTATGCAATTTTAACGTCATTGATATACTTCTTGATCCCTTTGAAGTGTCACAATCCGCAGGATAAAAAGTATTTTAAGAAATAAACATTTTATTAGCATTTAAAGTTGATAGTCATGATGTTTCGTCAAAATTAATATATGTTCTAAGATAAAAATGGCGGTAAAATGTGATTAAATGTAGCTGTCTTAAAACCTGCGGTTTGTTACACTCTGAAGAACCCATAGCATAAATGCTATAAATTTCATTGGATTTATTTAGAAGATATCCCGTTTTTCGTGCACAAATTATCATAAAAAGTTCATTCTTCAAAAAACGAATTAAAAAAATAATTTTTTTTTAATTAGATAAATGCTATAAAAAGAACTTAAAAAACTCTCTAGCTTTATGTATCAGTCCTTCTTTCTCAATAATTAGTTTCTTCTTTTCCCAATGACCCAAACAACAAACACCTAAAAAGAACTTTTTCAACCTAGTCGGATACTTTAAATGTTAGTAAATATTTTTGTTTATTAATTGTAGATTACGTTTCATTATTTAAACATTGAATATTTCTGAATTATATTTATTAATTCAAAATATAAATAAATTATTCCATTCGCATTTACTGATAAACGCGCGAACATAAAATGCACATAATTTCACACTATGGATTCATGGTTAGCGTTGCTTCAACCCAGGGGTGGCGTCGATTCCTCGAGTCACTGTTCATCATACAGAACAAATGATAAGGGAGGTCGAGTTTGAAAATCCTCATGTTGACTTGAAAGTGGGGGGCGTGGTTTGCTATCTCAGATATCGCCCAAGTATTGCTTGACAGGCCTCAATATCCATGGATACCAGGCATGGATGAAAAATAGGTCGATGATTAAAATCCGATAGATAAGTGTTTCGCTGAATCTGGACGAAAGACGTGGACATAGATGTAGTCGCCAACAGATATCTTTGCCCCGACCGTGACACCACTAAGACAGTAGCTGTGTCTTTCAGAGATAGTGTGCTCTTACAATCAAGTATCTGGGATTCTCAAGATCCATATGCGTCAGGAATTATTGTTTTTTTAGAATCCGGACTCATCATTTAACCATACATTGCTCTATTGGTATGGTGTTCAATGACTGTCATACAGAGAAGCTCTGAAACCCCAAGCTCTTCTGTCAGACAACGGTAATGGTACCGAACTGATGATCGTCTGGAATACAGATAGCTTTCATGCAGCGGTTTACAAAGAGTTTGTCGGAACATCACTATTCATGATGACGTTGCAACGCACGAAGAAAGTTGGCGAGGGAACTGCATCCAATAACGATTAGCTAGTACAGATGTAATGGCTCTTGAAGGAGATTGTAGTCATTGATCTTAAGAGGAATTAAGAGGAATTCGTGACACTATATGTTCATTTTGATAGCTATTCTTCAAGTGGCTGACGTTAGAATGGTTGACATTTGAGATTGGAGCTACATGCGATGGTCATTTCCCACAATGAATCCATCCAATTGCATACGAACTGTGTTTTCACTCAAATACGTTCAATAGTTTGATTTCAACCATTTGGATGAAGAAATGAGCACTAAACGTAACATCCAACTCAGCAAGACATAGCAACTACTAAAATGGACCACCTTTTATATGCAGGGTGTAGCGGAATTTGACCTACTAATTCAGAGGAGTGATAGTTGACAGCATGATGATGACAAATCATCATAGAACAAAGGGTCACAAAATATGTTTAGTTGGCGAAAGTATTGATAATAGTAGCCATCGGGAAGACGACGTGCCAGCCAAGAGGAGTAGGCCAAACTAATGCGGGGATATAAATTTTCTGCCCAAACGCCTCAATGGTGTAAAATACTTTGTTCTCCTACAGCATGTTTTACGGATTTGCTGCAGAGAGGGCTTTCCATTGCATATAATGTTCATGCACTATGGTACACCAGCATATTTTTTTATTGTGGTGAGTAACCACCTCTCTGCATATATCCCGAGAGGCGGATTGGGCACGGCGAAACTTTTACTTAGTCTCCATGCTTTCCGAACCTCGATACCTTAGGTTTTGTCATCCGAGGAAACCTAAAATCGCTTCAGTATGAAACGCTGATGGCTACAGTGGCAGATCATCACCGGTTCAATTGACATCACCGGCACACCGGATTTGTTTGAACACGTCGAACAACCCTTCGTCCATTGGTATCAGCTATTCTATGACCTACACGGTCGTAACTTCGAACAATTCCAATGAAAATCACTTGTAATTGCATTATTGACGTTGAGCTGTGGTGCACATCGTTGGTATTGTAAGCATACTTTGTGTCTAATAAATGCATTTCTTACTTTTTATTGTCCCTTTTCATTCTACTCGACATCACATACTTTATAACTGTTTTCTACCACTGAAAACCCGCCGTTCAGAGGAGGACAATGCAAGTTAACTCGGCACTTCTAGTGCAGGGTATGTCATACCCACCCTCTAACTTTTTTAACGCTCCTTCTAAACCTTTTTTGAAGAATGGATAGTTTATCATATAGCTGACTTTAAAGTCATATCCTTTCAGGGCCTTTGCTTGTAGGCGAATTCTAAATCAAGGTTTTTGGATACCGCCTTTTCGGGTATGTCATACCTTGCGCGCGAATCACCTTTAGAGTTCTGAATGCATGATCACCTTTTAAATCTTCCTTATGCTATGGCGTATTATTGTAGTTATGATGAAGAAATGTGATATTTAAGTAATTTATTAGATACAGTATTTAATAGATATAGTACAATATTTTCGGAGGAAGAAATTTTCTTCGTGGTTATGATGAAGAGTATAACAGCATGATTCCTCCCCTGAAATCGAATTAGATTTAGAAGTGGGAGACACTGTTGAAAATACATGTTTTATATGCAGAGACACAAAAACATTTTGGAAGAATGCCCTTTTAAAGGAGACAACTGGTACACATCTTATCAACTTTCAGATGAACTTTTGAAAAAAAACTAGTACAGGTACAAAAAGAGAAAATAAAAAGTTCCTATTGTCGTCCCTCGGAATTTGTTGGTCAAATTCGGCAACATGTGTTGTTATGTAAATGTTTTACTACAGAGCTCCTTTCAAATTTCACCGCAAGGAACGTATGCCAATATTGTTGCTGCATATTTACACAGATGGTTCACTTTTGGGTTTCACCCTGGGATGGTGCTGAAGAGTTTCTGCGATCCTTTTCCTTCTACTGTCATGTCGGCTCTCCTACAACTCATTATGACGGTGAAATCGATGCCGTTCATTTGACCCGTCTCTCTACTCCTGATAAGGCTGTAATTTTATCTGATTCATGTTCTGTCATTCAGGCCTTGGCAAGTAACCTAGACAAATTTCCCGAGCCCAGAATTGCAGGGAGCTGCTAAGCAGAATTCCAACGAAGATTGTCTTCCCATTGTGGCCTTTGGGGAGATGCAATAGTGGACCTTTTAGCAAAAAGAGGCATGGATATTCTCAAAAGATCTGCTAAAGACCTACCTCTTCCCTCAGCAATAAAATGCTTTCGAGATGCCGCTACCAGTGCTGCCAAAAATAAATCATGGAGGGTACTAATGAAATCTAACTGTGTCTCTGACCCTCTTCGTGCAGCTGCTGTGGCTGAGCTTAGATTATTAACTGGACATGACTGTCTTTGTGCCCATTTGTATCGTTTTAATCTGACTGACTCCCTCTTTTGTGTTTTGTGTGCTTCTGCACAAGTCATGGACGCTTCTTATTCAGACGTGTGATCTGCACTTAAGAGTTTGGACTCGATGTTGCAGAAATATTGGAGAGCTCGTTGCCTAATGACCTAAGGGTCAATGGCCTGGCATTTGATAAATAAAAGAAAAATTTTGAAAAAATGTTACTGTAGCCTTTTTTCTCATCAAGTTATTCTAGATTTACTGTACGGCAGCGTTTCTCAAATTGGGGGCGTGCCCCCGTAGGTGGGCGTGAGCATATCGATAAGTTGAAAATAAAAATTTATTCAAAAAAATTATTAATTTACTGCAAGGAAGAAATACCAAAATACATTTTGACATAATAAAAAGTTAAATACTTTTTTGCACTGATGTAATATACTTATAAATACACTCAGGGACATTGAAAATAGCGACCCAAGAAGGAAACTAAGTACAATCGCGAAACTTTGCAAATAAGTACAGCGTAATGTGATCTGCAAATGATCCAAGTTTTGTGCCAATACGCATGCTCAAACACGCCGAGGTGGCGCTACAATCAGGAAGAGAGTGCTATATAAGCCAGTGCAAAATCGAAGATTCATAAACATGACGATTGAAGGAAGACTTTGGTAAGCAAAACATGCCAGGTAAACGTGCTAGAAGACATTTCTCACAGTTAAGCGAGTTTGAGAGAGGCCTGATCATCGAGATGAAAACTGCAGGCTGGTCGACGCGCCGTGTTGCTGGCCAGGTGGATCGTTTGGAGTGTGCCGTTAGAAATTGTTGGGAGCAGTGGACACGAGAAGATACCCACGCGAGGAAAAACGGGTCTGGAGTGACCAGGAAGACCACGAGGAGAGAGGATCGAAGGATCGTGCGGCAAGCACTTGTAGACCCCACAGTGACTCGTTCAACGATACGAGCAGACGTAGGCGTAGCAATTGTTCCAAAACCAATTTCCAGACACCTTGCCGAAGCAAATCTTAAATCCAAGCGCCCTTTCCGTGCACTCCCTTTAACACCGGGACATCGGCAACTGTGTCTACAGTGGTGCCAGGCCAGATCAATGGGGAATGTCACAGATTGGCAAAAGGTTGTGTTTAGTGATGAATTCGGGTTTGTTTTGGGGACAGATGATAACCGTGTACGGGTGTGGAGGCGCCCTGGTGAGCGGTACAATTCCCCACACACTGTTCTATGTCACACTGCCCGTGCAGCTGGTGTAATGGTCTGGGGGCCCATAACCTATGATAGCCGGTTCACTTTAATTGTGATGCATGGAACCTTAACGGGCCAACGTTACGTTGATGATATTCTTCGATCCCATGTAGGACCTTTCCTAAATGGTCTCCCAGGGGCAATTTTCCAGCAACATAATGCTTTACCGCATACAGCAAGAGTTGCTCAAGACTTCCTACGTCATTTCCAAACTCTTCTATAGCCAGCCCGCTCCCAAGACTTGTCCCCTGTAGAGCACGTGTGGGATCAGCTAAAAAGGGAGATGCCATCGTGTCACTCTGTACATGATTTAGAGTTGACTATTCAAGATTTGTGGGCCCATCTGCCTCAGGACAACATAAGGTGTCTAATCAACTCAATGCCGGACCGTGTGGTGGCATGCATTGCAGCTGGAGGTGTTTCAACGCTATTGAAGTTGCCAAGTATTTGTGTCGTTGCACACTCTGTATTCGTTTAATTGTCTTGTTTTTGAGATCAAGTGAATCTCTCATCTGTGTCATTATGTGTATTAAATTTCATTTCAATCCGATGCTTTCTTCTTGGGTCGCTATTTTCACTAAATGTATATCAGTGCTGCACAATGTATTTGATCATTAATTTATCAAAAATGGGGTATTAATTATAAGTGACCCCAATGAGCTTGTTATATAGAAAATGTAATGATAATTTGCTCGGTTTATATTTTCAGTGTTAAAGTTCATTATTATTGAATTCAATACATTGTTACTGTATGGAGGGGGACATGATGGAAATTATGATTAAAAATTGGGTCACCAATATTGAAAGCTTGAGAAGAAACACTGTTCAGCAAACTCATGACACGCTGGACTTGAGTCCGTGACCCTAACCACGAGGCTCCCACAGCCCATGAAAATGTCAAACATTCGACGCTATGAAAGAATGTTTCTCTACTTAGTGTTTTTAACACATTTTATATTTACTTACTTTACTGTAGACACCTTAAATACTGTCTGACTTCATCTCTAACGGCTTATAACACATTCTTAAAAATTCAAAAGCAAAAATGCTTTTCTAAAAAAACAAATTTGGAATTTCTTTTCTCTTCATTGTGTTTTCAACCGTGCCATTCCTGTACATCCATCTGAGTTACGCCAGCCAATTTCTCTGTGAAAAGTGTCACTTCTTTGCTCTCTAGATTTCTTTGAAGCTCGGAAAGATAATATATAAAACAAAGAGTGGAAAAAGAATTGAAAATGTGTGTGTATATAAAAAAACCAAATAGATCTTTTTGAAAGTATAAAGGGGGGAACAAATGACATTTACATAATACTCGAAATGGATTCTTTTCCAAAGTGGCAAAATTTGAGTGAATCTTTACGGTTGAGAACTCGCAAGGAAATATCTTATAAAATCCTTTAGTGGTTTTATTTTTCTTTTGTGTTAGAGACGTTTTTAGGAGCCAAGATACTATATTCTAAAGGTTGTGAAAAAGGCTTATATGTAAATGTTAAAACCATTGAAGGTTTTTTATGCTAATTTTTTGCTGCTTTTTTTCGTGTCCGCGGTAGCCTAGTGTAATGATCCCGAGCTTGTGGCCAGTGTGTCATGAGTTCTAGCCCTAGTGCCACACTCAAATCTCGCTGCGTAGAGGGGCTGATGCCCATTAAATCTGCTGTAGGTGAAACTCCTCTCGTTTGAGTGGTGTGGTAGTTGGACAGGCTAACTGAGGCTCAAAATTACAAGCCTCTCCCCAATACCCCTCGAGTTGCTTTATAGAGTAAAGTTAATATATAATTAACGCTGCTTTTAATTATTATTTCAGGAAACTCAGGAGTGTTAATTTTGTCTTGAGGGCAGAAAATATAAACAATTTTCGATTGCATAGAATTTTTTGAGCTTAAAACTAAATTATTCGATTTTTCAACGCGTTATTTTTAAAAGAATGATGTTTCAAAAAAAGTAAAATGTTTAAAATAGAATCATACTCCATGTTCGTACTTTTCTACAATAAATATCGGGAATAATTGGTGTTTTTGTCACCAATAAATGAAGGTCCAATCGATTATGAACGTGTAC
Source organism: Trichonephila clavipes (assembly GCA_019973935.1). Taxonomy (NCBI): domain Eukaryota; kingdom Metazoa; phylum Arthropoda; class Arachnida; order Araneae; family Nephilidae; genus Trichonephila; species Trichonephila clavipes. The sequence continues at coordinate 150,467 of BMAU01006835.1, forward strand.
TATTCTGATTTATTTTCTCCGATAAAATGTTCTTTAAAAAAAAGATTAAATGGAAAATGGACCAAAGATGTTTCGAGTCATAGTTCATGGATTATCGAATTCGCAAAGCAGGTTATTTTCGAAAAAAATGTCCTACCGTAACAGCCGTAGTGGTAAAAGGCGACTGATTTGAAATTGTTTTCGGATTTTCTAATAATCTCGTGCGTAACTGCGCTTCCTGGAAACTTTCTTTTTGTTTGGAGACCAATTGATTTTCCAATAAAAAAAACGCGTCCCTATTTTTATGTATTTTAACGCCTTCCAATTATAACGGAGGAAAATATATTAATGATGTTTGATGACACAATAAGGGCAGTATAGATTTTCCATAATTTCTACTACAAGCACCTTCAAAAGTTTTGCTCCGTTTTGCACAAAAATATTCTCTTGATTTTACATACAAGTAATGTTTTATAAATTTTAAAATAATCTATGATTTCGCTTCCTCCACATTTACTCAAATTGGTAGTTTTATAATCGCTAGCAATAAACCATCTTGAAATTATTTTTTAAGTTTAATTTTATTTATTTAGAGTATTTTTTTTAGTTTTACAATACCTAATGGGACAGAATGGGCAATTAGAACATCCTTTAAAAACAGTGATTCTCAACCTTTTGTTGTGGTACACTTCTAATAATTTTAAAATTTGGAGACATACTAGCAATAAAATAAGTTTAAAAGAGTTTTACTTATCTGGAATACACTATGTAAAATAGTTTATAATAATAATTTTCATTGTGAAATATATATATATATATATATATGTACGACAAAGACAATAAAAATATTTATTGAATAATTAATTACAAGAATACGTTTAATGCGAAATTTGAGCTTGGTGAATTTTAATAATTTCGTTTACATTTGTACGTAAAAATAGTAATGCCATTCTCATAACTTACTAAGAATGTATCAACAACATTATTATACTTGCTAACAATCTACCAATAACATTATTACTTACTAGCGATTTACGTACAACATTATTACTTACTAGCAACTTACCTACAACATTATTACTTACTATTAATCTAACAACACAACATTATTCCTTACTTGCAATCTACCAACAACATTATTATACTTACTGACAATCTACCAACATTATCTTACCTACTAGCAATGTACCAACATTATTATACTTACTAATATAATCTACTAACATTACTTCTTACTAGCAATCTATCAACAACATTATTATACTTACTGACAATCTACCAACATTATATTACCTACTAGCAATGTACCATCATTATTATACTTACTTATATAATCTACTAACATTATATTACCTACCAGCAATGTACCATCATTATTATACTTACTAATATAATATACTAACAATCGACTAACATTACTCCTTACTAGCAATCTACCAACAACATTATTATACTTACTGACAATCTACCAATATTATACTCTAGTAGTTTACCAAAATTTTTACACTCACTAACAATCTATCAACATTATTACCTACTAGCAATGTACTAAAAAAACATTATTATACTAATAATCTACCAACAACATTATTATACTGATAATCTATCAACAACATTATTATATAACAATCTACCAACATATTATTACTTACTACAATGTATTAGCAAAATTATTATTTACTAACAGTTTACCATAAGAAATAAGTTAAATTGCCTTTAATCTATATTGCCAGGTGTTAAATATGCATATAAAATGATAGATTTTCTAACTTAGAAAATTTTTAAACAGTCTCTTGTATGAGAGATGTATTTGATAAATCTGCATTTATCATAATTTCTTTATTCATTATTCCTTATTTTGGAGACAGGAATTAACATATTTTGGAACATTTTAAATGACTACAACAATTGCTTAAAACTTCTTGAGAGAATGGATACTTAATTAAATAAAAATCTTTTAAGTTATACAATCGATTCGAATAAAGTAGTTAAATTTTGAATCGGTGGAGCCAACTCCCAATTGAGCGGAGCACACGCTCTGGCGAGTTTGACCTGTGATTATTTCTACAAAATGGCCAAATAACATATATTTGGCTCAGGATTTTATTTTTTTCTCAGAATATAATTAATAATTTTTAAAAAATGGCAGCACACTAAAAGTGCAGCAGAACTGTGGTTGGGAATCCCTGCTTTAAACAAAGAGGAAAGATTGATCGATTGCTTATTAACACTGACACAACCCGACTAGAGGTTAGAGTCTCACGAATTCATGGTCGGCGTGTCGAGAGTTAGAGCCCCACTGAAGACCCACCGTGTAGAGGGTTGATGCATGTTAATTGTACCGCACATTAGAAATATTAATTCTTATTTTAATGACATCTATTAAAACTGCGGTCATTTTAACAATTTACTCGTTTATATGTTTTTATTACTACACTGAGAATTTCTATGTAGTAAATTTTTATACGAACAAATAAGTAACTCCTAAAATGTGAATAAACGAACTTTTTAAAAGTTAACCTGAACTCAGTGCTTCTCAAACTATGAGGCGCGCCTACTAGGGGGCGTGATAACTCTACGAGAGGGTCGCGAGCCTATTGAAAAGTCGAAAACCAAGGATTATTTAAAAAACAACAACATTAATTTACTAAAAGTAAACGAACAAAATACATTCCAACATAATAAAAAATAAAATGCACATTTATATGGATATAATATACTTATAAATGTATCAATACTGCACAATGTGTTTCATAATTAATTTAACAATAGTAAGTTCTAAACAATTTTAATAATTATCTGTGACCCTATAGGTTTGTCATATATATAAAATAATATACAAAAACTAACGCTTATCTTGATAAAATGTAAGGTTTATAATTAATCCCTTAACTCCCGATTAAAAGTGACGTGATTCAATCCCCAATGCCACCGTTTTCCGTGTAGGTGCCCGTATGTGATGTATTGGGGGGGAGGAATAAATACGTAAAATCTCTGAAATAAGTAAATCATTCTCAAACACTGTCAAAGTCATTTTATTGCATTCCAAATCCTTCGGAATAATTTTGCGGGTAACAGTATTTCGAAAAGATGTACATATACGTCTGGGGCAATTAACACTTTGGCTGAGTGAGACTTTTATGTATGTGTGTGGCACTTAAAAGGTTAAAGTCGTATTGTAGAAGTCGTCCAGAAATTTAATACTTTGACCTAACGAGACGTTTATAAACGTAGGTGGCACATTAAGAGGTTAAAGTCGTATTGTAGCTTTATTGCCATAGTATAGTATTATTGAATCCAAAACATTGTTATTGTATGGAGGGGGACGCGATGAAAATTATGATTGAATATTGGGTCGCACATATTGAAAGTTTGAAAAAGGCACTGACTTATCTTTATAAAATTTTACTTAATTCCAGAGATGCCTTGCTAAAGACAGTTAAGGCTTGCCTTCACTTGTTCATTACAGCGAAGATCCGTTTAAGTATAATTTTTCGGGAAATAACAATGAAACACATAGCTTCTAACATCCCAAACAATGCTTATAACAATTACAGTTATAATAGATTCAACTTTGATAATTTTCCTGTCAAAGTCGGAAACAATCTCTATAGCTTTGACAATTGTTCAATATTTCACTTCCATTTCTCGTTATTTGTCGTCCATTTTATCGACTGAAAGATTCTCGGACATTCCATTCTTGCCATCAATGTTAACTGTAATCATAATTGAATTTCCTTAAGTATCCCGGTTGAAGTTACTAAGAATACTGGAATTTAAATATAAATGTACTTCTTCAAGAGATATAATTGGCGAATTTCCGAGACTTTATTTTATTGCAAAAGGAAGTGACAGGTTATGCACGCTATGTAACTGGTTAACTTCTGTTTCTGCTTATCTGAAGTAACTAGTCATTAGCTCTCGCTTCGCATTATTAGCAATTTTGTGTAGTTAATGCTTAAAATAGTATAAATATAATTCATATCCGTATGTGTTTAAAACGTTAATTTTACCTTATGTTGTACTCGTATTTATTTTATTATAAAAATTGTAATATTCACAAGCAACGCCGTTCTTTACATTATAATGGCGTTTTAATCAAAAAATGGGTGATACAGGCATGTTGGTATCATTTTTGTTGACCAAATTTACTGGCCACTTTGTCGGTTTGGTGGTGGCCGCAGTAGGTGCGGTAGCCAAGCGGTCAAGGTAATGGACAGAATGGCCAATGTGTCATGAGTTCGAGGATATTATTGCTGAAGACACGCCGTGTAGGGGAGTGATGCGTGTTTAATCTGTCGAAAGCTCAAGCGTTCACCCGTTGGTTTAATGTGGTAGTTAGAAGAAGTGGCTCCAGCTCAAGTGTTGTCCTCACCACTTGACCATGGTTCAAAATGGCAGTATCCATCGTCAGAAGTACTCAAGTAGCTGAGTACGTATCAAATGGATGCTTCTGGAAAAATCTGACGAAATCTGTCCTTTCCTTTGAAAAAGGTCCATGCAGCCTGTAAATAAGCGTCGCTCACTGAAACTGAAATAATATTGCTTCAGCTGTTGAAGACTTATGTTGCAACGATAGCATTAAGCATTTGATTTTATTCAGAAATATTGTATTCTAATTTCGATTATATTCTTCTATTGTATTCTTCTCCTAGCTTCTTGATTTAAAAAGGACATGATTTGACATTTCTGTAAACCCCGCCCCCTTAGAGCCAATTTCTTGATAACCCCTAATTAGTAAATCTCTACTCAACAAATGAAACAAACCTGAAAAATTTCAAATCTGTAGGTCTCTAAAAATTTAAAAAGGAGAGTTTCCATCAATAACACCCTGCACCCCCCCTAGAAAGTCGATTTCCTAAAAACATGTTTTTATTAATTCTCTAATCAACAAAAAATTAGCTTGCCGAATTTTAAGTCTATAAGTATAACAGTTCCAGAGATCTGATTAAGAGTGATTGTGTAGCTTTTCTCTTATATATATATATATATATAGAGAAAAATACACAGAGTAGGGTGTTTTCAAAATGCTGCCAAATTCTGTTCGAGAGTTCTATAATTTAAATATTGTTAAAAAAATTTCAGATTTGACTCGCTTCTCTGCCGAAAGGATTATTGAGGTTGGAAAGATAATTTCTAGGCCGAGATAGAAGTATTTTTTTCAGTAATGCTAATTAAATATGATTAATGTTCATGGTAGATTGAGCGGGAAATTCAATTATATATCTGGTCACCAAATGTCATCAAATTCGGAGACAAAAATATATGCTTCTTGACAGTGGAGCGATGGAGTTCCCGGGTCCACTCGCCCCCAAAGCCCTAGATTTTTTTCGACTGATTATAATCCTAAGTATAAAGTACATAAAATTTAATAAATTATGTGATATTAATAATTAATTTTATTAATTGATGCTAATTATTTATTCAATAATTGATTTTTCACTATTTTTTGTTCCCAAAAATCAACAAAATCAAAAGAATATGTTGGACTGCGTACTGGGGCAGGATATGAGAATGGCGGACTTTCAACCCCCTACCTTGAAAAATTTCTATTTTCGCCACTGCTCCCAGGAGATTCTTGTTGGAGCTACATTAATTTGAAGAAATAACTCCAAAATTCTAGAAAGACTTTAAAGGTATAAATGAATAAAGCAGGGGCGTAGCATGAAGTCAAAAACTACCGAAGTGACATGTATTGGTTTGATAATTATCCTGCGCTTTTTCAACAAATTTTATTTAACAAAATTAATAACAATATTTGACAAAAACATGTTAATCGATTATTCGGGAGCGTAGTCACCGTCTACTTCAATTACTGCTTCCCATTTGCTTAGCAAACGGTCGACTGCACGAGCGCTTCTGTCCCACCACACACACCACATAACCTTCTTACTGTGGACAGGTTTCGGTATTCCTTTGGGAGAAACATCTGGCGAAACGCAAACGTTCCTTCTTTTGATATGTTTGAAGAGAAGTCATGACACATCTCCAGTGACAAGATTTTTCAAAAATGGTGTTTGTTCGTTTCGCTGCAGTAACTCGGTAAAAATTCGGACGCGTTCAGCTCTGTTGTAGTCGGAGAGCTCATGGGTACCCATCTAGTAATTTTCCACACTTTTCCAAGCTTTTTGTTGGCGACGAATGACCGGGGATTGCTTGACATTGAAGTCTTCAGCCAGCATTCATGTTGTCAGGCTCTCGTCGTCCTCTTTCACAGCTGCCAGAAGAGCCTGATCGTCGAAATTCGATGGCCGATCTTTTCTTGGCTTATCCTCCAAGCTGGTAACACCTGATTTGAAACGGGCAAACCACTCCCTACTCTGACTTTCGCTGATTGTTCCTTTGCCAAAAATTTCGTTGAGATCACGAAATGACTGTGCTACTTTCAATCCTTTCTCGAAGTGGTAGAGCATAATATGGCGAATATGACTATGGTTTTCGACACGCATTTTTCTAAAGCAACATAGATTATTTTTATGCGAAAATACTAAACCAAATGCTTCTTTTAACAGATGAAAACTCGCTAATATAAATGCCGGATAATTATGTATCAACCCAATATTATATAGTGATGCAAATAAAAGTGATATGGAGAACAGAGTTTCCCCCTGTTTACAAAGAAACACAGCGAAGTAAAGGAAATAGTTAGCCTGCATATAGCAGATGTTGAAAATTTCAAACTTTCCTTTCTTGATATCTTTGGACCCTGGTCAGCAAGTTGCGGAAGACAGATCGAAGCTGGACTGCTGGAATAGCTGCAATCTCATCAGAAAGGTTCTACTGCAGTTCTTGAAGACTATGGGCGTCGTTGCGATAAATCTTAGACTTGAGGTTTGCCACAAAACATAATCGCACACTGAGAGATCAGGGGATCTGAGTGGCTGGCTGGGGCCAAGAACTGATTGACCTCTGCTAATAACTCTGTTGAAAATGAAGATTGTGTAAAGGTGACCCATGCTCGGCGAGATGTATGGGCAGCTGCACCATCCTGTTGGAAGTCACTGTAGGTCTTTTGAGCCTCAGTTTATGATGCCACAAATAAATTCAAATTACTGGAAATTTAAAGTTTTGAATCCCGTGCGTCACATTCCCTTCCAGTCGTATCCCTTCGTCTGGGCCACTTTGATTTGCCCCATCCAGTATGGACTGAATAAATTCATTTTTATACTATGTGGCTGCCGAGTGGTCCTGGTCGTGATTTCAAGGACAGCATAGTCGAGTCGAGGGCTCAAGTCCTAGTACCACTGAAGACCCAACATTTTGAGGGACTGATGTAATGAGGCTCAAAGGTCTTCTGTTGACGTGGTGTGGAAGTTTGGAGAGAGGGGCCAATACTAGGTATCGTGCTCTTTACTTGAACATGGTTCAAAATTGCAGGGTCCGTCATCAAAATATAGTCCTGTTGCAACATTACTAAACAATTAATCAATTCCCTTGAACATGGCTGTTGGCTGAGTGTAGGCAAAATTCAGTCAATCTATTAATTACATCTCCTGATTGCAGTGATAAAAACCTAATAAAGTGTTTCGGTATCATCTGGTCTCTTTGCAATTTTAAAAGTATAGTACAGTACAGAAGCAAATTAATACTGTGCATCCTTAATATTATTTTGTTGTTAATGTTACATATGTCACCTTATCCATAGGTAATATCAGATCAAGGATCACGAAATTCATAGTGGCCAAAGGATAGCTGTACGCCTGTCGTTTTCCGTAGCTTTGAATACCATACCGTTGACAGTATGATTTTGCTCATTTCCACCCCAAATTTGTAGGAGAGCACCCCCGGGGATGGTTAATGCCCTACAATCTCTGTTGTCCTTTCTACCAACCTCACAAGAGGAATTGCAGCGCGACGGCTGCTTAGAGTACCCGAAAGGGCAGTGTACATTTTTAGACATTCATGCCTTCTCTGGGTTTTGGAACCCATGCCTCGCGGCAAAGCAGTTAGCGTCACTCATTACTAGACTGAATGGCTGGCAGAAAGTACGTGGGATTTTAAAATATATGGTAGTCCAGTTAGTGATTTTTTCCTTACCGGCAAATTGATATCACTAGCAAAAGAATCAGATCTAGTCGATATCCAAAGCGTACAGAAGAATAAATCATTGTAATATATCTTCCTCTTTGTTATAAATGAAAGCGATTTGTAAATAACAAAAATCTTGAGTTTTGCTGTCGAATTTCTGTGGAAAATCTACTTCAAAAAGGAAAAGAAGTTACAATCATTAAATGTAATATTTCTCTTGAGTGGTCGTCATTACCACGGAAATTTCAATGCAAGGGGAAAAGAATGTTTCTTGGCGAAGAAATGCTAGAATATAATATGTACTTTTTTTTTATAGAAATTTTTAAAAAATATGTTCTTTAACCATTTGAAAGCTCGCGTTGAAGCGTCATAAATTATAATTCTCTTAATTTTATTTATAAATTTATGTCTTCGCATTTAAAAATACTTTTCCTTTATTTACTGTAAAATATCTCTGAAAAATGTTGTGAAATTTCCATATGCATAAAAATGATTTTAAGCGAATTTCATTCACTATAGTGAATTGGTCAGTCTGAAGATAACTTACAGGAATTTAATTCATGTAAGTTATTCATATGCAGTTATTATTTTATTTTTTTAAACAGTATAATTCAAAATATAAATTTTTTTAATTATTTATGATGAAAAAAAGTGTATTTAATGTCTTAATTAATTTTTCTTAATTATTTTACAAATAAATTAAATTTAAGCATTTTGAAAATACAAATTTGTCACATTTCAACCTTTTTAATACCTCCTGTCACATTTTCAACTATTGAAATTAATACTAATATATATTAGAATTGTAAAAAATTTATTAAGTTCATTTGTTATGTATAAATATATCGTTTGATGAATATTTCACTAGGCCCTTTATATATATTGTTACAAAATATTGTGTAATTAATGCTCTTACAATAGTAAAAATAATTTATATCTAAATGTTTAATACATTAATATTACATTCTGTATCTATTTTATGATAAATATTGGAATATTTGCAAGCAACGGTGCCTCCTTGCATTATAATGGCGTTTTTTTCAATCGAAACTTGGCGAAATGTTGGCGATCGCATTTGGTGTTGGCAGCCACTTTGGCAGGTTAGCGACCATTTTTGATGACCTGGCTATCATATGGATGCTTCTAGAAATTACTGGGGGAATATAAAGTTATCATGATCTACAACGTACGTAGATCTTTTGAGAAAGATCCATACATCCTTTGAAAACTACCATAAAATACTTTTTTGACTCGAAATCGTCGAAATTTTATCTCCGGAGGGTTCATCTCCTACCAGAAAGATGGCAAGAGCTCATAAATAGCAATAGAGAACATGCGCAATTATGCATATTGTTCATTTTGCGTTCGTTTGCTATTCTTTATGGTTAAAAAAATGGGTAGAAAATTGGTTTTGTACTTACCAAATATAAGCTCTTTGTCAATATAATTGCTAGAAATTCATTTTTCAAAATATATAATCAATTATAATTGCTCTTAAAAGATATTACTCAGGGTTTTTTTTTGCAATGTATGATTAAAATGTCTTGTTAATCACACATTTGATTTTGAGGGAGGGAAGTTAGGAAGGAAGATTGAAGTTTATGAAAAAAAAATCCCTTCTAGGATTTAAATTTTAATCACAGAACACAGTACAGTTTAGAAAATTCCCAAATCAACCCCACCTATTTCCACTGGAAATGAGATTTATGAGGAATGTAGACCTCAGAGCCACGAGTAAAATACCCACTATTAGGCAAACGATCAGGAGAAATGCTACCACTTTCTTTATTTAAATTGACCACTCTGACAATAAATCGATCACTCTAGCATAAAAAAATACACTCATGATCTTAATTTCTACAGACCCAGAGCAGTCCTAATTGATTCTGCTTGTCTTTAATTTCTAAATATGTTATATTTTATTTATATAATTTATCTTTTAATTTTTTATTCTTCATTTACAACTCAACTTTTGTCGAGCTTCTCACGAAGGTAAAAATAGCTGACCTATCTAATAAGCCATTCATAGTAGCTCTACTCGATACCAACTCTCATTTTAACTTTTTACATCTAAATATTTTCCCTCTTTAACCCAGATTCCTTTGGTGTAACCAGATTGGCTAGGCATCTTTCCACCCATTACCATCACGAAACTTTTTCTGAGTCAAGATTTTTTTCAACAAGTTTTACCTTTATTCAATTTTATGTTTGTAAATATATTCTTATGTGAAAGTAATTTTTCTTTTTATTTCTTTCATTAATTGTATTTTACATTTCAAGTGTTATTTATCAAAAAGGGCAATTTGATATCCTTTTAATGTCACCCAAAATGTCCTGAAAGAAGATGAAGTTTCAGGAGATGAACTATGTGTTCCCATCCCACCAAACCGCAAACATTATATGAGATAAAGGTAATCTAAACGGGTCTCAATATCGACTGGAAATCTCGAAATCCATTACATTGCGTGCTTAAATCAAACTTTAAGAGAACTAACTCCCCAACTTCTTCAAACATTGACTCCAATGTCATTGGATTCATGAATCCAATTACACCTGCCAGAACACCAATCATTTCAGCTGCAGTTTTCTGTAACAAAGCTTATTGGTTAGAAAAGGACTTATTCGACATTGGATCTGACATTATGATAGCAAAATCATATTCATGTATTATACTGAAGGAAGGAAAATGTCAAATACTTCTTTCTATCTCTTTACATGAAAATCATTCCAAAAAATTATCACATTTGTAAGGCTGCCATTTTTAGTATAACTGATTGCTTACTATTTGGCTTTCTCCTTGGAATAACTTGGGGTCAAATGATTTTTAAACTTTAAAAATTTTGTATAAATCAATGGCCTTGGCAAGACTCATTGGCTGAAACCTTTGATACATTAATCTTACAATGGAAATATAATCTTATTAGGTGCTTATGCTTCACAAGAGAGGGCGAAATGGAATATATATGATTCAAGTATTTTATTAAAAATTGTGTGTGTATAGTTTTCAAAATTATATTTTTAAAACCGCTTGCACACACATATACACTGAAGTGCCACTGAATTGGGGATAGCAATGACTATTCACATTGTGTAGCGCTGCGTATCATTTTTGCGCCGGGTTAACGGCATTTATAGCGCGTACTGTGGTTGTTCTGAATTAGTTGTTGGTGTTGCTAGCAGAGGTAAACTGGCTGATTTAGACGCCTTCGATAACGGATAAATAGCAGGTGCGTGACCAATAAGGCATTCAATTTCCTAAATCACCAAACAACTAGGATTTTCAGGGTCGACAGTGTCAAAAGTAAACCAAGAATACATGCATGGTGGACAAAAAAACTAGCCATCGGGCAAACTGCAAAGGACAATTAGTCTTGATAGTGTGTGGTGAGAGACGGCTCAGGCGTATTGTACGCAGCCAGCGAAGCCTAACATTAGCTCATCCAGTTGAATAACGGTGCCAGTCGTACAATCAGTAAAAGGAGTGTGCACCGTATCGATTTCGGGAGCCGTCGACCTACAAGAGTGCCATTGCTCAATGCTCACCATTGGGCTGCGCGTCTTGCCTGGGCAAGCAGAGACTGGAATGTAGAGAACTGGAAATGAGTAGCATGGAGTGATGAGTCTCGATTCCGACTACTTACAACCGACGGGAGGCTGATAATATGGCATCATGAAGCCTCACCTGCGTGCGAAATTCGAACTGTACAAGGGCATGTTTATTCAATCATGGTCTGAGGTGTTTTTTCGTGGCACTGTTTGGGATCTTTGGTGCGTGAACTAACCTTCCTGAAGGCAATTCGGTACGTGGGGGATCACCTCTATTCCCTTATGTTGTTCTGTTATCCGCACGGTAATGGAGTTTTCCAGCAAGACAACTGTACCTCTCATAAGTACTGGTTGGCTACTGGCTGGTTGAATGAGCATTCCTCTGACTTTTCTGCCAAAAATTAGCCACCTAAGATTTAAATCCTATAGAGCATATTTGGGATGTTTTGGAACAATGCGTGAAAAGCCAACATACAGCACCAATGTACCTTACTGAATAATGGAGAGCTTTAGCCAATATTGGGCAAGTCATTCCATGGAATATTTCCAGAAACTTGTTGAATCTGTCCCTTGTAATGTGGCAGCCATTATCAAGGCTAGAGGAGGCGCAACTCGTCACAAAGTAGGTACCCCTAATTCAGTGGCACTTCAGTGTATTTATGCATACATAAATACACACATACATTTGAGTGCAAAACTTAGGGAAAACGTATATTTTAAGCAGATAACATGAAATTAAGGAAAATGGGGTTATTCGATCAGTACAATGAAAACGAAATTTATTAGAAATGTGATGCGTGTGCAAATATCAGGAAGAAATTTTCATAAGCAATGTGAGTTTACTCAAAATCCGCGCTGTCATCTCGCTCGGTTCAAGACTACAATAAAAGGAAGAACGGTGTCTCAATTAAAGACATTCGCTACAAGTATGAGTTCTTTCATGAAATACTGCTAGAATCAATCACCTGGGTGACTTCATACGTGGAAGAATGGTTCGAATGCTGGAGGAGAGGCATAATTGGACAAGTGATGCTATTTCAACAAAACGTGCTGTTCAACTTTTCAAGTCATTCAAAAATGTCATTCAAGCCCAAAATCAACAAAAATGTAGTTTTGTAAGCTAGCTAGGATAGTCATAAAACCATAGATACCGCCGTTAAAGAGGTTAGTGGTGGGCACCTTAGGAAAACAATTCCAGTGGATGACCAATGCATCGTTCTGCAGATGAAAAGAGCCCGATACCAGTCAGCAAGCGTCATTCTTAGCAACTGTGTACAGCAACAGAGCGACAAGTTTTGAGAATTTAAGGGGCTAGACACCTTCACAAAGGCCCTATTCGACTGCCGTCCTAAGCTTTGCATTCTTTTAAAAGTTGGCCATCAGCGGTACTGTTTAGAGTAGTGTAAGCAGCACACAAAAATTGGAAATTTCATGAAGGAAATCATTTCCTCTTTAAGGATGTAAGTCATTTCAGATACACGAGAAATTCTCAATGCCAGCTGATTTGGAGAGGGGTCGGGACATGGCCTTGGAAAGAGTCCGTTACGTTGGTCCTGGAGTTGCCATCTCTGTATTGATTAATCTGAAAGGATGGACTGAGCTCCGCGTTTTCGACTGAGGATCTGTAACCTTAGTAAGGAGGTGATTGTTATCCATCTATGTCTGTTCCGAGATGCTATTGAACCAAACTTCGTCTTTATGGATGGAAATGCACGTTCACACCAGAAAGCTGATGTTCAGCAGCTACTGAAGTAATTAACTAATTTGCCTCCTAAAAGGATTGAATCATGACTGCATCTCTTAAAAATTAAAATCTGAACGTTTTTAAAATAAGTATATAATATAAGTAATTGTATAAGTAAGTAATAAGTGTATAATATATAAGTAATTCTATAAGTAAAAAAAAGTAATAAGTATATAATATAAGTAAGTATTTTAATATATTTAAACGTACGATATGTGTGTGTGTGTGTTTCCAACAATCACAAGCTCTGTCCACGGAAGTCATGAAAATTTTGGAACTTCTGGTTGCCGCTTCATATAAAAGCTCTTGTTTTAGAAAAATCTGCCTGCTGTATTCATTCGTTATGTAGCCTGCAAAATTTTTTTTTGTCCATCGTCTTTTGTTTTGTGTTGTGTATATGTACATAGCTCGGCTGTTTGAAAAATCTTTTACATCAAATAAATGCGTATTCAAAAGTAACAAGCCGCCTCAACTATGCCATAACATCAAAAACATAATAGTTAATAAGCTTGAAGGAATCTTCTCGTTGAAATGTATTTCATATGCATATGTATATAATTTTACGGGAACGTCATAATTGAAAAAGTCCCGTTTTCAAACTATTAGATCCGTAAACTTCAAATTTGGCAAGAATTTTTCATTGCTTAGATATTCCCTAAAAATTGATTTTGAGGAAATTGTCTCAGAAGGCGGGATGGGAAAGTAAGAGATAACTATACTGAAATAATCCTGTTCTTTTTTTTTAAACCCAGAGGTGAGGACTTTAAGAATTGCTTTCAATATAAATAAAAGTGTAGCACTCTATTTCTCTTTTTATAGAACCCATTTACGAATATTTAGCACCTGTTATTAATTTGTATTCAAATCATAGCAATAAATAAAAAAATTAAAAAAAGATATATTAATTATTAACAGGTTATAAATAGAGATTTCAATAAAAGGTTTAGAATTCCCAGAGAGAATTATTCCGTCGAAAAGAAAACCTAGAAATAGATTTCTGAATTACAGACTAAACCTATTAATAACACAATAATTTAAATATATTTCCTGAATTTTCCTCACCTAAAAAAATATTAACTCTGCTAAAATGCGAGATGTTTTCTCCTTTCTCTACTTAATATAAAATTTTGATGAGCTGAAAAATAAGTATTTTTTTTAATTTAATGTGATACACTTTTCAAAATTTGAAAAAAAATATATATTTTTCTATTTAATCATATCTTTTTTTTAGAAGCTCGATGAAGGTGAAAATTTTCAAATGAATTTTTAAGTTAAGTGATTTTATTTAAATTGTTACACTTGTTTTATTTCATCGTGTGTGTGGAAGATTAAATGAATATTGACGTTCAAAATTAAGAAAACCTATTTAAGTCAAGTATTTAAAGCTATTACTTTTCAGTTAGTTTTTCTACCTAATAAAAGAAATACATATATAGTAAATGAATTTTTTAAAGATAAGCAATAAATAAATAAATAAATAAAAATAAGTTTTTAATTCGGAAATTTATTAAAAAGGCTTTAAATTTATCACGGGATTTTTTATAAATATTGGAGATCCAATATTTCCCATGAATCAAACGCTTTTAAAACTTTTTCCCCTCTTTAAATAACGAAAGAATTAGAAAAAAAAATATCACTTGTTTAATCAGTCGATATAGAACAAGATGAATTTTGAGTGAAAAAGAAAGTTAGAAATAATAAAACTGTAAGAAAAATTCTTAATGTGAACTTTTAATTCCATTATTTGTTAATGGATAATTCTTAAGATAAATTGTAAGATATTGTTAGAATATTCCTTAAAACAAGTTTTGATTATAATTTCATTCACAGTTAATGGCAAGATAGATACAACAATAATTATACCGTCAAAACAAAAGATGCTTTCAAATTAAAAAAATGAAAGTAAAAACTAAATTCGGTGAAACTTAAATTTTAAGCAGTAATTATAAAACATGTAGAAAAGAGATACCAATATTTATACACGTAAACATATGTATATAAAAGCTTTTTTGGCAAGATCCTTCTACATATTTATTATTTTTTACCGCATTAATTTAGATTTGTAGCAATGAAAACAAGTGATATTTTGTAAATAAGAATTACTTTCCTCATTCTACTATATTAGTCACCCATCCAGTATAATGGTTACTGACACTGATTGCTGTGTCGTAGGGCCTTGGTTGGAAGGCATGGATGTTATTGAATGTATAGTGCCTTTGCTGCATGGGGGAACTCACGAAATAGCCATTGAGCCTCAAATTCTCTCATCAGGTTGATGAAGAAGAGAGGTAGAAGGTGACCCCTGATCACATCCATGTGTTCTTTCTCAAAATTGAGGTGGCAGTGTGCCAAATCATACTGTCACATGTGTGGTGCTCAAAGCTACGTCTCACGACGGGAGTACATCTAGTCCTTTTCCGCGATTAATTCAATAGTCCTCCATATCACACCGTACGACTGGTGGCATTAGCAACAACAAGAACAATTTCCAGATATAAGCGTCCCCCAGAAAAAAAATTCGAAAACTTAACTCGTGAAAACGCTAGATATTACTTTTACAGAAAAAAAGATATTTTACCTACATACTATTATACTATTAACATATACACTACAAAACATTGCTACTTTAATTTTACCTACAAGAAGACATTCTTTAAAATAAAGAAATCAGAAAATCAAAAGTATTATTTTAAAACACAAATAAATATTGACAAAATTATATAAAGTTAAAAACGAGCATTCAAAATATAAGGACTAGAGAATTAAAGGTAAGGGAGAGAACATAGTTTATAATTATCATTTCAAAATAATATTTTGGAGTCTCTATTTCGAAATGAAATATTAAAATCGGCTGTGTGAGAAAAGAGTTGTTTTCTTTTTGTGTTTTGAATGAATGATATTAAACTGTTGTTAAGTCCAGCATTTACCAAAAGAAGGACAGATTTTTTTATAGAATTTTACTAAGCTTAATACTTAACAAAACGCGAAAATAGGAAAATTTAATTTTAATTTTCAGTTTTACAATATTTTTATTTTCTAATTGGGGAACACAAAAATCCCTGAACGCTTCCTTTTTATAAGCAAGCATACAGGGATGCTTCAAATTCTCCGCATTTTATCAGGAATGCTTCATATATCTTGAAAGAATCTCGATGATGTTAACAAAATTTCGTGTCCGTACCCATTTTTTCAAACGGTTGGGGATTTTGTGGGCACACACGCACACACACACGATTTGAAACATGGTGTAGTACTAAATCTTACATTGTAATTGGAACATTGTATTTTTCCGTTTTCTTTTCTACTCAAGCAACAAATTGCACATGGTTTTGCCAATCCATATTCTTTATTGAATATTTTCAAAAATCTAAATTCCCACTTTCACCACAAAGAAAATCCCGGATGAGAAGTATTTCAGTACCTTAGACAAACGGCATCCCTTAAAAGCACTAGCACTTAATAGCACTATAGAACTTAAAAATATGTGAAAATGAAAGGTAGAAAGAAGAAAATTTCAGTGCCCGTACAGAACAGGGACAAACCCATTGTGCCCAGCTTTTGGTAGCCCGTACGGTGCAACGGGCACACCAGTTAAAGGGTTACTTCAGAGCCAAAGAAATGAAGAGATGATTTAATACATTAGCATGGTGCTATATTTAATTTGGCTGAAAAAAGGCGGAGAATATCAATAATTTATAACAGATACCTATAGAAGTGCATCATAAAATTATTATTACATAAATATATCTAAAATATATCTAGGAATAAAGATTTTTCTTTCTTAATTGAACTATATATATAATACTCTTATTTAAAAGAATTATCACATCATTGAGATGAAGCGGAAGATTTATTATAATCAAAATTCGAATATATTACGAGTTTGTAGATAAAACTTTTAATATTTGCCTTTTTTCCCTTCCTTCTTCCCTCCTGTAAAATAATGCTTTTATCCAAAATTAAACAATCGATTGAAAAGCTCTTCAATTTGTTTGAGTCGTGAAACGTGACTTAAAGTTAAAATTTTCTTGAAAAGGATTACTTGTTATAAATTTAAATTTCCCGAACAACTGCTTCTTAATCAGGACGAGAGGTTGGAATTAATATTTGCTATTATGGATGTTCTCTTTAGAATTAATAAGTATAAAGTTATTTATAAATAATGATGGCGCGGTGCCTAAGTAATTATAGTTGAGAATTATATAATGACTGGCATTATTGGCTGCTGTGGGTATAAATCTTTACGCAACGTTGTACAGGGGCTAATGCAGCATTACTCAACCTGCGGCCTGGCCACAGTCCATTGTTCTGATTATTCGTTTATTTAAGAATAATGTGTTAAAAATTTGGCAGGAAATTCTTTCAGTCAAAAAATCAAATATATCAGTTTTACTTTTTTCTGTCGATGTTTAACGAATTCAAATTGGTATTTTTTTCAATTTGTAACTTTAACCGATTCATGCAGTTCTTCTCAAACTTTCAATATTTGCGACCCAATTTTTAATCATAATTTTCGTCGCACCCTCCTCCATACAAATGACAATGCATTGAATTCAATAAGACTATAACTTGGTTCTAAAACTGCCATCTTAATTGCCACTGACCTACATATACATCTCGCTCAACCGGTGCGTTAAATGCCCGGACGTATGTATACGTCTTTCCGAAGTACGACCTTTTCTGTGCACTGCTATCCATAAAATTATTCCGAAAGCTGTGGGATGTAATAACAGGACCTTGACAGTGGATTTTTCTTTATTTCTTCCTTTTCTTCCCCCAATACATCACACGTGCCTATGTGGAAAACGGAGACATTGTGGAACGAATCGCGTCACTTTTAATCGGTAGTTAAGGGATTATTTATAAACTGTACAAATTATCAAGATGTTAATCCTTGTTTATAATTTTATATATGACAAGCCCATTAAAAGTCACTGACGATTATAAAACTTGTTCTTAACTTAGTATTGTTAAATTAATTATAAAATATATTGTACACTATTGATATATTTATAAGTATCTTATATCAGTGTAAATGTTAATGTTTTTTTTATTACGGCAAAATGTATCTCTTTTGCTTACTTTCAGTAAATTAATAGACTTTAAGATATATCTTTTGTTTTCGAATTTTCAGTATGCTCGTAGAGATATCACGCCCCCTAGGGGCGCTCCCCACTGTTTGAGAAACGCTGGGTTAATGATTATAGATGACAGGGGAATTTTACGGATGGAACTAATTTTTACCATCCCTCATGTCTTGAAAAATATTCGAAAAAATAGGTTTTCTCAAGACGATTGGAGAGTTGACAATTTTGAAGTGATTAACAAACATGGATCAACAATTGTTCGTTTTGTCACGAAAGTGTAGTATTTAAAAAATTCCAATAAACATGAATCTCTTTCAACAACACTTTGTTATTAAAGTCTCTTTAAGGGGGCTTTCTTGAATAATCTTTGCTACAGCAACAAAGTGTTTTGTCAGAGGTAATATGACTGTGGTAACAAAGACATCTAAGAAATTTGTCATATTATTACTAATCATATGAAACCGTATACAGAAAGGCCTTTAACTTCTGAAGAGGAAATCTTCATAGATTTCATTTAAAGTGACAAAATCAAAAGACAATTTAGTAATAAATCATTCTTTTAATTTTGGTCATGGGTGGATGATGAATTTTCTGCACATAAAACAAAGCGTTTCGTTTACTATTTATATTTCCGGCTCAAATAATTATGAAAGTTGATCTTGAATTTAGTATTGATAAATCAATTATCAAATACATTGTACAGTTCTGATCCATTTATAAATATATTATATCAGTGTAGACGTGCATTTTATTTTTACTATGTCAGAATGTACTTCGTTTTGCTTCCTTTCAGTAAATATTAATACTTTTTTTAAATACCCATTTACCTACCTTAAATACCCCATTTTTTTAAATACCTAGGCTCGCACCTCTCCCCCCCACGTAGGGTTATCACGCTCCCTTTGGGAGTTTGAAATCCCCACAGTTTGAAAATCCCTGATCTAAACTCTCTCTTTTCATAAACAAAAATCGATTTCTCAGTAAGTGACAACACCCAACAAAATCAAGGAAATTAAATCCTTTAAGAACGTGCGGTGTCAATTTAATTTCGCGGGATATTATTTGATGCCTATCTTTCACTCGAAAGGAAGTGACTCGAAATTTCTAAAACTTTACCCAAAATGACAGTTTTGCAAACATCTATGCATGCAGCTTCCATTGTTTTTTAGGTTATTTCGAATAATTCCAACGATAGACGCGTTTAGAAATTCCGGCAGGTGAGTAACCGTCATTTACCATGCTCGTTAAGGTCTTTTAAAAAGAGTGAATATCCAAGCAGAATGGCAGTAATTATGGAAGAAAAAGAATTCCAAGTTAAAATCACTTAATTACACACATTTTAGAACACCGTCCATACTCGTTGATATTCTTTCTGTTCTCTTTTACATATGTTTTTTAAAATTCTCGGCTATGATCCGACCTTGTCGTTTTTTAAAAACGAATATGGGTTTGTTGTATATTGTTGCAAATTTGCGTGGCAGAAAAGAAGCCAAAGGAATAAAATTATTTGGAGAATAGCAGATTTATTAATGGACGAGATCGAACAAGTGACTACATGAAGACAAATCCACGTAAATACACTAAGAAATATGATAACGGATTATTAATAGTATCGGAAAACGCTCTCGTTGTAAAAAAGCCAAAAACGGCTCTAGAACATTTCCAGAAGTTAAAAAGATAAAATCTCTTTCTTTTATCACAGTCAAGATACAAGCAAATTCTAATCTCGACTGACTCTCTTCTGATCAGCACCGTGTCTTATTTTTCGTCACAGAAATTTTTAGAAGGAATCCAGATACTTCTCAAAACTTCCGTGGCGATATCATATTTTTGCCAAATTAGTCGCTAAGGTGGATAAAGTCGCTAATCTAGTAACCCTTGTGACAACTTTCTATGAGGCTCTAATTTTATTTCTCACGCCGAAGTTGGGAAACAAGCTTTGCCTGTAAAACTCAATTTTTCCAGGAAGGTGTAATTTCAGGGTAAACAGCATACGTGTGGGGTCTTAATATCAAACGTAAAGAAATGAGTTTTTAAAATGGATTAAAAATAAGGAATGAACACCGCGTGATGAGGAAAAAATATTTAATATTGAATTGCGTTTACCTCTTTTATTCGCAGCGATATTTCTGAGTTTGTTGGATCAGTTCTAGAGGGGAATTTTATTTTGATTAATATTTTGGTTGATGAACAGGTATGTCATTAATATTACTTCGTTTAAATGATTTTAGTAAAAAACAGAAAAATATAACTTATATTATGAAAATAATTTAAATTTCTTTTTAAAGATTGATAATCTCTTGTGCCGCTTGGCCGTGATAAAGTGGTTAAACAGGAAAAAGTGGGTATGACTAGACACGAGCGACAGCGTTCAGCTATGGTGCCCATTGCATAGATCGGACAAACACCTCGTACAAACTGAGAGTGATAATAAACTTGGTGTTTTGTCAACATTCTCGTTCGTTTTTCTTAGTGAGTAACACATAAGAAACACTCCCTAACAGATCCTATTCACGAGAACTTGGCATTTAAATTTATTACACACCAAAAAAAAATTCTGGAAATACTGACTGTTGAACTACTTTTCCTTGATATATAACCTCGCATAACTCCAACACGATTCTTTCTAATCAGTTCAGAATCTGGATTTTTTTTAGTTAATTTAGTTTTCTGCAAGAAACATGGAATAGATTTTTATTTATCGAATGTTAATTTAATTTAAGTAGTCATATTTCTTTTAAGAACATTTTCGGTAATTAAATTTCCATCTTGATGTACAAAATATGAAGAAAAGAAATACTACAGAAATAAACATACTCTTTTATGGGTTCCACCCTGGACACTAAGATTAGTTTGAGACAAAGAATGACCAGATGCCATTTGTATATATAATAACTTATATTTATTCACTTGATTCAAATATCAAAAATTCTAATGACAAATAGTATCTATATGTCTACGTCAAACAAAAGGGACTTACCTTTAATATTAAATTAAATTACGAAGTAGGAAATTAATCAATAACTACGCGCAATATCAAAAGGGTTTACCGGAATCGGAGGTCTGAGAAATACACGCAAATTGAATAATTAGCTGTCATTAACTTAAACTAATTTTATTAAACTAAAGCTTGTGGTAAACGGTATTAAACTAGAATATATCACCTGGTAGTACTTATGATCTCTTCAGATACATTAACCTCCTAAGGTTCCTTCGCTGATGATAACAGCAATGCTCCACTATCGTAATCAAATTGAATCCTATAAACTTTGTCATTACTGCTGCTGGCTCAGTAGCCTTTTTCTCCGCTAACTTACAACGCTATCCTTAAATACCCTATCTACTTTTCATATCCCATTTTCTCCTTTTAGAGTTGATTGGAAATATACGCGAATTTACAATCCCCAAAGACGTCTAAGAATATTAGTGGAAAGGTGCCGTACAGATTCGTCACAATTTTAATGAATTTTAGATTAATATTGCATTACGTCTGCCATAATTCCTTATTTAATGATCCAGCAATTGTGTTGTGAGTATGCATTTGTTGTATTGTATATATGTATATTGCATACATGTATTGTGTTGTATTGTATATATTTCGATACATATCAAAGAAGCAACATGTAATAAAATGTCCTAAACAAAATTTCGCTGATGAACGTGGGAATTTTGGTTGTTACCAAGAAGTGTTTTCAGTTATTTGATCCCTGATGGAAGTTAAAACTCTTCTTACAAACAGACTGATACACATCAAATCTCTAGGGTTTCGAAGTCCTTACCTTGGTCTGATGAGGAAGTTAGGAGAGAGGTGTACCACAAAGAGAGAGAGAAGTCGTACCTCCCCCTTGGTTTCTTACTGTGGTAAATATTAAACAATGTTGTTGTTTTTTTCGTTAGTAAAATACATCTTACTTACAATTTTTAAAAGGTGGTCAAACAAAAAGTATGCTCGCAAGATCACTTAAAATCCTTGAGGAAATATTGTCACAATTTTTTGATATAATCAGTGAGTGAGTGAATATTTACGTCAAAATATTCAACCACAGGAGTGCCTTTGGTTTAATATAATCAGAGAGCTACATTAACATCTCTCTATATAAATCTGCACGAAAGCTATTGGTAACGGACCTCGTAATTTGTAGCCATGACAAGTGACAATGATGATATCTGAATCGGTATCACCCTCTCTCCTATTTTCCACATTACACCAACAGAAAGAAATTTCAGCCTCGACAGATTTAACGAACATCGGCTTCCTCTACACGGAGTGTCTTTACCAGTATTTAGCTCTATACTAGTGAAACGCCAGTCACGAGTCCGTGACCTTGATCACTAGGCTACTATGGCCACTTTATTATATTTCGAGTAGTATAATTCATCTTCAGGTTTTCAATTTTTTAAAGCGAGGGATTCAAAAATATAATTGGAGCTTCCGACGTATTTGGCTCATTTTCAAAAGATCAAATCTACTTAAATATTTTTGTTAGCTCAAAAAAAAAGAAACTTTGTTTTTTTGTTTTTTAATCAAAAATAGCATGTTGAAATTTGTATAGTAAAATATAGTATTCCCTAACAAGAAGATATTTTTGTTATTGCTATACTACATGCACTCGATGAAATCTTCAGAAGTACAAATGCTCAGAGAAGTTGTTAATTTATACGTAAATATATAGTAGTACTAGACACATTTCTGAGTGAACGGGAGGCAATTGGTTTTTATTATAGAACTTTAAGAAGAAGTGTTTGATAATTTTAAAAATTTCAAATCTGCATTTATATAGACTCTAAAAACTAGTTACAAAAATTTGATGATTCAAAATATTAATGAGATTCTTAAATTTTTACGGAAAACATTTTAAAGACAAGAAAAATAATTATTAAAATATTCATCGATTATTTTTATCAAAAACTCTTCCTTGACACACACAAAACCTTTAATTCTTAAAGGGGTTATATTCAAAGAAACTAAGAAGCATTAACTTTCAAAATCCCATCAACTTGAAAATAAGAGGGTAAAAAAAGTACCCAAATTCTTTGAAATTAACGACTCTGAACGGTTGCAATAGAAAATTAAAAAAAAAGAATAAAATAAAATAAAAGGGTAATTCTCCCCTTAAATAACTCTTCTCCCTTCAGGAGATCAAAAGGGAGCCACAAAAGTTCACCCCCAAGTAAACGCCGCATTCCTTTTGGGAACAAAGACATTTCGAAGCATTTAGCAGCCCACTCTTCAATCTTTGTTACCCTAATAACCCCCTCCATTGTTTGCATTTAGAACGGTATCGATTTCTTGGCACCCTCCACATCTTAAATTCCACCCTCGGTTGCATTTCTGAGGGAGTTAAATACCTTTAGTGTAAAGGTGCTAAGGCATGGTAAATCTTGGAAAACTCAATGTACTCGTGTTTGTGTAGCGCATAAAATTCCGTCTTAATGGGACCGATGTATACGTAATCCGTTGAAGATCAAAGTTTTCTCTGCAAGCATTGTTAATTTCTCCGAGAAATGGAGAATGGGGTTCACACAGAACAAATATTTTTTTCTACATTTGACAATAAACAACTGTAGATCCTGGCTGGTTCGACAGTTGTTTATGGTACCTGTCCCCATAGAACGACGTTTCCTATGCGTCTTACTGGAATCTGAAGACATGAAGTGATTTCGTGAAAAGGAGTATATGAGGTGATTTCTAGTATGGGCCTTAATTTTGAGGCTGAAAAGTTTCTATCACTACGTAATCCTATTATAATCAAGGCTTTCCCCCTCCATCTGGAACTCAAGCAAAAATTAATTAATTAATTAATGAAACTTGGAAGAAAAATAGTTACGAGTATATACTGATGGCTCCAGATTGGATGACTCTAGTAAAGCTGGTGCAGGTATCTACTGCAAGTTTTTTTTCCATATACACCCATCGGCCCTTTTAAAACTTCCTTTGACGGTGAAATATCTACAATTCACTCATCCCCTTTGCAGTTGCATACAAGAGTTTTGAACACAGTTCAATGGACTCTAAATCCACCCTTCAAGCTAATGCCTCAAAACGTGATTTTCTTTCCTCTACTGTTAATTATTGTTTTTATCTTCTCAATTGGCTTATCAGTAATGGCAAAGAGGTTGCACTTCAATGGATCCCTGCCCATTGTCGAATTTAGGACAGGACAATGAGACTGCTAATTGTTTGGCTAAAAAGGAGTCTCAGTCCTCTTAACATCACATCCCGGTTTCCCGTACAACATCAGATTAATTGTTAGAAGAGAGTTTGGAACCATTTTTTCCCCAGGAATTCACTTCCAGGAGCATAAATGTACCATGATGTATTTGTGAATTACCCAGATGACCAAAAAAGAAATCTGTTGCGATGTTCCGTCTCATTTCTGGTCATGACTGTCTCCGCAAGGACCTCCATCACATCAGCGGGGTATCAGACACTTTCTGGTCTCTATGCAACCTAAGACAGTACATGGACCTCTTGCTCCTCTTGTTCCTTGCATTTCGATTTGATAGCGATATTGGGTGACGAGTACTGCCCTAAATTTATTGATTTAATGGCGTTGTTTTTCCCTTGTGTTATGTTTGTTATGATGCTCAGTTTTCCTGTAACTTGCCGTTTAAAATAATAAAAAAAAATACTTGAACACGCCACCCAGATGACAATAGTGGTTAATGAAGCTGACTGGAAGTGGCAGGCTGTTGTGATTGGGGTTTGAATCCCGAAGGAGGCATGGATGTTGGTAAATGCATAATGCCTGCGTGGCGCTCTAAATATTCGTAGAGCCGAAATACTTCTTCAGTAGTTGGTGGTAGGAAAAGAGAGTAAGGAAACTCACTGGGGTGGAATGAAGCCAAAACGTACTGCTACCTATATGGTGCACATAACTGCGGATAAAGACAAGATTAATCTATAGTTTTCTTCCACGATGAGTTTAGCCTCGATTTGAGATCATTGATTGGGGGGGCATTAGAAAACACGACGAAACATATTTGAACATGATTATTGTAGTAGAAGATTAACAAAATCTAGTTTAAAGATATTCCTACCAATTTGTATGTTCGAATCTTGGTGCAAATACAGATCCATCGTGTAGCTGTATGGGAGCGATGCTTATTAAGGGTGTCGAAACACAGTGACCAGCCGTCTACGTGGTAGTCGTTATTTTGTCTTTAATATCCCTCGTGTTGTTTCGAAGTGTGACCTTAGCCCCTTAAATGCCGCCGACGTGTATATACGTGTCACTCAACCGATGCGTTATAGGCACCAGACATATATAAACGTCTTTCCAAAATTCGACCATTTCCTTTGCATTCCTATCAGCAAAACTATTCCGAAGGCTTTGGAATGCGGTAAAATGACCTTGACAGTATTTGGGAAGAGTTTACTTTTTGCAGAAAAAAGATTTGCAAATTTATGCCCTTTCTTTACCCTCCAACACACCGCATACGTGAGCCTATGTGATCAATGGTGGCACTGGGGGTGAATTGCGTAACTTTTAATATTGGCAATTAAGAGGTTAAAAACCAGTCACACTCACACATACAAAATCAGTCAATTCAAACACATTTCCAAGATCAATCAATTCACACACAATTCCAAGATGAATCAATCCCATTTCCAAGTTACGATTTTGAAGTACTTTTTCCTCAAGCTGTTCGAAGTGTAGATTTAGCTCATTGTTTGTATTCCCAGGTGGATCGGAAAGCAGCATGGGGGGAGGAGTCATTGAATATATATATATAAATTCGAAATTATTTAAATCCAGAAGAATTGAGACTTACATCAATCAAACTCTAGAAGTGGCTGCAATATGCAGATAAGATAAGATAAAGAGAGTAAATAAACTGAGTTATAATCTGAACTAGATACAACCCCTCAGCTATAATGATTCGATGACTGTGTATTGCTGAATTTTAAAAGAGTTGATCTTGGACGTTGAAGCTGTTGGCCCTAATTCTGTCACAATCATCTGTAGTCATCAATAATCATCTGCTACCCTGACTATATACACTATACAGGGTGATTCACTGCCAGACCGAAGAACTTGCAGGATGTGTAGGGGTTGACGAGACAACTCGGAGTCACATAGCAACTACACGATTGCAAATGCCGTAGTTGCGAGCAATGGTTGAAAGAAGCAGATAATAAGAACAGATACAGCAACACATTAATAGGACAGAAAACGTTTTATTGAAAAGTTGTACAACAACAGAGTTCGAAATTATGACCAGAAGTCGTCTTGCATTCCTTAGAGTGGCGCTGCATGGAATTCCTTATGTTCTAGAAGATTCCTAGAATGTGACGTGTTCTCCTGACAGCAACAAATATTCGAACGATGAGGTCTTATACTGAAGAATTGGGCATTTCGTATACCGAAAAGAACCAGGGAACTCGTAAGAAAACCTGTCTAACGTAGCCTGTGGACAATTGCGAAGATTATGTGATGTGAAATATGCCTGTTGGAGTAACGTTCTTAGTACAAATGCCGAGTGATGAGCCTTTACAATCCGCACCTCTACACACTATCAGCATGTCGGTAGTTCCTCGTTTGAATACGAGTTCACCCTACTACTTAAAGGAACGGATCGCAAACGTTAAGCAGGATTGATGTTTACGAAACTTTCCTTATAGAGCCATCTACAGTAAGACAATGCGGAGGAATCTTCCAGGACGTCAGGAATTCCATGCAGAATCACTGGCAGATATGCCACACGACTTCTAGCCGTAATTTTAAACACCTGTGTTGCTGTACAACCATTTAATAAAATGTTTTCTGCTCCATTACTGTGTTGCTGTTTCTCTGTTCTTTTTCTCTACTTTGCTCCTTAACTCGCCACTATGGCAGTTGTCCCATTTATAGTTCAATCTAAACCAGGGGTACTCAACCTTTTTTTTCTGTTGCGCCGCGTACATATTCACGCGGGCCATATACATATATTGGTTATTTCACACGGGCCGCAACATGAGCATAAATGGGGGAGGGGGGGAGGAATTGCTTTGAGACCAAGATAACATTGGAAATTTAAAACTTCCAATGTTATCTTTATCTTATTTCCAATGTTATAACTATTTTTGATATTTTTTTCTTAATTTTTGCCTCTAACACTAAATTAGTAGCATTTAAGAAACAATCCTTCACAATTTCTGCATCAGTATACAGTTTCATACGATTACCAATAATATAACAAACTTTATAAAATGTCTTTTTTATCGCTGTCATATTACCACTGGCAAAACACTTTATTTCTGTTGCAAGGAAAATTAAAGAAAGCTGGTTTATCCCCTCTTGCAAAAGATCTTCGAAGAAAAGTGTCATAAAATGATTCCTGTTTATTGAAATTTTTAAATACATCACTTTCTTGACGAATCAAACAATTACTGATTCATATTTGTTTTTCACCACAAAATAGTCAACTAACCAATCAATCCTCTTGAAACGATATATTTTATTCGAATATTTTTCACTTGCAAGATATGTAAGATTGTTATAAATTAGTTCCACCCATAAAATTGTCGCTAATCTACTGGAGTCTGTTATCACTAACCGTAACCGTTCCAAATAGAATGGGTAGAATATTCATTGGGGCACTTGATCTCCGAAGACCCAAATAGAAAACGAATATCAATTCGCACACGTACGGCACCGACAGAAAAAAGCAAAATTGATACATTTGATTTCTTGACAAAGAGTTTCCCACCAAACTTTTAATACAGTGTTTTAAAATAAGTGAATTTCTCAGAGCAATGGGCCAAGACCGGGCCACTTAAAAAGGCTCGGTGAGCCGCAGGTTGAGTACGCTGCTGTAAACGAAAGCCATCTGGTGAATATATTTGCCTCTTGGTGTCGGAGAAGAAGAAGACGGGTAACAATCAAAAATTCAAAAGACGACTCTACAGCTGTTTGCTCCCAGGGCGGGAGAGAAAAATCTATAAAAACTTGGAATGAAAAAACAAATTGGTGATTATGCTCGCCATTGGGCGTGAAAAATCAAAAGAGTGGGAGAAACGTCCGTCATGCTACAACTTATGATGCAATATTGTTTAGGCAAGGAAAAAATAATATAAAAAGGATTAAGTCAAATCCTACTTAGGTCAACAAAGAAAGATTTCATTTTAACCACTTTTTATTAAATAGTTACAACTAATATAAATACGCA
Source organism: Trichonephila clavipes (assembly GCA_019973935.1). Lineage (NCBI taxonomy): Eukaryota > Metazoa > Arthropoda > Arachnida > Araneae > Nephilidae > Trichonephila > Trichonephila clavipes. Next base: position 179,003 of record BMAU01006835.1, read on the forward strand.
TATACATATGACGGAATCACACTTTTAAGTGGCAAAATAGAAAGCGATTTTCCTTGCAATTATCCGTCTTCCTTTCTATATAGGGTGTTGGGCTATTTATTTATTTAGTAATTGTTGTTACTATTTATATTCATTCATTAAATTTAATTATTCTAATAAAATAATATAGTAAAAACTGAAGTGACATTCTCAGTAATTAGGCCATACCAGGTGGGATTCAAACCCACGACCTTTGGATTAGCAGTCCAACACGCTATCCATTGCGCGACAGTGAATGAATGAGCGATTTTACTTATTATTTAGGGTACAAGAGTATTATTTTTGTTTGTATCTTTTTATTCCTTAATTAAAAAGAATTGATGAATCAGTACTTGAAAAACACAGTATTAACATCAAGTGTCATCCGCTACAAGTTTAAAAGAACTAGAATGGATAAATTGAAAGTGTTTTATTAACGATTAAAAGTTTGGACAAGATATATATATATATATATATATATATATATATATATATATATATATATTATAAATGTGAAAGTTTGTGAGGATGTTTGTGGGTCTTTCGCGCACAAACAACTGAATGAATTTTAATGAAACTTTACAGTAATATAGCTTATACATCAGAATAGCACATAGGCTATAATTTATAGCACAGACTATAATTTATAAAGGTATTGTATGAAGTGTCCTAAATATAACTATACTTGTCAAGTAAGTAGGAAAAAATTCTGCCATCTACAAGAAATTCTGGCGTGTGCTGCAAAAAAAGCCGAACACAGCATATATCTATCTTTTGTTTGTAAAAAACCTTTTTTGTTTTGGCTACGCAAGGTGCTCGCTTCCAATTAATTCCTCTGATCAGCATAATGCCTATTTTTTTTATTTCAGAGTAAAACTAAGTTTTGAAAGGAGAGGTTGTTATGAATCTCTCTTTATTTTAATGTTTTTTTATGATTTTATTATGCATATTTGGTAGTAAGAAATTGATATTTTTTCCAAATAAATGCTTTTATCAGTTCTGATACTTAAAGTAAATAAACTTTCTCTTTCACACTGCATCATTTCGACAAATTTTCAAAATTTTTTGCGGCTAGTAGTTAATTATAACGCTATAATTTTAATTGAATAGGCAGATATAATTATTTTTACACTTAAAAACACAATAACTACCGTACTGTATTTTTTGGAGTGTGAGAGTGAGTGAATACTAATGTCGCATTGTTCAACTACACGAGGACTTTTGGCAACGGATCACGTAATTTTGAACCATGGTCAAGTGACGTAGACGACACCTGAGCTGGCACCCTCTTCTCCTAACTACCACACCACACCAACTTAGAAGGAATATTCTACCAATACTTAGCAGGAATATTCTTTGAAATCCACTCTTCCAAGATATATGGCAGTACGGGTTCCATGATGAGTATTTTAGCGGAAAAAATAGTTTGTCAAAATTTAAGTGTCTTATATTTTTGTAAGTTAATGAAGACCTTAGAAAATGATTTGACTACTTATTTTAAGTGAATGGTATATATAATTAATTTTACAGTGGAATATATTTAATTAATTTATTAGCTCTAACGAATTAAATTTTCCAAAGTGGAGTATTTGGTTTATGTATATCCCTTAATTTTAAATGTAGTGATCCAAAAAAATATTGTATGAAAAAACTGCAGTAAATCATAATGCGGTTGGATAAAGTATTAACATGCATCGCCACCCTACACGGCGGGTCTTACAAAGCACTAATAAAGCTCGAGTTACGAAAGTAGCTATGCATTTGCCAACTTGACTCTATCGTTAACATTTCGTTATGTTTTTCATTGAATCGTCATTATAATTTAAGAAACGGCGTTACTTGCGAATATTAGAATTTTAACATAAAATAAATACTACAGAAAGTAATATTAATGTATTATACTTTCAGATAAAAGTTATTTACACTATTTTAAGCGTTAATTACACAAAACTTTTAACAATGTGTTACTTTTGCTGAGCAGAAATCAGCTTAGGTAGGTATTTTCAAAAATCGACCCTCAAGAGTGTTACGGGGAGTTAAAAACAAAAAAAAATCCTTTTTATCAGCTATTAGATCTGCATACTTAAAATTTAACAAAAGTGTTTGATTTTTCCACTTTTGTTTTTTGTTTACCTGAGATATGCAAAAAGCTTTTTTTGTTTAATTTGCAATTCACGTAAAATTAACTCATTAAAAACTTCTTTATCCTTCAACCTGTGTTGTTTAATTTTTCAGTTCACCCGTGCGAAGAACGGGTATACCAGCTAGTATATATATATATATATATATATATATATATATATATATATATATATATATATATATATATATATATATATATTTATATATATATATAATCTGTTACGTTAATGTTAATACGGGCTCGGGGATTTTATGCAAAACAGTCGCAAAGAAAAATAACAGTTCTTTAAGGACGATGCGAATTTATTGTCAAAATTCCAATCTTTGAAATACAGGATTCAGCAGCAATATTCACAGAGTAAATCTCAGAAGGTCATCACACCTTCAACAGCACTCAGACACAATTACCAGTGTATAAAATACACGTATGTTAAAGATTATTCACATGCACAACCGAGGTAATCATGGTCAAGGCAAGTTTACTAGTCGCCAGTCAAAACAATACTGACTGTCGTTTCGGCGTGCATCTCTATTTATACGCCCAGCGGAAACTTCGAAAGAAAATCTGCTTGCGTCACAGAGCGTGAAATTAGTGTATTTCTTCACAAGTTTCTCCAAGAATCAAGACGGTCTCAAACTGGCCACCATGGTCGCCAAAAATGATGCCAACTTGCCTCTATCGCCAAGTTCTCATTAAATTGCCACTACAACGTAAGGGACGGCGTTGCTTGTAAACATTACAATTTTAACGTAAATTAAATCTAATTTAGATTAAGATAAATGCTTTACACATCCAAATACACATTATTTACACTATTTACGCAAAATTTGTAACAATATATATATATATATATATATATATATATATATATATATATATATATATATATATATATATAGGGAGAGAATGAACTAATAGTAGGAATTAAATTATAACTTCTCTAGTTATATACTTGAAATACAGAACAAAGTTTAGTTACAATTCTACAAGACATCGCGGGAATTTCGATTAGTAATAAAATAAAAGTAAGCTATTTTGCAGGAGCCGTCAATCGGTTAAGAATCTTAAATTCCCTACTTTGCGTGCAGAAATCCCAACTTCACTGGAAATCAAAACTCCTTAACTTCTCTAGACATTGACCGCACTGTCAGTAGACATTTGGCATTTCCAATTCCATCTGCCAAAACACCGCTCCTTTCGGCTCTAGTTTTCTCTAACAAACATTATTCGTAGAAAGAGATTTATTCGGCATTGAATCTGACATTAGGAGAGCAAAGCGATATTTATATATTATATCGAGGATGGGGAAATGTGTCAAATATTTCTATCTGCTTATTTGAAAATCATACCAGAATTTTACGATATTTGTGAGGCTGCGATGTTTAATACGAGATGTGCCTCCTAAGTATAGTTCTTTAATTTCATTCTTGAAATATTTTTGAATCAAGCACATTATTCAATTAAAATTTCTGCTTAATGTAGGACTCGATAAAATATATAAGATTGGAGAGATGAATGCCTGCTCAAATGTTGTCCTTATGATTTGACCAAAAAAATTACAATATTCTTCGCATTGAATAACCAATGTGTTGCTATATAGTGAGTCAATAATAAACACTCCCCCTCTCATTCCGTGAATTTAAGAACAAATTCAGGAATTAACTTCGTATTTTGTCTAGGCTATTGTATACACAAAATATTCTTATCATAATTCGGGTCGATCTTGCTAAATCAAAATAAGTCGTGTATAAAGCCTATTAACTTTTTTTCAATTTCTACTGTTATAGCTCACACTCTCTATATATTTATTTATTTATCTTGGTGGAATATTCAATCGCGCGCGCGCGCGTTAATAAGATACATTTTAAAACACTTCATTGAGCTGAAATTTTATATATATGATTATTTTGGATGACAATACAATAATTTAACTATACTTAATAAATATTAACTGATTAAAACTAATTATTCAAATAATTGCAAATACAGCCCCGTTGGAATTTTTTGGCGACTTGTGTCAAAACTTGAAAATATTTTTATCTCACATTTTAAAGCACTCAAACATTTGAGCCGAAATTTCCTGTACACTATTGTTTTGGGTTTAAATACGAAATTTAATTACAATTAATTAAAATTAATTGACTCAAACTAATTATTTAAAAAATTACAGATACAGCCACGTTGATTTGATTTTTAGTTACTTGGGTCAAAACTTTAAAAGATTTTTTTCTCACGTTTTAAAGCATTCAATTGAACTTAAATTTTATATACACGATTATTTTGGATGACAATACGATACTTTAATGATAAATAATAAAAAATTAATTACTGCTGAATGTCGTGATTCCGTCGTATGTACACTGGTGTGCAAAACTTAAGCAACAATGTAAAAATTAAGCAGAGATAACCATGAAATTGCAGAAAAAGAGGTCTGAAGATCAGTACAGTGAACACGTAAGTCAGTAGAAACGTCAAGCGTATGCAAATATCAGGAACAAAACGTCAGAAGCGACGTGACCGTACGCAAAACGCGTGATGTCGGCGCGTGCTGTTCAACAGTAAAATAAAATGAAGGACGCAGACGCAATTCAACATATTCGCTGCAAGTACCAGTGAGTCAGTTCGTGAAATATGACTAGAAATATCTCCTGGACGACTTCACACGGGGAAGAATGATCGGAAAGCTGGAGGAGGGGTGTACCGTCACCAGTGTAGCTGCAGAGTTCGGAATCAACAAAAGTGTCGTTTCGCGCGCTTGGAAAGCGTTCCAAACCACAGGTACAGCTGTTAGAAAGGTTGGTGGTGGCCGCCCGAGGACGACAACTGCAGGGGATGACCGATATATCATCCTGCAGGCGAAAAGAGGCCAACGGCAGTCAGCAAGCGTCATTGCTCAGCAACTCTCTACAGCAACGGGGTGACAAGTGTCGCGGTTTACTGTGGCCAGACAGACGCCTTCACAAAGGGGCCTATTCACCCGCCATCTGAACGCTGCCTCCCGTTGAAAGTTGACCACCGACGCCACCGTTTACAGTGGTGCAGAGAGCACAAAAACTGGACAACTGTCAATGGAGTCGTGTCCTCTTTACGGATGAGAGTCGGTTCAGTACCATAAGCGATTCTCAACGCGTTTTGATTTGGAGAGAGATCGGGACACGGTTTTATACCAGTAACATCAAGGAAAGACACCCTTACGGTGGTCCTGGAGTTCTTGTCTGGGGAGGCATTAAGCTGAACGGGCGAACTGAACTCCACATTTTCGATAGAGGGTCTGTAATCGGGGACCACTATTGTGAGTAGGTACTTCTTCCCCATCTGCGTCTGTTCCGAGGTGCCATTGGCCCAGACTTCATTTTTTGGGATGACAATGCACGGCCACATCGGACTCTTGCTGTTGAGGAGCTGCTGGAAAGTGAAGATATCACTCGAATGGATTGGCCAGCGTACTCCCCAGATTTAATTCCAATCGAATATGTGTGGGATGATTTGGGAGACGTATTGCAGCACGCTTACATCATCCGGAGAACACCCAACAACTCAAACAGATGCTGATTGAAGAATGGGCATTCCTACCGCAAGAAATGTTGCAACAGCTGGTTCTGAGTATGCGGAGACGGTGCGAGGCAACCATTGCAGTGAGGGGAGGGCATATACCATATTAAGGAACATCTTGTTGTTCTTCCTGTTGGATAGACCATCATGAGTCACGATACTATGCGTTCAATAAAGCTTGTTTTTGTTTGATTCCATACCGTATGCATTGTATTCCTTTTTCAGCACCGATGCTTTCGTCATCCTTTACGTACATAATACTCTCCCTCATTTCTGAATTTCATGTCTCTCAGATGATTTTTCGTGAAGTTATGGCAATAAACCCACCTGTTGCTTAAGTTTTGCACACCAGTGTATATACATATTTATATGAATTGTAACTATTTAATAAACAGTAAATAAAATAAAATTTTTCTTTGTTGATCTAAGTAGGAATTGACTTAAACTTTTTTTTATATTACTTGTGTGTGTGTGTGTGTGTTTCGAATTCCTGTTAATCCAAAAGCGTGTAAAAACAGGATTTTGCATGTTTTTAAAAAAATTTTATTGGAAAGTAACACATACACATTGGACACATGCTTATAATGTATAATTAAGAATAAGGTAAGTTGATATATGTATGGGTTTTTTTTTTCTGTGTGTGTGTATAAAGTCAATATTTCCTTAAATTAATTTCCTGAATTAAAATAATTACATTGAATCTTGGCAGAATACTTTGAACCTTGAAATATCATAAGCAAATGATAGTGTGCAGTGGATTGGACGTTGTACCGTAGGGCATGAGTTCAAATCCCGGGTGAGTGAGTGAATATTAGCGTCACACCGTTCAGCTAGACGAGGTCTTTTTTTCGACGCCTTAGCTAGTAGCCCCATCTCCTAACTACCACACCCCACCAACGGGAGGACATTTCAACACTCGAAAGATTTAACGTGCATAAGGCCCCTACACGCTGGGTCTTTAGTGGTACTGGGCTCGAACTCGTGACAGGCCAGCCATAATCCGATACGTTGACCACTAGGCTACTACGACCACTTCAAATCCCATAGAAGATATGGAAGTTGTTAATGAATAGTGCCTATGCGCCACGGAGGTATTCTAAATAGCTGTCGAGCATCAAGTCTTCTTTAGAGTTTGGAGGAAGGAGAAGACCGATGGGAGAACCCTGATAACCTCCAGGGGGATGGTTTCTCCAAATTGAAGTGTAAACGAGCCACAAGTAGTAATCTCCCTTGCATGGGTCTGAAAGCTACGGTTAATAACTGGCGTACATCCAGCCGCGGTGGATTGTTTGGGATTCGATCGGCAAGAATAAAAAGAATGGTTACAATTGTAATTTAAATTAGTTTCGAAACAAATTGTGTGTATCTTGTTTTTATAACAACACTCGCTTCACTTCATTAAAATTTATGACATACCTGGTAAATTTCAAACAAAAATGCTGTTAAAAAAAGAACTATTTTCAACATGCTTGGAAATATTTTTTTCAAATCAAATATATAATAAATGTGGGACGGTGTCTAGAGGTAGTGGGGAAATTTTGGACGAAAGAAAACATAGTAGCCAAGAGAGAGAGAGAGTTTAACGAACAATTAATTTATTAAGATAAGGAAACTTAAGAAACATGCTATTTACAGCTTTTAATTATTTACAAAAAGGGAAATAAAAGACAGTTCGAATAGAGAGCAGGGTTCACCTGTGAGATGGGGACGCGAAATATCGTTAAGCCTAAAGACGTCCTAAATCGTAAAGCCTTTTTTTTGTAATTGTTGCTTACAAAAACAAAGCCGCTAAGAGAACGTCTAGACCAGGGGTGGCGAACCTTTATGAATCAACGTGCCATTTTTTCCATATAAAAGTGTTTAATGAGGTATAGACGTGCCGTCAAATAATTTTGACTTTTAAATATTAGAAAAGTAATAAAAAAAACTGAATACTAAGAACACAAAACTCTAATTTATTTACAACGGGAAAAAAATACCTTTTGCACTGCACTGTTGTATTTTTTTAATTATACGCGTAATTCAAATTAAAGTAACATTGATGTGAGTTATGTTGCTGCAGATTGGATGACAAAAAACTTATATTAAGATTGTAAGATAATACTTTTAATAGAATGCATGCTCAATTGGAGTCATCGGCCAATCGGTTTTTAAGAAATTAAATATTTTTGCTGTGAACTTTTTGACAAGAGTATTTGCGATTTGTTTCAAATACCGTTATACAAACAATATTCTGCATACCATATTCTAGAACGTAAAACAAGCACCACTTAGTCGCCTTTACTAATAATGTCATATTTGTAGATTCACCAAATTTGAAATTCTCTCTTACACTTACTATCTTGCCCTTTTCATTCTTTTTCTGAACTAGCCATGTTAAATAACACTTAAAAATCATAAATATAACACAAATAAACTTTAAAATACAGTTTTGTCAATGAAATTGACTATGTTATGTGTGGACAAACTTTGCATCATACACAAAATTGTAGTACACGACTTAAGTAAGAAAAGACAATGTCAAACGAGTGTGCTCTCCGCCAACCGCGACCGATCACTCGCATTTGTTCGTAATACTTCATAGTGAACTTTGCTATTTTGAAGTAAAATGTAAACCATTTTGATCGCTGGTGTGCCCAAAGTATAGCATCGCGTGCCATAAATGGCACGCGTGCCAATGGTTCGCCATCCCTGGTCTAGATATGTGTTGGTTCATGGTCAGTGTCGAAGAGAGAAGGGATCTCGCGCTCAGGGACCATATGCATCTGACGTCATCGCACCGAATTCTTTCATTGGACATTGAAATGTCTCTCGATTCAATTTGGTTTGTTTGGCGTCGCCACCTCTTACATCACTCTCTCTCTCTCTCTCTCTCTCTCTTTTTCTCGAAATGTATGGAAAATTTAAAATATATTTAATGTTATTTTTTACATAAATGCAAAACGAAATCTCTCCTATTTTTCCAACTGGGAAATGTCAAAGTTTACCATAGCTATTCACTAGGATCGAAACTGTTGTAGAACTCAATTTATGTTTGGTATACATATTGCTCTTTTCGAAACCAAAAGACATGCTAAGAATCGAAGTTTTAGAGGAATAACCTTTTTTTTTTTAAAAAAAAAAAAAAAGAAAAGATACAACAACAATGAGTATGGAAGGTGTTCTAAAAGATTCGTAATTAAGTGATTCTAACTTGGAATTATTTTCGTTCCATAATTACTGCCACTCTTCTTGGATATTCGCTGGTTTTAAAAGAATTTAACGAGCAAGGTAAATGACGTCTACTCATTTGTAGGCGTTTTGAAACGGAATCTCCAAATTTCGTTTATCCTAGGAAAAATACAAAATAACGACGGAACAATGGAAGCTAAGATCTTTGTGAAACTACCATTTGAGGCAAGTTTTGGAGAGAAATGCCAAGTCGTTTTCCTTTCGAGAGAACATATACATCGAATAATATCCGTCGAGGTTAAATTCACACCACGCGTGCTTAAAGGATTTCATTTCCTTGGTTTGTTTGGTGTCGTTGTTTACTGAGAAACTGTTTTTTTTTATTTAGGAAAAAGCAGAGATAATGATTATATGATTGTAATAAATACATTATAATTTTTCTTTAATATTATTACATTTTCAGTTGCGCTTTCTTATACATAAGTCCCTATTATAATTAATCGCAGTCTAAGATATCAGACATGAATTTTTCTATGAAAAAGGTGTGAAATAGATTACTTTCACTGTTTTACGTTCATTAAACTCTTACTTTTTGCTTATATTGCATAGATGTTTTATTTAGTGCTATCCATAAGGCTTTAGAAATTCCTTGTTTTAAGATTCTTACGTAAAAATATATTTTAATGACTGTAAAGAAGAAAATTCGTCACTTTAATAATTATTCTTTTTCACTACTAGTTTGAGCAGGTTTTCCAATCGACTTAAAGCTGAAATCAAGAAAAAAAGAATCTTGGAATAAGTTAGAAGGTTTATTTTTTAAACTCTGGGCCATATTTTATCAGCTGGTGTTTTGGGGTAATCTGAAAAGAGCAAGGTTTTTGCATATATGCTCAAAATAATTTTATTTTGATTTAAAAGGTTTCACAGAGCTTTAAAGTGACTAATTTGATTTTAATGTCAATAATCAATGTGTTTTAATTCTTATGCTTTAATGTTTATGATATTAGTTTGTTAAAAAACTTTTTCAAGTGCTTATTAATTCTAAACAGTTCTTCTATTGATTGCAAGCACTAATTCAAACCGTCAAATTTTGAAAAAGAATAAGTTAACAAAATTCAGTAGCATGACACGTAATCCTGTTCAGGAAAATTGAAGCTTTAAGTCACGTTTTTCGGCTCATTTAATTTTTGGAGCTTTTCAAAATACTAAATCGATTGTTTTAAAAAGCATTATATCCAATAATTTTTAATACTAAAACGGGTAAATAGAAAACCCATTATAGTTTTATTTTTAAGACTTTAATGTTGAAATCTTGATTCTGATAAATTTCACTTTTTGCCTAAATGCGTGAAACTTTTCTAATTAAAAGTACAAAGGTTAAATTAAGAAAGAAAATTCATTTTTTAAAAGTGATTTTTTTCGTAATTGAAATTGATCAAAGGCGTCTTAAAATGTTATCTATTATCCAATAATTATCTATTATCCAATGTAATATAAATAATGAGTGTTAATGAGATTCTTGAGCGTTTTTAGTTATGCATATTTTTATTTATGCATTCAAACAAATTTTAAAGTTTTCTATAGTTTCTTTTTATTTATCAACACTCTTTTTTGACACATGTACATAATTACTTAATTTTTATCGGATCACATTAAAAAAAATTAGGGATCATAGAGTTGAAAAAGCTAAACAACTTGGAAATGAGAGGGTATATAAAATGTTTAATTCCTTTGAAAATAACGACCCTTAACGGTCACAATGGCAAATAAAAAAATAATACCGTAATTCCCGCTTAAATAACTCTCATCACCCCAGAAGATCAAAAGAGAACCACAAAAGTTAAGCCCAAGTAAACGCATTCCTTTTCGGAACAAAGAAGACATTTCGAAGCATTTAGCAGCCCACCCTTCCATGGCCAAAGCATCTTTGTTACCCTAATAACCCCCTGCATTGTTCACTCTTAGAACGGTATCGATTTCTTGGCACCCTCAACATTCTAAATTTCACTCTCGACTGCATTTTAATGTACTCTAAGATTCACTGTGTACTCAGCCAATTCCATACTCGGTAGCGTTTATGGACCGGGAGAGGAGAAGGTCATCTTCCAAATTATTTGATTAACTCTTCATTTTAGACCGATTCCATTTAAGGCACGTTTATATTTTTCGCCTTCGTTTGAGAATACTTTTTTTTTCTAGATTGAGATGAATGGTAATCGATTTATCTTTACGTGTTGTCGTCATCGATAGTCAATGAGGAACTATTTTGAGATGGGAAAACATTTGAGATACATCTTGCTATCGTCAGTTATGTTTGTGTGTGAGTTCTTTCTTTACTGAAAAATCATTTGAATTTACTCAGGTAGAATCTGATTGAGATGTCTTGCCTTTCCTAAAATCATTGCTTGAGTAGCTTCGCAGTGAGCTGTTAATTAAAAAGTGGATTCTCGCCTCTTCAAACTTCACAATGGGTTTCTGCAGTTCTTGGCTATTTTCTCAGGATATATATATATAAGCACATAAAATTTATATGTTGCTGTACACTTTGATTCTAAATTTATTTCCATAACTCATCTCAGAAACGGAAAGTTTTTGGGGAAATATATGGGTTATCCACAGAAAATGAAAAGCGTTTAGCTATGAAATATAAAAACGCTATATTTACTGACCCCCCCCCCACCCTTTTTACATACCCGATAACTTCCTTTATTTCTCTGCATATTAATTTATACGTATGTAAACATTCATCGTATTTATCTATTGGTTTCTGAATTCTTTTGGATTCTTATCTGTCGTTAGTGCATAAAGCCAGAGGATCAATACACCCTCCAACTTTTAATCACTGCCAAAATGTTTACCGTTCAGAAATGTTTAGAGGAAAGATTGGAATCATTTAGCTCAAGGTCAAGAAAATTGGTCTTTTGTTTGAATGCAATGAATAGAAGGCTTAATGAACTGGTAGCAGAGCAGTATAACTTGGGAATCCTGAAGTTTGTAAGCAAACACAAACACATGTTTAAATGTAAAAAAAATCATTATGTAGATAAGAGAACGAAGCCTCAAGGTATGGTAATTGAATCCCCTTTTTTCAAATAAATATTGTGTTTTCCTTTTTTAGAACGGAGCGGTCTTTATTTTTTGATGAGAACTTCAAATAACTGAATTCCAATACCGATTCTTAAGAGCTTTTAAGCAGATTTTTAGAAACAACTTTATGAAAATTACAACAAACAGTACTTATCCAATCTTAAATAACATTGTATTAAAAAAAGGTCAATAATACAGGGGTGATAAAAAAAAATATATACACACTTTAAGACTGGGTAATAAGTTAATGTCATAAGTTTAATATCGCATTAGCTATAGGATTTAAGTTGTAAGTTGTGTTTACGAAAAACATTGCACTAGTATCACTATCTTAAAATTGCTGCTATTTTATTGCTGAAAGTTTTTATGAAATAAAAAAATAAATTTGTAGAACCAGACTTGAATTATATTCTATGTATAAAAATAATTTGCTATATACTCTGTGATTAAATAAAAAATTGTGAGCGAGTCATGGTCGTAAGTTTATCAATCTCTTTTGTAGTCAAATAATGACTACGAAAGTGAATAACACCGAGTGGTCAGGGTCGTGATCTTATGAATGTCTTCTGTAGTCAAATTATGACTAAGAGAGTGGATAACACTGAGTGGTCATGAGCTTATGAATTTTTTTGCAGTCAAATAATTACTATGAGAGTGGATAACACCGAGTGGTAGTGATGCACGCAAGGGAGTGTCCTAGGGGTCCGGACACCCCGATGGCCCTTGAATTTTTGATTGGTTATAATACTATGTATATATTACATGAAATTTAATTATGTATTTGTTATTAATAATTCATTTTATCAGTTAATGCTAATATTTATTCAATAGTTAATTTGTTATTGTTTTTGTTCCCGAAAATCGACAAAATTAAAAGAATATATTGGACGGCGTATTGGAGCATGATACCAAAATGGTGGACTTTCGACCCTGGACGCCCTCCCCCCTTTAAAAATTTTTGTGTGCGCTACTGCCAAGTGGTCATAGTCGTGAGCTTATGAATATGTCTTTTGTAGTCAAATAATGACTATGAGAGTGAATAACATCGAGTGGTCATGGTCATGAGCTTATGAATGTTTTTTGTAGTTAAAAATTGACATTAGTGTTTCGACATGTTTAAAAATCAGCGATGGTGGAGCTAATGTTCTAGTACGTTTGACTTTTAAACAGCTAAAAAGTATTCCGAAATGATTTCGAAAATTTGAGAGTAACAGCGAAGAGCAACAACATTGGATGTAATATAGGACGGAACCATGAACACGTTTAAACATTGTTCGCCTTAGTGATAAGTTTGAAACTGATGGAACAAAATAATGGGCATACATAAGGGACTACGATCAGACCAGCAACGCACATCAACAAGCGAAGAGTCTTCTGTTGGAGTGTTGGATTCGTTCCCACAGTCACCACAAAAATCGACGTCACAATATGCACGTGAAACAGGCGTGAATAGAGTTAGCTTAGATCCTATTTTGCAAAGAGAAAAATGAAAAGTTTACATACCACAATTACTACACACACTGAACGAGGACGACCCTGACAGAAGAATTCAGTTTTGTGAATGATACCTCTCTCAGGATAAAATGTTTTCCAAGTGATGCAGTCTCTTTTACTTATGGGTTACCTTAAGAATGTGGTGTATATTAAGGAATCGTGCACACAAGACAACATACGCTATGAAACTGAAACGGCTAGTCACACAATTACAGTAGTTAGTCTCAGAGATGTCCCCAACAATGTACGGAAACGTGTTCAAAAATGTTTGGAGGAGGGTGAATTATAGTTTAAACACATTATAGCTTTTGTAATTATTATTCACTGTAATACTTATGACAATATATACATTTTTCTTCACCAAAGTGTGTATACATGTTTGGTATAAAATTTAGGACAAAAAATGCATCGAAATATTTCTTTATTTAGACATGTAATGCAATTTAACCTTAACCCCGACGATTATATAAATAATTTCTCGAGATTATACTCCCAACCAAACCGCATTAAATAATATTCGAAATCATTTCTCTTTTCATGTCCATTTTCAGCGTCATGTTTCATTTATAAATACCACTCCGAATTATCTGACTTCGCCACTTTAGACCGATTCCAGATGTTCAGTTTTGTCTGCTGCAGAGCGAGAAACGTCATGATTCATAAATTTCGAAATTAAATTTTAAAAGATGTTCACATTACTTTCTCGAGAGAGGTAGCATTTCTCAGTTAATTTGCAGTTCATTTGAGAGCAGCAACGTTGTGGTTGGGAATATAACGCAACGTAGACCACGTGTCTCGTTTTAATGTAATCCCGCATTTCTGCCTGCATCTACAGAAATGTGCTTTATCTAGAAGAGAATTATTTTTGCTTGTATTAGCTCGTTTTCTATTTAATATCTAAACAGTTATTTTTCTTTTTCCTTACAATTTATTACTTCGTTACTTATATTGAATTAAATATATATCTAACTATCTGGTATACCTGTTCTTCACGCGGGTGAATTGAAAGGTTAAACAAAACAGATCGAAGGATAAAGAAGTTTTTAATGAGTTAATTTTATGTGAATTGCAAATTAAACAAAAAAAAGCCTTTTGTGTACCTCAGCTGAACAAAAAAACCATATTTGTTAAATTTTAACTAATAGTTAAATTTCTAATAGCTGAAATAAAGTTGTTTTTTCTATACCGCCCCCGTAACTCCCTTGTGGATCCATTTTTGAAAACACCTTCCTAAGCTGATCTCTTCTTAGCAAAAGTAACATTGTTACAAATGTGTGCAATGAATGCTCTAAATAGTGTAAATAATTTATATTTGGAAATTTAATACGTTAATATTACTTTATTGTATTTATTTTATGTTAAAACTAGCTGGTATACCCGTTCTTCACACAGGTGAATTAAAAAATAAAGACTGAAGGATAAAGAAGTTTTTAATGAGCTTATTTTAGATGAATTGTATAAATTAAACAAAAAAAAAGCTTTTTACATAATTCAGCTGAACGAAAAAACCATGTTTGCTAAATTTTGAGTCTAGATATAATTGCTGATTTTTTTTATTATTGTTATTACTATTTATGACGCCCCGTAACTTTCTTGTGGGTCGATTTTTGAAAACACCTACCTGCTCAGCAAAAGTAACACATTGTTGCAAATTTTGTGTAATAAACGCTAAAAATAGTGTAAATATTTTTTATCTAGATGTGTAATACGTTAATATTACTTTCTGATGCATTTATTTTATGTTAAATAGCTGTTAACCGCGACTTCGTCTTCGTGGAATTTAACAAAAAAGAGTTTATTCACTTCGCAGAGTTTACGAAAACTTTTCTTCTACTTTGTGAATCAATGTTTTTTTTGTTTTATTTTTTTTCTTTGCTTTTTGTTGAGCAAGGGGTGAAAGGGATGCATGATCTTTGACACTGTCGATGGGGTGAGGACTAAAATCTTTAGGATCAAAACTGGTCTAATTAGCAAGTAGGGTGAAACGCGAATACAAACGAAGCCACAAGGAAAGGGGTGAAAGGGACGCGTGACCTTTGACAATGCATTTAAGGACTGTAAATTCATTAGGATCAAGACATGAACGGGAAATGTAGCGAATGGCAGCAACCTAATCAAAGAAAAAAGTTTGATATAACTGCTAGCAATCGTTGAGACAGATGGCTCGCGAAATAAAATAATTCCTATTAAATAAAAATGATCCCTATTGAATAAAAATAGTCCCTATTGAAATAAATAATCCCTACTTGAATCGGATATTGCTCACTATTTCATTGGTTTTAATTTTATTTTCTCAGAATCCTAATTTTTTTTGTAAAATAAAAGTAGCCTAAGTTATTTCTTATAACAGTAGCTATCTGCCAGTGAAAGTTTCCTCAAAATTGGTCAAAATTGGAACAAACAGGCATAAAGATAGATAGATTTCAGACAAAAATTTTAAAAACTGATTTTTTCATGTAAGTACCGTATATACTTTTAAATGCATTTAGTAAAAATTTGTTAATTCCAAATTACAAACAGACTCTTCATTTTTATTTATATGTATAGATTGTAATAACAGCAATATCAACGCCGTTCCTTACGTTATTATGGCAATTCAATGGAAACAGTGAAATGTTAGCAGCTAAGTTGGCATTTATTTTTGGCGACCCGGTTGGCAACGGGGTGATTGCTTGAGTGGTGCAGAAGTTGATTTTATGTAGCGCCACTTGGAGGGGAGCTGCAACAAAAAAGATAGCACAAATGTCTACACCTGGAGTTTCAAACTGAACATTTCTGTGACCTTGTGTTGTGTTTTGAGTTCAAAAAATTTGCACATTTGAACGACTTCCTCCTTTATATTATTTTTAATATAACTGTACAACACATTACTAATTACAGATACAATTTCATTTTTATTTATATTTACAGTTAATATAAATTTTGATTCTCCCGGAATAGGTAATGGCCTGTCTGGAACTGGTGGACTCAACGTCTCGGAGTCATTCTCTTTAGCTGAAGACTGTGATAGATCTGGCAACATCAGTTGATGGCACTCCTTGTACGGAAGATGAACCTAATTCCTTGTTTCCTTAGAAAATCCGCCGTTTTATGCTGAATATAGTTGTTTTCTCGAACCTCTGATGATTGGCATAAGTGGAATCATGTTTTCTTGCACTTTATCCCCACTGGACGGATCTGATCAACATGTCGTCTCACGAGGGTTCCTTGAACATCAATGATGTAGTGGAGTACGCCATCCTGGCAACGGGTAGCTGCTCTGTAAACTCTCACAGCCACTCGATCTCCAACATCAAATTTCCTATCTCGGAATTCGAAATTATCTCTTCGTAATTTATCCTGAATTTTTGTTTGCAATTCAGGCGTAAATCTATCCTGGTTCTAATGTCTCTTTTTTTTAAGAATAACATGGCTGGACTAAGTGTTGTAGTTACATTGGGAGCTTTTCGGTTTGCATTAAAAATGTACTTAATTTCTGCTGTATAGTACCTTCGTATTTATGCATAGCTCTTAATGATTGCTTTAAAGTAGCAACATAACGTTCTGCTTTCCATTACTAGAAGGCTTGAAAGGTGCACTAGTTTTGTGCCTAACTCCATTTTTATGCATAAATCGCTGAAATTCATATGATGTAAACTGAGATCCATATCGCTGACAAGTACCCTAGGTAATCCGAATCTTGCAAAACTATCTCGAAGACATTCGATGGTTTTTTTGGTTGTGGTTACCTTCATAGGGTATACTTCTAACCATTTGGAATAAGCGACGATCAGAAAAAACGTGTGTTCAAAAATTGGTCCAGCAAAATCTACATGAATACGTTCCCAGGGCATACTGGGATATTCCCAGTAATGAACTTTAGATTTTGGAAACATCTTCAATATCGTTATCTATATTTTTCCAATAGCTATAGCTTTCATTTTTACTATTCCTAAGTGTCCAGCATGTAATTCTTCCAGAACGTTCTTGAAATTTCCTTGGAATACAGACCCTTTGTCCGTACATAATACAACCATCCTCAATGGTATACTGGGCTTCCCTCCCTTGCAAATCTTTATAAGGCTCTTAAGAGTGGACCCAGCTCTATATCTTTACTCGTCTCCTGTCGTAACTCCTTAGAAGTAACCGGTAATGCTTCAATCTGTGACAAAATATTGTGATGTCATCTTTAACTTCAAGCACGGATGTTTTTGGTAAAAGAAAAAGAAAGTCTGCATTTCCGTGTTCAATCGTTTTACGGAATATTATATCAAACTTAAATGACTGCAAAATGAGCATAATGTAAAAGTCGGGTATGACTGGTAAACCTCTTTTTGAACCAAAAATAGCTATGTTTGTGATCTGTTATCAAAGTGAATCTTCTACCTTTCAAATATAGATAAAACTTTCTTACTGCCCAAACTATTGAAAGAGCTTCCTTATCAATTTGGGAGTATTTTTCTCGGACCCAGATAAAGTTCTTGATGCGAACGCGACGGACGTTCAGAGCCATCTGGATACACGTGTGACAGAAACAACCAATGCCAACTGGAGATGCATCACTAGCTAAAGTTAAAGGTAGGCTAGGATCATAATGCACCAAAATTTTAGGTGAACAAATTTCCTTCTTTATTTGCTCAAAGGCAACCTGGCAATCCTTCGACCATAAAAATCTAACATTTTTTTTTTGTTAAATTATTAAGAGGATTAGCAATAGTAGCTAAATTTTCACAAAAGTAACCCTAAGAAACTTTTTACTTCATGAACATTTGGTACGCATTTACAACGGCTGAGATCTTTTCGTCGTTTTATGTAACCCTTTTGAATCGATTCTATGCCCAAGAAAATTTATTTCATTTTGGAAAAACTTACTTTTATTTAAATAGCTTTGGATGTTCTCTACATTTCTTAAAAAATTCCTCTAAAGCTGTAAAATGCGAAATTTCATCGCTCCCTGTTATTCTAGCATCATCCATAAAGACCTTGACTCCATCCATACCCTGAAATAGTCCGTCAACATCTGCCAAATAGCAGGTGCCCCATTTAATCCATACATAAGTCTTTTACAAATATATAATCCCCTTGTGGGTATTTATTGTCATTAATTTCTGACTGTCGGGATGGACTTTCATTTGCAAATATGCATGCTTAAAATCTAATTTTGTAAATTGTTTTCCCCCATTTAAACTACCAAAAATTTCATCCAATCTTGGTAAAGGATGCTGAGGAACAATTAAATTTGGATTCAGGGTTACTGAATAATCAGCACATAGTCTTATACTACCATCGGATTTAACAACAGGGACTACTGGGGTTGCCCATTCAGAGCTGTCGACTTTTTCTATGATACCCTCTTTTTTCAAGTCTGTCAATTTCGTTTTCAACTATTGAGAGCAAGGGTACTGTTCGAACCCTACAAAATATAGGTTTCACTCCATGTCTGAGTTTTAATTGTTTATTTCTCCTAATTTATCATCGAAAATATATCCTTATACTCTCTTAGAAGGTTATTTAAATTTTGTTCAGTTTTTGCTCTAAAAGCTTTAATAGCCGGCCAATCTAAATGAATTTTATAGAGCCATTCCCGACCCAGAATAGTATCTAAGTTTTCTTTCACAATGTATAAGTTCAAGTTTACTTTTTGATTTTTATATTGTACCCTTAGTAACATATCCTAATGGTATAATTGAATCTCCTTTATATGTTTTAAAAACTATATTTGTAGGTTTAATTTGTTTATTTGAAATTTTCCTGAAATTTCTTACACTAACCGCTCCCCCCGTATCCAATTCCATAGAACAACTTTTGTTTTCAATTTTTAAATTTATCATAATTGAGGTCGTTTTGGTTCTTCCTCGTGTAATATATAATCCTGAATTTTTAATCCGTATAGTGGAATTCTATTTCTATCTTCAACTTCATTTAATAGAGTTACCTGTTTTTGTTTAACCGATTTCGCATTTGCCTTTTAGATGCGAAGCATGCCTGTTTAATGTGCCCAATTTTCCCACAAAATTACATTTACTTGAAATAAATCTACAATTCTCTTTTGCATGGTTGGTACCTGTGCATCGTGAACAATATAATGTTTTCTTTCGGCTTTTTTGTAAAATTGGATTTTTTATCCATGTGTTTTTTTAAAAGTTTTCATTGAATTTATTGCTCGGCCCATAATATCATTTGTCCCTTTAAAAGCTTTTTCCATAGCCAGTGCTATATTTAGCGTTTTCTCGAGATTAATATTATCTTCCTCAAATAATCGATCTAAAATCATTTTATCCCGCAACCCGCTTACAAATACGTCGCGTAACATAATATTTAACATATCTTTATCATAATCACAATTCAAGAGCCCAGCTCGGCATAGTATAATACCTTCCCCTTCAGTCTGTTTTCTGTTTAACAATTTGTGACGAGAAGGTATAATTAAAGGTTTGGGGTCAAATGTTTCTTAAGTGCAGCTTTAATTTATCCAACGTTTGGTCGGAAGGAATGTCAGGTGCAAGCAAATTCTTTAGTAACTGGTACAATTTTGCACTAAGAGACGAGCTCGATTTGCTATTGGTACATTCTGTACATCTAAGTAAGTTTCGAATCTTTCAATGAAACTATCGAAATTTTCATTTTCTTCATCAAATTTGTCAAATTGTACAGTTACTTTATGACTATGAGAATCTTCTCTAATTTGCAGCGCTCGAATCAAATCTTGATTCTGCCGGAGTAAGTCTGCAATTTGCTGTTCCATGGTTCCTTCCGATTAAAGAGAGAGAAAAAATTTCCTTTACCTTGAGCAGTTTTCAGGCAATGCCTTATCCAAAAGAATCTCCAATATATCCCATCTTCGTCGCCAACTGTTGTGTTGTGTGAGTTCAAACTATAATTAGATGCACATTTGAACGACTTCCTCCTTTATATTATTTTTTTAATATATCTCTACTTCACTGTACAACACATTACTAATTACAGATACAATTTCATAGTTGCGTGTTATTTACATACAATCCTCCACTCAGTCACAGTTAAGTCTTTAACTGGTTACAGTTAAATATACCACACCTTGGCAGTATATTGGCATACAGAAATGTATAAAAAAATACCAAAATTTCTCCCGAAACAGGAAAGATAACACAGGAGATGTCAAGTGTTAGGACGTAAACATTAATTTTCTCTTGTTCTTTTATTTATGTTTATAAAAATGTATATATTCGAATAAATGTATATATAATGTATATATTCGAATAAATGTATATGTAATGCATGTATTCGAATAATATATATATATATATATATATATATATATATACATATATAGTCTTATTCTCTACAAACAAGAGATAACATCGAACAATCACATTCGAAAAGCACATAGACAGTAGGAAAATCACACAATGAAAGGCACATGAGCATCCGAGATTAAAAATTATAAAATGGATGCTGCAGTATTATAATCATTGCTGACTTAGGACAGTTAATACATAAAATAATTTATATAAAAGTGCGGTTGAACATGTTTTTTGGCCAACCAACCTTCCCCCTTTATGTAAATAATACTGAGCAAAAACCTATTGAAAGTAATGGATAGGAATATCTAAATCCATCACAATATAGAGGTAACTTACCTAAAAATTGCAAATAAAAATGCAGAGCCCGCGCTAAGTATGAGTGCAATAAATAAGTTATTGCCAGATTCTGGACTCTAATGCAGATTTAAATATATATAAATTCGAAATAAATTTAAGTTTCTATGAATATTGATTTTTTTAGCCCACCTAAAGTTAAACGTTGTTTCTTTGCCCCAAGTTAGCCTTTGAGTTTAACACCCTAGCTCTACACGGTGGGTCTTCAATGGCATCAGGAATTGAACCCGTGACTCGACAACGCCTTCCACTAATTCGACCAGACCTCTAAGCTATAGTAACCACATACATAAGGCAATGATAGTCGTGAACTCACGATCGGCAATGTTTCTGTCGAGCCCTGGTGACACAAAGATAAGCCGTGTAGAGGAACTGTTGTGCAATAAATCTGTCGAGGTTCAAAGTCCTCATGTTGGCATGAAATGTAAGTTTGGAGAATGTAGTGCCAGAATAGGTGCCGTTTTCATCATGTGGTCATGAGGATAATGATACCTGAGCTTTTACCTTATTTTTCTGGCCATCTCTTTACGCCACGGGATAGCTTGAGGTGCATCTTCATCTCTTTTTAAACAGAATCCCTAGTTTTGCAGAAGAGGTCTTCTATGAAACATGAAATTGAGTCTGTCCTATGACATCCATTTCAAGTTACAATCTTTGTCACCAGGGCAATGACTCACAGTTTTTTTCATGTACTAGAAATGCACAGTTTATGCTTATTTAAACATTTTGATTTTGAATTAGTTATTCTAATCCACAAGTCAAAATGATCACGGTAACCTTGTGGTCCTGGTCATGAATTTGTGCGACCATTTTTTTTCAAATCACGGGCTTCAATCCTCGTGCCATTGAAGACCTGATGAAGGCTGATGTACGTTAAATGTGCCGTAGCTCAAAGTTCTCATACATTCGTGGTTTGGAAGTTTGGAAAGTTTAGTGCCCGAAGAAGTATCGTTCTCATCACTTGACCGTGGTCGAAGTTACGATTTTTTTCCCAATAGTTAGTTCGTTGTCAATAAACACTTACTCATTCACCCAGACTTCAGAATTTAATAAACTATGCTAATTGCATATCGATTTAACATAATTTTTTAATTATATATCAGTGAAACAGAACCACGCAGTATAGTGCCCTTTTGTTACATAAAAATCCTTTATGAATAAATATGTGTGAGGAAGATTTTAGAAATATTATTATTATTACATATAAAATATTTAATTTTTGTTTTATTAGGATTAAATGATTTTTTTTCCAGTTAAAAACCGCATTACTTTTAAAAGATTTAATGATTTTTCCCCCCAATATCAAAAAGATTTTTTGCATGTGACTATGATGCCACATGATAACTGCAATCACGTGTTTCCCGCCAGTCAGTTTATAAATTCATGTGACGTCATAGCTATAGGTTAAATGTAATCGCATGTTGAAATAAATTAGTCCGCTTTTCTGTCGCCAACTTTTCTTTTTACCCAACCTTTCTTTTAAAAAGAACTTATTTGTCAACAGTAATAACGAACGGAAAAAGGTCAACAAACTGATTTTAAAATACGTGTATAATATAAGATTTGTTTTTTATACTTTGAAATTTTTATTGAAAAATCTCATCAAATTATGAAATTTAAAATTTGATCTAAATTTTGCAAGTTGAACAACAACTACAACCCTAATGTCAGTTTTCAATTCAATACAAAACAAGTGATTGCATTTATCATTAATTCAGCCAATGATATAAGTTGAAACGGTAAAATTTTATTGACAACTGTAATGGATAATAATATTTGCAATATACATGAGAAATATTAACGTATCTATTTATTTTTATTTGATTATTCCTTTTATTTAATTCTCAATCCATTAGGCCCCTGTAAACATAAGCGGGATTTTTGCTACGATAGCACATGGAAATCAATCACTATTTCTTTTCCAATCCTCACTTACTGAAGAAAAAATAGAAAAAGAAAAGCAGAATAGAGAGAGGATCGGACGAGAGAGAAACTCACCAATCGATCACCAGATGGCGTTAAATAGAAGGCTGGCGTTTTGCCAACGACTCCGTGATAAATGGCGGTTCATTAGGGAAAAAGAAAGAAGCCGGTAGCGTTAGAGAATTAGAAGCCGCCACCTGATCGTTCAACCGCGAAAGCAGCCAAGACTTTGTTTTCTTTTAGCGGCTTAGCTAAGCCATGTTTAGATTTTTTTTATTTAATCTCCCTTTTTTGGGATGAAACCTTCCTTGGAAGAACTTTTTTTTCCCTTTCTTTCACTTTGCTTTGTCGAACCACGCCTTCTTTACATCTGAGTAATTAAATTCGATTGTGTTTGACTGGATCGGACGGTTTGTTTCTTTGAATTGGGAAAGACTGAAAAATAGTTCGGTGTCTGACTTTTTTCCCATCTTCTTTTTTTGTGACTATTGGGTATTTAACATAATAATATATGGATGACAGAGACCCACAAAAGTAAAACTATTAAATTTCGTTTCTTTTTTAGAAATGTTTATCCGCAAGCGAAAAAAGCGGCATGCAAAAAAAAGAAGAAAAAGAGAATATATGTAAAGATTAAAATACGAGGGTTGGGGCAAAAGTCATGGCATCTTTTTTTTTGAAGATACCTGTCCGGTTGGAAAGTGTGACATACACAGACGAAAGTTCAAGGTGTTAACTAGATGTGTGGACAATGAATAGCACTGAAATATCGTAACACACTAATTTATTATGGTAGTATACAGGGCAATATGGCCTTCACGGTGCAAAAGAATGACAACACAGTGCACATAAAGTTGACATAACAAACCTAGGCCCATATACCCTTAATGTAGTCCATGACCCTTAAAGTAATCCATAAGCTGCTCGATGAGGGCAAGAGCCAAGTTTGTCCGCACACTGTCCGGTCGTCCAGAACGTTGCTCATCACTGGTTGACACACGTCCTTCTTGAAACTTTCCTATCTACCGTGCTACTGTACGGTATGGTAGGGCATATTCCTAAGGGCTTCCACTAAATCGCTGTGATATTCCATCGCATTTCTCTCTCGGAGAAAGGCTATTTTGATGTAAGCGCGATGCTCAACACGGGTTTCTTCCATCTCACACGACACTCACCAACAGACTGATTTCACAACCCTTGCTGAGCTACTACCAGCTATCACAGAGCCATCTGTTGTTCTGCATACACACTATGCCTGCAGAACTTCCACACGACACACATACGTTTATGATCCGTTCACATATCTAAAAGAAAAAAATAGCTGCCATGACTTATGCCCCAACTCTCGTATGCTATATTACTATAAATAAACCTGATTATCAATCATAACCAAGAGAGCCATTAAAGTGAATAATTTAAAGTTGTGATGGATCTATCCGCGATCCTTCAATTAATCATCTTGGGAAATTTGCGTTATTCACGACCAACCCTTTGGAAGAAGAAAATCGTGATATTCAAATTAACACTATATATAGTCGAAGTTTTCTAGCTCGAACAGAGAGTAGGAGAGGAAATAAACCCGATTTAGGTGAGACTGTTTCTGACGGGTGAAATATTTGAATTATTGTGATTTGAGACTTATTAGGAAGAAGTTTTAACGTGACGATTGTGTTCATTGAGATCAAATTGATATTAGATAAAATCGGATGATAGGTTAGATCCTTTGTTAAGTAAGGATCAAGTTTGATAGTCTCTTAATCATTTGTGTATTTCCGTCGTTTTTCCACTTTCGCGGTTAGCATTGAGACATTTTCTTACTATTATTAGGTGAAATTGTGCCTTTTCATTGAGTGATAAATAAATAGATTGTTTAGATCATGTCGAATGATTCTTCCCTACCTCTCGCATTTCTAAGTCCCCAAGAGAGAGGTGCCAACCTCTCGCAAAGTATTTATCACTTTAACTGGTTAACATTAATTATCAATGAAACTGGTTAATATTAATTACCATTAACTTTCAACCTATATAATAGAAGGTGAGGAAATTAAAGGTGCTTTGGAGAACAAATTTCGAGGTTACAGGGAAACACGACACAAAAAAGTAGACAGCTCACTAACCTGCTTATAGCAGGTGTTGGAGATGACCACTATGCATCTCTTGACACCTTTGAGCCCTGGTCAGCAAGTTGAGGAAAGCAGATTGAAGCCAGATGGCTGAAATTACTGCAATCTTATCAGAAATGTTCTACTGTGTGTGTGTGTTGTTCTTGAAGGCCATAAAGGTTCTTCGATACACATACGACTTGAGTGTTCCTCACAAAATGTTATCACACACTCACAGCTCTGTTCACCGGTGAACATCTGGGGTCGAGATCAGATTGACCTCTGCTAACAACTCTGTTAGGAGTGAAGGTAGTTTTGTTGTTGTGATGTTGCTTATTTTCTTGTCTAGCTTCTGCTAAACGAGATCTATGAGTTTATTCATCCTTTAAAAGTCATATACCAGCATAGGAAAACTTAGTAAATCGTCTTATATGATATAACTCACAAGCGGAGGAAAAAGGAAGGCTCAGTTAGTCAAAAGACCTGAGCACCAGAGGCTGCATACTACTTCGCAGACTGTAAAAAACAACGAAGTCAAGTCCTACATCAAAGACATTCTAATATGGGATTGAGGACTGTTTATCAGTCCAGGTACCCAGAAATAAACTACCATCCACTGGAATGGACTTCACGCCTAGGGTGACCCTGCCAGGAGAATATTCTAGAGACGTACTTCGCCCATTCCACCCAGTGGCAGCCCCTCTCCACAATGAGGCAACCTACAGGATTTGAGGGGAGCTGGGGAGATAGTTTTAAATGTGATTAATGTCTCGGTGGGATGTATGGATAGTGGTACTATCTTGTTGGACCACCACTATAGATATTTTCCACCTTAGTTAATGTTGCTACAATTTGATTGCCATTGATTAACCCTCACTGACACTGCCTACATAAGGATCTGAACCGGTTTTGATCACATGGTGTGCAAGTTGCATCACGTCCAATCGTTTCGTTCCGAAGTCTGCTGGCTGGTAGTTCTTCCCCTTCGCAGCCTCTTAATTTACAGTAAATAAAAAGTAAATTTAAAGTAAAATTTACAGTAAAAATAAAATTTACCCTTAATAAAAAGTTTCCTTTAAGGTATCCGACTACGTTCGGAACCGTGATTTTGCAAAAGCGTGTAAATGGATAATATTTATGATATTTAGTGTCACTTATATTAGAAAATGTATATAAAATTGTTTTAAAAATAGTATTAGAATAAAAAATTATTTAAATACAATATTTTGACAAAAAATGAACATAGAATGACCCATTTTTAAAATATTCTCCTTTTGTGAAAAAGGCTTCTATTATAATATTTTGCCTGCATATAGCTTAGACCTCTGTACAGAGGCTCAACTAGAATTTTTGAAGTATATAACTTAGAAGTGGGTTTATCCATGTGTGTTTTACGACACCAGAGGGGAGAAATTTTAGGGAAAAAAATTATTTAAACTGGTTGCCACTCTGAAAATAATGTGAATTTTTCAAAAATCATAGTTGAGCCTCTGTACATAAGTCTGAGCTATATACAGGCAAAATATTACTATAATAGAAGCATTTTTCACAAAAGGAGAACATTTTGAAAAAAGGCTATTCTGAGTTAATTTTTTGCCGAAATATTAAATTTATATAAACTGTTTTTGTCAAAATGTCCTTAAAACAATTTTATACATGTATTCTAATCTAAGAGACACTAAATATCATGAAAATTATCCATTTATGCACTTTTTTAAAATCACGCTTCCAAACGTAATCGGATACCTCAATGAAAGTTGAATAATTGTATTATTTAAACAGTAATCAATATATATTTACCTGAGAACTTTAATCATGCCTTTATAAAAATTGAATAAAATAAGTCTTCAAAGTAATACCTGTGAACAGAATTTCCCTTGCATAGACTATTTTGACATTTTTTACCTATTTTTCACAATAATAGGATTTAATAATATTGTCTACAGCCTCATAACTTCCTTTTAAAGCAATTTAAGAACTTTAATATAAGAATTAAAACTATTGATTGTATTTTTATAGAATTTTGCAGAAAGAAAACATGTGTGAGATTCACATTCGAAATATTCAATCCTATTTTTTTTTATGAAATGCAGAGATACTATTGCAAAGTTTGTATATATAGAGGCAAATATGAAAACAAGCTTCTTGGCAAATGCATCTAAGATTAATTAAAGTAAATAAATAATATTAAATGCATATTTAATCAGAGCAGGTTTAAACTAGTTGCATATAAGTGATTTAATAAATTTATTAATGTAAATAAATTATAAATATATATGTTACTTTTAAACGTTAACTTCATTATAATTTTTATTATGTAAATAACAAATGCTATATAAATAATTAAGTACTGTATTCCGAAATATTTTTATATGGCTATTCCTGTTCAAAAAGAATATTTAACAGTTTTAAAATTAGAAAAGTCCTGTCTTAATCATAAAAATTGTTCTTCAAAATTCTTTTTGTCTTTAATATGTTCCGTTGTATCTAGGTATTTTGTTTTGAGGGGGTTATTGTCAGTTTTAAAATGGTTTAAGTACTTAAGAAGAAAATGCAATACAATATATAAATTCACTATCTTTTTCAATAATTAGATCATCAACATATCTATATAGATACAAACCATTATTATGAATATGTGTTGTTTATTTTAAAAATAATTCTAAATAATCTAAAATCTTGTCAACAAGTTCACTTTACTATTTGCTGTTACTTGTATATCTCCCATAAATATCCCTAATCTTATTTAATAACAAGAGTGTTAAAATTATGAAACTTTTTCTCTCTTTATAAACTTGATTATATCGTAATTGTAAACTGGTAGGCGAATATTAATTATGTCTCTAATATCTATTCAGTTAAATAGAATTCTAAAGTCACATAACTATGTATAAATTTCTTTGTCTTTTAAATAATTAACGAATATTAATTATGTCTCTATTATCTATTCGGTTAAATAGAATTCTAAAATCATAACTATGTATAAAAATTTCTTTGTCTTTTAAATAATTAACGCGAGGCCTTTACCATTTTTAATAACTGTCGTAACTGTAGGATTTTTCGAGCATTGTTTAAAATCGATAGCAATAATTTACTAGAATTAGTAAAATAAGTCTTATAACTATTACTAACGCCCAGTAATTTAAGAGCTCATGAAATTTATGTGTGTGTTTTTCAGAGAGAAAAAGAGAAAATTTGCTTACAATTTATACATTTTTTTTGGTTGAGGTCGTAGAAAGAAAAGAGTAAAAACAAGATATCAAATTAAATGTTTTCAAAAACCTGTTTTAATAAGTAAACGTAAAAAAATCAGCAAAAGTGTTGACGTTTCATAACGTTAACCGTATAACATCAATAACAGAAGTACGATCAATTTGTTAAAAATAAAAAATCGTGTAAATTAAATGGACAATGTTATACATCTAATTTGGAAAAAAAAATCTTTACAACGCGATTAAGTTATGCCATTTGTTGGAATTAGAGACTCCAAAAACGTAAATCGCACGCATCTTTTTGTCAATAACGCTAAATTAAGCTAACTGCTTGTCATAAAAAGACGGAAGTGCCATCTATCGATGAAAACAAAAGTTAAAAAGGAACCCGAAAAATTTACCCAATAAAAGAAGTCGTTGTTCCATTAAGAGTTTCCAGAAAAATATGATTTTTACTCCCGCCACACTATCCATGCTCCGATAAAACCAACTCTGATTGGACAGAAACATATTTCTTTTAATTAGCAATTTACTCTCGCAATTAAAGCAGACACTATTAACATTACAGCTCTTTTTAATTAAGCCATCGATTTAAGAGTTAAAAGGTTCTTGTTCTTTTTTTTAAAAAAAAAAGGAAAGAAGGAAATAAAGAACATCCATTGGAAGCAGAATGGCAACAACTAAATTTTTCCTAAAAAGGAGAACGACAAGTCTTTAGAAAAGCTGGCGCTTGTTAAAAAATGTATAAAAATTAAATATCCTCCGATACGAGCTGTTGAATATTTAAACAGGGGGGAGTCATTGTTTCTGAAATCGCGGTCATTCATTTAGTAGCCCACCTCCTATTTTTGCAATTAGTGATGGAAAATTATCTGACATCGTTTGAAGAGATAATTAAAGATTGGGAGAGGGAAGTGTTCTTCAGTATATTGTGAAACTTTATTAATATTTTATTCATTTGTTTGTTTTTTCGTTTTCGATGCAGGTAACACTTGAGTGCTCTTTCCATGGCTTTATTGAGGAGGAAAGATTTTATTTAATATGAATTTTGATCGAGATTTGTGAAGGTTGTTCTCTCATTTTTCAAAGACTAAACCTAAGAAATGGAGGGAAAAAGTATTGTTAGTGTTAAAAATTCGTTCTTTTTTTCATGGTCTGAGGTCTTCTGTCTTTAACAGTTTCCTGAGGTGAATATTTGGCAAAAATAATGCACTAGAGGGAAATAATTACAAATACTTTAGATAGGCCTCACACAACCATAATTATTGAACAAAATATGGTACATATTGATAATATTAAACACTTTTTTTCAGTAAAGGGAGCCCACAGTTTTAAAAAATAGGTGGAACATATTCTGTGCTACCACGCTTTAAGCACATAGTGTGATAGTTCTGGAAATATGATATTTTCCCTCCCTAGATACAATAATAAATTTAGCTAGCTATTTTATGGAAAATAAATAAATACGCTTATTCCTCTTATATTGTTATTCACCCTATATATTAAAACATTTTCAGTTTTTCCTAATCTAATATTGTAAGCTTCATTTTAGTATAGTCCTAATTTCCTAAATTACTTAATGCTAGTTTTAATTTTAATTATTCTATTCTATGCACTATATAATTTTAACTAGTTTTTATTTAGTCAAAACATATAATAAGTGTATTAGTTGTATTTATTTTTATACACAAGCTATAACTCATTCAGGACATTTGTATAATTTTGTGTGTTGGCACTTTTTATTAATAAATTTTATTATTATTTTTTAAAAATTGTAACTTACCAGAAATCTATATGGCACAATAAACATGTCCATTATTGCGAAAAAATAAGCGGAATGCATTTTGTATTTGTAAAGAAGATTGCTTTCAATAGCGTGACGGTACATTTTTGACAATCCTATCTTCATACTTGCAATACACATGTGAGGTACTAATCATTGTAATATTGACTTATTTACATAATATATGTACTTACCTGATTTGTATCAAATATCACAAGAATCACTTAAAATTACACAACACAGTCACTTCCAAAAAACACCACTTAACACATTCACAGCTGATCAAAGAATGAATTACTTCATAAACCCATTGTACATAATTAGCTCCTGACATCTATTGGAACTTGAGTTATTACTAGGAGTTCACTTCAGTGGTGGTTCAGAGAATGTACCATCTAGCATCAATTTCTGAGGCATTTAAACAAGTGGTACAGGTGGCAGCCTCGCCAGCAGCCAGGCCAAGATTTTATAATCGGTGATAAGCATATTTAAATATAAACTTACCTGTATATTTATTCAAAATGTCAAAATAGGCCGAACACAATAACGTAAACGGTAATGTGTAGGGGGGGAGATCTGTCAAATCTATTGGCGCCAATTGTAAAACATTCGTAGACTGTGTTACTATGTTTTCTCACATGTTGTTAGGTAAATAATTTTGCAGATATTATATTTGATCGAATTGTAAAGTATATTCGATCCAATAAAAACAAATGCCTGATTATGATAAATTATTCTATTGGAGAAATAATTCTTTGAGGTCCATAAACAAAGTTTTATTTTATTAATGTTGTAGATTATTCTTAAGATTTTTATTTATTTTATGTCTAAACAAATTAAAATCAACAGTTAAATTACTTATACTGCTCTTACCCACCTTGTACTCCTCTAAGCGTTGAGAAGAGGGCTCGGCTCAAAAATCTGCCCGTGAATTCATTTTTTTTTTTAGTTGTTCTCTTTAAAACTATATGTGATCTATAAAAACACGCAAATGACAGTTACTTGTGTACGTAATCTTGTGAAAACTTCAAAGTTGTCTCCTTTCTCTTTTATTCTTTGAATAGTAAAATCCCCGCTTTTCATTATCTTGTTGCTATTAGTCTACGACACATTGTGGTGTCAATCATTGACGAACAAAGAGAGGAACACAACGTAGTGGAAATTCTCGTCCAGAAGATGTTTTCTCAAAATTAGTCATCTTTTTAGGATTAACATCGCTCTGTAGAAGGCTATTCTAGACGAGCACTTTAGTTTGAAATCATGGTAGACGACAACGATGATTCCTTAGCTTAGTGTGTGATGTGCCTTTCTCTCTAAAATTCCTCATTAAGTCGCAGTAAATTTGCGACGGATCTATCCGCGTTCTTTCAAATACTAATCCTCTTAGAAAATATTGGGTCTTTAAACTTTATTTTATTATAAATCTCCCCCGAAGAAGATATGAGTATGTAAATTAAGACTTGTATAAATAGATTATGTAAATTAAGACTTGTATAAATAGATTATGTAAATTAAGACTTTGTAAGTGGCTTCAGCTTGCAATCGCTCCTTCACCGCCCTGCCTACCTAAAGATGTTGGAGGATACAAAACATGACCAGAAACTTCCGTAATAATTCTAATCAATTATTATTCAAGCACTCTAATTAACCACAAGATAAACTACAAGAGGAAAACCTGGGAGTGATATAAAGAAAACAATAAACCTTGAGTGAACAAGCGCAAGTAAATAGATCAAATTATCCTAACCAATCTCAACCTATAAATTCCTATCCACTAATTTAGTATAGAGGTGAAACTCCTTTCTTAAGTTGCATAAATCACTTAAATCACACCTTAGTAGAGCTGCAACGGATCCTCCGCTCCTTCTGCTTTACAATTACAAAACTCTGTCCTTATATACTCTAACTGATCTACATATCAAGGTTTCTTCTTGAAAGGGATGGCTGTGAATTAAACGCAAATGATAGCCCAAAGTCGCCTTAAGAGGATTAGTATGAATGTCGCGTAAAGACCCGTTACAACTTGTTTATGTAGATTATGTAAATTAAGACTTGTATATATAAATTAAACTTTCACGTTAAATGGAGAGAGAGGTTAGACAGCAAATGGATAGCAGTGATTGATTAAACGTGAAGTGAGGCGTGAATACTGTGTAACAGATTAGTGTAATACTAAATATTGACGATTTGTCAACTATATAGTAATTAAATTGGATTAAGTCGCTTGGAATTAGAAGATATATTGGTTGAACGTAAGTGATATGATTTATTAAGACTTCTCGAATCTCGTCTACCTCGCTATTGCTTTCTATATTTAGCAGTTAGTGCATCTTTTAAATTGGTTAATAGAGTGTATGTTGTTGTTGTTCAAAAGTGAGAAAAATTTA
This sequence comes from Trichonephila clavipes, assembly GCA_019973935.1. NCBI lineage: Eukaryota > Metazoa > Arthropoda > Arachnida > Araneae > Nephilidae > Trichonephila > Trichonephila clavipes. The sequence goes on from BMAU01006835.1 coordinate 211,491, forward strand.
AGTTATTTTGAATATGGCTAATCTGATTATTCCGACTCTCCCACGCTAATGGACATCACGGGGCGACCATTACAAGATCAGTTCTTTTTATTTATATCCTCCCGATATTTTTAACCCCGTCGGATTTTTAACAGAATGAGGATCTTTTCGCGAGAGTCATTTTGTGCCACACATAATGGAAGAAACAGAGAGTTGGCATCTAGCTATGAAAAAAAAAATCACCAGGGTCACTTCGTTCGTGGTCAGCTGACACTCCCTGCTGAAAAGCTCTCAAATGCTACCTTTTCCTCTCAACTATCTGACTCAACTAAAAGGGTATTGTGGAAGTTAGCTCTTCACACACGCGGATAATTCAAAATATTGAAAATGGAGAAAGCTTTTAATATTGATGTAGAATTATTACTGATTAATACAAATATATATATATATATATATATATATATATATATATATAGCCTAATTCTCCACAAACAAGAGATAAAAATCCATCCAATACAAATATATATATATATATATATATATATAGCCTAATTCTCCACAAACAAGAGATAAACATCCATCAATCACATTCGAAAAAAACACTTAGACAGTAAAAAGACCATACAATGAAGGATACTAGATTAAAAATTATAAAATGGATGCTGCAGTATTATAAACATTTCTGACTTAGGACAGTTAATATATAAAATAATTTATATAAAAGTGGGGTTGAATATGTTTTTTGGCCAGCCAACCTTCCCCCTTTATGTAAATAATACTGAGCAAAAACCTATTGAAAGTAATGGATAGGAATATCTAAATGCATTACAAGATAGAGATAACTTACCTAAAAATTGCACTTGAAAATGCAGAGCCCGCGCTAAATCTGAGTGCAATAAATAAGTTATTGCCAGATTCTGGACCTTAATGCAGATTCAAAGCATGTGAATGGCTGAAATGTAGCACTTAACAAAAATATAAAAAGAATAGAAACAAAAATTAATAAGAGTTACAAATTACCATAACTTAAGTGACACTAGAGTATATATCAATTAAATAATAATAAGTAATTTTAACTAATAATCGAATATGGAGGTAACTATAATTATGAAATATGTAAATTTATAGTATTAAACTATTATTAATCTAAGAATTTTTAATCCTTACAATTTTGAATAGCTTTATTCATATAATTATTAATAAAATTAATTGGGTATTTCTGATTTAGCAATATTTAGTAAAAGGTTTATAGTTATTTATTATTTCTGATTTTTTTTCATACCAGAAATTTATTGCGTTGTATATAATTAAAAAAAATTTTCTGAATATAGAAATATGTACATTACTCTCCCAATGCGAAACTTTTGTAATATTGAAATTAAAATCTCTCTTTTATCATATATATATGTATATCTTATATATACATATATATATAAATATATATATGTATATATATGTCATGATTTTTAAGACAGAATCAGATTAAAGTTAGAAAAGTGAAAAAAACGACCTTTATTCGTTCATTTGTACATCTGACACCGAGGCGGGAGGAAAAAGCACGCCATGGTGGTGGTTTCAAGTGGATAACACTTGAAAAACATATGGTAAGTATCGCTGCTTTGAAGAGGTTGCTTGCAAGTTAATACTGACATATGTTGACTATTAAATCTAACGATCTGGAATTAGACATGTTTATTGGCTAGGCCATATGTTCGGAAGAAAGAAATGGGTGATTAGTTTGATACTTGAAGATGAGACCTGAGAAAGATGAATCAAGTGCTAGATAGGAAATTTAATTTTTAATCTAATTTAATTATCCTTACATTTGCCCCCCAATTTTAAAAGGGAGTCATGGCGTGGTTTTTTCTCTCTTTACAAAGTTAATCAATTTTCAACAAACACAAAACAATACATAGTTATTTAGAAAGACATATTACACACAGTAGAAATATTTAAGCAATAGGAATACTAAAATCAAAATGCAATATAATAAACGAAACTATAGCAACAAACACAGTAATGACAATTAATTGAAAAAAATGAATTCCCATACATATAATTGAAGATTAGCTTGTTTAAATCTATTCGACATCTAGAATAAGAGCTCGCGTTTCCCCCTATTTCTTCATAATAATAGATTCGTATTATGGCTGGTAGATATTTTCAAAAAAAATTATGTTGGAAAATAATATATCAAACAATAAGATAGTAAATATAAAAATACATGAAATCATACAAATGTTAAAATAATAATTTTGTATAAAAATCTACTCTGGCGCCATCGTAATAATACCTTATATTGTTACACACATTTTGCATACATGAAATACAAATTTTAAAAAGATAAAAAAAATATAGACACTAATAAAATGAAATTATTAATAATATGAAAGCGGTGTATAACACACAACTTCTATGCACTATCCAACACAATAAACAATGTTTTATTTCATATGCGTTATAAAATATAAAAATTATAAGAATATAAGAGCTCTTTTTTATTATTTTGAGTCGGAAAAGTGGACTCACTTCAATAATAACTGTTAGTATTTCTGAAAATTTTTAACTATATTAATTGTAACTTAATATCGCATACAATATTTTGTATTTTTCCGTAACCTTGTAAAAATTCGTTTCATAGACAAAAACTCTTGAGTTTCTCTTGCATCACACATTCACTAATAAAACTGTATCACCTTACTTAATTTTGAACACATCTCTCTGAGAAATCTGCGCCATCAATTCACAGATGTTCAGGGATGCTGATAAGAAACAATGAGAGGTGTACATATCAAACTAAACAAGTTTGTCCTCTTAATGTTTCGAGACATATACAAAATTATAATGATTGTATTCTCCCTTACCACTGTATAATATCCAAAAAAAAGCTTCAAGTTATTAAATTAATTTTAATTTTAGGTAAGGAAAATTTCGAGAAATAGTGAATCCTGATATATGGCTGGTATATCAAAACACACAATTTCAAAATAAAAAAAAATTAAATGACATGCAATAAGATTACTGCTGAATAAAATAATTAACAAAACAATTGAATTCAATGGAGAAAAAAGAATACAACTTGACTTTACTTTTGTTTCTTATAAAAATCAATATATCTAGTATTAGTTCTCTCATTAGTCATTTTTCTAAAAACTTAATTTATATCTTTCACTTTAAAATACCAATTTCTATCATAACTCTTAACTCATTCGACATCTTAAGATAAAATTATGAGAAGTATATTAAAATTTCTCAAAATTTTGTATGACTAAACCTATATACTTTGTTTTCTCAATTAAAATATAAAGAAAATATCTCATTTATAACACAACTATATTATAAAAATTAAATACCATATCATATCATATATTATTCTTTTTCGTAAAGTTCGTTCAGCAAAAAACTCAGTTCTTCAATGTAACTAAAATTGGAAATATACAATTTAACTGACCTCCACTTTGCAACGGCAGAAACCCTTGGTGAACGGTAATACAGAGGTTGTCACTTTATTTTCACTGGTAAAATTTTATTTATTTATTTTTCTTTCAACGTTGGTACTTCACTATTATTATATGGTGATCAAATTCACAATATTACCGTGCAGACTTTCCGGCGAAGAAGATTTTTTTCCTTTTCTTTATTTCTCTGGTGGAAGGGAGTGATGTTCTTTCATTACGGAGTTAAGGAATTGGATATTCACACTTCTCTTCTTTTTTTTTCGCCATTCGAAAGTTGTTTCTTTCATTCAGGGCAAACTGGTTGGCCTCTTCAGCAAAGACAGAAAAATCGTTCGGCGGTAAACAGTGCATTCTTCTCGATGTTCAGAGTGATGTTCTTTCGGGGATTTTTTTTTTACTAGCGCGTTTTTTTTCCGTACCATAGATTAATTCTGGTAACCCATCGTCCTCAGCTAACAAATGTAGAGTGCCGTCAGTCTTCCATAAAATTCTTCATATCAGTTATTACTGCAGTTGGTTTTCGTTTTTATATTAAAATATTTTATAAAAAAGATAAGTTTTTTACATTAAGATCGCAGACAAAGATCCTGCCGGCTTTAATTCTGTCATGATTTTTAAGACAGAATCAGATTAAAGTTAGAAAAGTGAAAAAAACGACCTTTATTCGTTCATTTGTACATCAGTATGACACCGAGCCGGGAGGAAAAAGCACGCCATGGTGGTGGTTTTAAGTGGATAACACTTGAAAAACATATGGTAAGTATCGCTGCTTTGAAGAGGTTGCTTGCAAGTTAATGCTGACATATGTTGACTATTAAATCTAACGATCTGGAATTAGACATGTTTATTGGCTAGGCCATATGTTCGGAAGAAATAAATGGGTGATTAGTTTGATACTTGAAGATGAGACCTGAGAAAGATGAATCAAGTGCTAGATAGGAAATTTAATTTTTAATCTAATTTAATTATCCTTACATATATATATTAATATATATATCTTATATATATAAATGAATTTTCATTTATACTTTATTTTTAATAGTATTTAAAGATTATCATTTTACACAGCTTTATGAGAGACCCAAAATAGTATGAATTTCTATTCATAATTCTTGTGTAATATTATTAAACCATTATCAAATTATAATTTAATGAGGAATGCTAAATACACACGAATTTGCATTCATAGCTTAATTAGAAATTTTAAATTTACATAAATTTCCCGTCGCATAATTTTTAAAATATTATTAAATATGTATTGATGCAGAATTTAATAAGGAATCCTAATTATGCGTGAATTTCCATTCATACTATTTTTCTCTATCTTTATTAAATCATTATTAACGATTAACTTGATATGAAGTTTTAAACACACATAAATTTCCATCCAAGAATTTATCTCTAATATCATGAGTCAGCAGAGAATGAATCTATAAAACTATATTCTACTTCAAACATTTGTTTCAACAACTTTCAAACTCGTATTTGTTAAAAATAATTTTTACGACATCGATTTTCCCTATCTTAGGGGAAAAAATCCCTTCCTTACGTGCTCAAGGACCTAACGTTACTGGATCTCAAAGAAACATAACTATAGAGCTGTAGCACTAAAAGCGACCCAGACTCACGATTTTATTGATCTTGTAATCAATAGGCCCCTACTCTGCTAAAAACACTCTTTTTTTTTTTTTTTTTCTTTTTCTTCTCCTGCTAAGTGTAAGTTTCAGTAGGAATTCCCTTTTCCTCGTACGGTCCAACAAGAGGCCGACGATCTCAGTGTGTGAAAAAGATTTATTTCGCACCGGGGTACGAAGCAGAAACACCCCAGGGATCACAGCCCAAATTTTGTATCTGCTAAGGTCGTTGTTTCTTGGGGCATAAAATGTATGTTTTCGATCTAGTGCGCTTTTTATATACCCTTCTAACCTCGTGAGAGAATACGGCTTTTTTTTCACAAATCTTGTATAGTTAGGAGGTGCGAACCGTTCAATATAAATATACTCGGGGGTAATTTATTTTGGATGAAATATAGCAGGTCTTTATTCATGTGTGCTTGGGTTATTTGGCTATTTTTCATTTGGTTTGGTTCATTTAATAGTGGATTATTTATGACTATTTATCAAGAAAAATGGGAGCGGTGTCGATTATTCAATGCATAAGGTTTAAAAAAAATGTCTTAAATATATGTCGATTATTTATACTACACCGTTTACCGATCGGAGTTCGTTGATTTTATACAATCAGCCCCCAAGAGTAGAACATTTCTTTAATCGCTATGAAATTTATTGTAAAAAACAATCCTAAAGATACAGAATGCAACAATAAAATTTGCACAATACGTTCCAGTTCTCAACCTTCTTCAGAAATCAGACTCAGCTATTAGTGCCTAAACATACAAGTAAATAATATTAAAGTTTATCCGGAGACACAAGAACAACAACTTCAACAACTAAGGTAAAACTGATTTAGATCCGGCAAGCGACTGCTATTTACAGTCTGCGTGGCTACCTTCTAGTGCTTTCTCGAAAAATCCGTTTTTATTATAAGTCATAACGTTATAGGCTTTCCAATAATTTCCAGAAGAACCTATATGGTCGTTAAATTTGGTCACAGGATGCTAATTTGGCTCTATCTGCACTATTTCACTGTTACCATTGAAAGGCTATTATAATTAAAGAGAAGAGTATTAATATATTTATAATAAAATCAGTACAACAAAACTAAGATTAATTTATTAAACATGCAGATGTAAATTATTTACACTACTTGAGGATAAAATTAAGCATTATTTACACAAATTTCGTAACAATATATAATGTTGTATAATTCTAATTGTACGGATTGCATTATTTTTGGATTTTTATGTTATTTTTATCAATAATTATACTATAAATATTAATACTACTCTATTTTATCTACATTTAATTATTTTCCAACTCAAATCATTCATAGCGATACTGCAATCCTTAAAAATAATATATTCTAATAAGCTTTTTTTTTCTAACATTAGCATTATAGCATGAACAGTTTACAAAAAGATTGTTATTTCCATGATTTTAGCTTTTACTTCATATTTTTAGTTAATATCTACTTTCGTTTAAATCGTTTTATACTTATTGCTAATGCTGCAATGGGCACCCTTTATTTTTCTTACTTTCTTTAGTTCGTGGTCATACGGGAATCTATAGCATTGAACGTACTGACTGGCTTGCAAAAGAAGCGACAAAATTAAGCAATTTGATTCCTAAGAGCATTCCGAAATCATATTATAAAAAAGTTTTTAAGGAAATAATTATTTCTGAGTAGAATAACTTGTATCAAATATCAAACTATGCACATTTCACCAAGGGATTTATTCATTTTATTCCGAGAGGCTAAACACTTTCAAGCTAATTTTAAGCTTACCCAGTTTCTAACTGGGCATGAAAACTTTAATGCCTATTTGATACGCTTCAATTTGTCGTTTACTGACCAGTGTTCTTGCTCCAGTGATACAGTCCAGGATGTCAAGCATCTGATACTTGTTCTTGTACTAAGTTCTCTTTCAAAACACGTACTCTCATGAATTGCCTACGAAAGAACGATATAGCGCGGCCTCCTCCTTTCTCTGCCTTTGTTCAAAGCAAATCATCTTTTACATCATTTTGTTCATACATTAATAGAATTATTTTGATTGCAATTTCTTTTTTGTGTGTTCTTGCTAATATCTACTGTACTTGTATGTATATGTGTGTATTTGCATGTATATATATATATGCGTGTGTGTATATATTCATTAATGCATTTGTATGTATGTATAATTTATGTATTTGTATCTTAAAAATCTTATTATGATCCCACATGTTTTCAAACCTTCCATATTGTATGATTTTAATTACTGAATGTCTCCATTTGCATGTGAGTAATCTTGTATTTTGTTCTGTATTTATTGTATTTGCATCTAGTTTCGTTTCTGTTCCCTTTCGATTTCCATTTGGGCATGTATCCTTCTATTTGGAAACTTCCTGCCGCAATTGATTGAGTATTGAATTACGTTTGTAAGCCTTGTGTTATACTTGTCGGCACACAAGGAGTATCCCAGATCAGCAAATCATTAGATTTCACGCTTCCAAGCATATCAATAGAAAAAAATATGTATGTAGTTCGATTGTTGAATCTGGCAATCACTTGTTTATTATTATTTTATTCGTTATGATCTAAGCATTTTCAAATGCATCTTTACGAAAGACACTTCTATTTATAATGGGCTTAGAGCTTCTACCCAATGTATTCCATTGGATTTTGTTCAGTATCATGAGCGAAGGAGGAAGGTTGGCCAACCTGAACTGAAAATGTATAAATTAAGGTATACGATTACATGCGAGAACTTTCTTTTTTAAAAAAATAGAGGTATAGGGATGTTTTTTTTTCTTTTTTTGTGGTTTTTAGATTTATTTCGTACATTTTAAGAAGAATATTCTAAAATTAATAAGAGAAAAAGAAATTATATATTATTGCTAAAAATTAGTCAAAGTTTCCCAAAAATTATACAAACGGGGCCCATTCTGTACAAAAAGTTTACGAATAAATTTTCAATTTTGATTTCCTTGCTATTCATTTTTTAAATGACCTTGAGGATAAGAAATATTTTCATTTTTAGAAAAAACACAAGAGCATTTTATCTTAGTTATTATATGAAATTGAATAAAAAAAAGCAGTGATTATATATATATATATTCACATAAGGGACTGTAAATTTTGTGATAAAATAGTGATTGATAAATGTGAAGGTTAAAACACTTCTACTATTATACTACCATGAGCAAAAAAATTATTATTATTATTAATTATTTTCAAAACTCTCTTTTTGAGCAATCACTGTCCCCATCTGTGCATTTTTTTTTTAAAAAAAACAAAAAACACTTACATATTTCAAGTGAAACGCATTTTAAAGTAACACATCTTGTTTAACCCTCTCACTGCGCAACCCACAATTTCCACCGGTGTGCATTTTTTTTTTTTTTTACTGCTTAGCTGTGAAACCCGTGCTGTTCCTGTGTTTCTATTTATATTTTTTTATGATTCAATTCCACATTTTAAAATAAAAACTCTTTTACAAAAATTCTTGTATTTTTTTTTTACTTTAAAATATGTTGTGACTAATGCCACTTGCCTGACGAAGTCAGATAAAGGCCCGCGAAATTCATCGCAGGTAAGAACAAGAATTTTTACGCCTGTCGTTAGCCTTAACTTTGAGCACCATGCAGGCGGCCGTACGTTTTTGCTCAGTCCCATCCCAATTTAGAGGGAGAAAACCCTGGGGGTGGTCAGAGGCCTCCCACCTCTTTCCTCTTCCACCAACCACACGAGAGGACGTGCGGCTCGACGGTTATTTAGAGTACACCCATGCCGCAAAGGCAATATACACTTACAAACATCCATATCTTCTCCGGGATTCGAACCCAATCCCAACGGCATCGCAGTCAGCGTCGCTAACCACTATACCGGTTGGGAGACACTTTAAAATATAGATATAATATGTACATTGGAAATACGTTATAAAACAAAATGTAATTTTTTAGCCTACTTTGATGAAAAATATTTATGTAGTGCAGAGTTTCTCAAACTGTGGGGTGCACCCCGCCCCCTAGGGAGGCATGTTAACCCTACGCGGGGGGCATGAGTATATCTATAAGTCGAAAATTAAAGATTTAAAGTAATTAACAATTTATTGAAAGGAAGCAAAACAAAACACATTCTGGCATAATAAACATAAAATACATCATGACACTGATATAAAATACTTATAAATATATCACCACGGCAAAAAGTATTTGATAATATTTTTTTTAACAATATTAAATTAAAAACAAGTTTAGTATTTACTAGTGACTCCCATGTGCTTGTCATATGCAATACTTTACACAAAGTTTAATACTTCTTTTGATAATTCGTAAGGTTTTATAAAATTAAAGTCGCATTGTAGCTTTAGCGTGGAAGTACATTATTATAGCATTCAATGCATACTTGCTGTTTGAAGGGGGTGCGATGGAAATTATGACTGAAAATAGGGTTGCCAGTACTAAAAGTTAGAGAAGCACTGACGTAACGAGAGGGTTAAAGTAGTGGCATCTGCTTTTTCTAAAATACTTGAAGTGTTTGTTCTAGTGAATGGAAAATAATAAGCTTGGTACTTTTATACAGCCAATAAAATGGCCTATAAAATAATATCATAAAAAAATTGTCAATTTTTGGCAAAATTCTCGATTTTAGTGTAGTCGGATACCTTAAATGAGATAATAGACTAAGACTAGATCTTAACAGGAATGTATAAGTAAATCATTTCTTAGAACTTTAGATTTTTCTAAATTATTCACTTTAATTCGATTTAGTTTTCTCTTTATTAACATCCCATTTTGAGGAAGGGCAAATGGTGGTGGAATGCAGTTTTGAATCTCTGTCCAGTAATGAAGATGACACCTTAACTGGATCCCGTACTCTTCAAACTTCCATATCATGCCAATGTGAGGAATTTTTGCCTCGACAAATTTAACGTGTATTTTTCCTCAGCGTAGCAAGTCAATGGATGTTGACATAAGGCTGTAGACCACAAAAATATGCATTTGGCGTTACTTTTATATTTAAATGTGTTTGGTAACTCGTATGGAGTCAAATCTGGCAACTATGGTGAGTTAGGATGTGAGAGGATGCAATCAAGAATATTAAAGGATGAGTGACCAAAGACATTCTTAAAATGGGACAGAATTATTTGTAATGTATTTTTGTATATTATTTTAAAGACAAGATGGCTCTAAATGAAATAATCTGATTTACTTTGCGAAAAACAAGAATCATATCTAGAAAAGTTATCTCGAAAATTTACAATTTACTTTCATCTTCTTTCATTAAGAAAATTTCACGTAATAAGTCTTCAATATAAAATATTTACAAGCTATATTTTTAGCAATATACAGTAATAGTCCATAAAAATGTTTCAATACTTTAAAGAAGAAGATGCTTATAGATAGTTAAATATAAATAACGACGAAAGTGGAGCATACCCGTATTTCTCTTCCTGCTTGTTTTTTAAACAAACTTAACTTAGTGGCACAACACCCCGTGGGGGCCAATGCCTACTGTGCCCAACTCAGTATTCGTGATCTTGGGCTATGAGGTGCATGAGAAGATGTTCCGGTCAGGCGATCAATCTGACGCGAAAACCCCCTGTGTTAAGTTCCCAAGCAAGCTTGGTACTCCTTTTATCGACCCACTGAAGGGATGAAAGGCTGAGTCAACCTTGTCCAGCTTGGGGTTTGAACCTCGGACCTGTGGCGTGAAAGTGTGATGCGCTAACCACTCAACCACTGGGCTTCTTTTAAACAAACAAGTAATATAAAAAAATTAAGTCAATTCCTACTTTGACAAGATCAATAAAAAGTATTTTATTAAAATTTAAATAATATATATATATATATATATATATATATAGGGAGAGTGAACTAATAGTAGGAATAGAAAAAAGGGTGTGATTTGTCTGCATTGCTCTCACAATGCACAGCCGGTTTGGCTAGTTTGGCAGAAAGACAGGTTTTCGACGCCAACTTTTGTCTTTTTTTTAACAATTACATTGTTACAACAATAGAAACAAATCTAAGTAAACGTCTAAAACCAATAATTAATTTAATTAAATGTAACTAATGGATTAATACTTGAAAAAAACTGTATTAACATCAAGTGTCATCCATTATAAATTTTTAAAACATTATTTGAATTTGATAGGATGAATAGAAAGTTTTTTCATTAATGATGGACAATTTGTGAACAAGATAAAAAAAATATATAAGTATACAAATAAATAGAGAGAGTGAGCTAATAGTATAGGAATTGAAAAAAAATGATACAGAAAAATACAACTAGCATAGAAACTGTAAAATAAGATACATGGAAAAAATGTGTTAGTTCTACATGTAGGCTTATCAGAAATAAAAAAAAGTAATTGTTGGTATATTACTTTTCAGCAATTTTATCCGAAAATACTCCGCCTGTCTGATGTGGCCGGGGTTGTTTATTGGTTTGGGTCAAAAACTCGAAGCTAGTGTATAGCTACTTCCTGGAAGCTGGTGTATAGCTACTTCTGTGCAGAGTTGGCTGAGGCAAGTTAAATCTATCGATTTTAAAGTCTTTCCGTTGGGGTGGTAGGGTAGCTTGGAGAGGGGTGCAAGCTTCAGGTGTCCTACTTCTCACTTGACGGTGGTATAAATTAAATATAAGGTGTAAGAGAAAGTACAGTCGTTTTTTTGTTCTGATGAAATAAAAATATTATTTTTTCGTTCTTTATTTAAACAAGTAATATAAAAAAAAATTAAGTCAATTTTATTTTTGCTACTTTTTAACAAATAGCTAGAATTATTATAAATATGTATATACATAGGACAGAACCACAACAATATATGGTAATTAATTTTTCCAAAACAATCGTGTATATAAAATTTCAGTTCAACTGAATGCTTTAAAACGTGAGAAAAAAATATTTTACAGTTTTGCCCCAAGTCGCTAAAAATGAAACCTACGTGGCCTTAAATGTAATTCCTTAAATAATTAGCTTCAGTCGATTAATTTTAATTAAAATATCGTATTTTTACCCAAAACAATGGTGTATAGGAATTTTCAGCTCAAATGAGCACTTTAAAATGTGAGGGAAAAGAAACCTTTTCAAGTTTTGACACAAGTTGTCAAAAGGGGCATTAAGTCACCAAAAATGATACCAACGTTGTTGAATTTATAATTCTTTGAATAATTAGTTTTAATCAACTAATTTTTTTAATTATAATTAAAAATTACTTTATTGCCATCCAAAATAAACATGCATATAAAATTTCAGCTCAATGGAACACTTTAAAATGTATTTTATTAACGATTGAAAATTCCACCAAGATAAAAAAAAATAGACAGTGTGAGCTCTAATAATAGAGAGAGAGAGGAAGAGAGAGGAATTGAAATATAATCCAAAATTTTATTTCCTTTGTTAGTTACTGCTGTTTTCAAGCGTTCTGGTAGCTTATCTAACCCCCTGGAAAATAAATTCTCTGTTTTGGAGGAAAATTATTTTTCCACTGCCCTTTGGACCCCCTTGTAATTTACTGATTTCTTTCCATCGAGAATGTTCTGCATTGACCTAACAAATAATAGTCAGATAGAGTGAAATACCAGGAGAATATTCTGATAGAAATAAAAGTTTCCCAAGCCAACTCCGCCATTTTTTTGTGCAGATTTTCTTGAGACATGTGGTCTAGCTTTGTCGTGATGAAGAATTATACCCACTTCGTTGGCGAAAGATGGACCTTTACGTTGAGTTTCCTTATTCAAAGCATGAAACGAACAATAACAATCAGCACCGACCTTTTTTTTTTCTTTCAGAAATCCATTAAGCTCTATATCAGGCATGGTGAACCAGTGTCACGCGTGCCATTGATGGCACGCGACACAATATTTTTGACACGCCAGTGATCTAAAAATGGTCTGAATTTTATTTCAAAGTTCACTACAAAGTACTACGAACAAAGGCAAGGGATGGGTCGTGGGGCAGCGGGAAGCCCACTCGTTTGTTATCGCCTTTCCTTAGTTACGTCGTAGACTACATTGCTTATGATGTGAAGTCTGTTTACGCTTAGCATAGTCAATTTCATTGAAACAACTTGTATTTTAAAGTTTATTTTGTGTGTTATACGATTTTCAACTATTTTTTTAACATAGCTAGTTCAGGAAAAGAACAAAAAGTGCAAGATAATAAGTGCAACAAAAAATTTCAAATTTGGTGGACCCAGAAACAAGATATTATTAGTAAAAGCGAAAAAGCGGTGTGTGTTTTATGTTCTGAAATAGTTGTATGCAGAACATCGTCTGTAAAATGGTATTTTGAAACAAATCACAAACCCTCTCGTCAAAAAAATGATCCACAACAAAAATAATTAACTGCTTTGAAACCATTTGGCAGATGACTCAAATTCAACATGTATTCTACAAAAAGTACCATGTTACAATCCTAATATAAGTTAGCAGTCATCCAATCTGCAACAACAGAAGTCACACTAATGTTACTTTACGTACATTACAGGTATAACTAAAATATTTATAACTATACATTGCAAAAGGTGTTTTTTCGTAGTAAATAGAGTTTTGGGATGTTAGTACTTAGTTTTATTATTTTCCCAATAATTACAAGTCAAAATTTTTTGACGTCACGTCTATACGTCATTAAACACTTCTTCAGAAATATGGCACGTTGATCCATAATGGGGTTTGCCACCCCTTCTCTATATCCTTTCGGTCCCACCAGCCACTCAACATAACCTTCTGATGCACGCCAGTTTCGGATGTAAATTGTAGTGTGTGTTTATATACTATCCACTTTCCAACTCTAGACACCAAAAGCAGAGCTACTTCTGTAGAAGCTAACGAGGAATTTGTCTTGATCGTAACGCGTAGCGTCATTGACATCTTATGCTCTTCCTGATCTGTGTGCATCTTTCAAAGCAAAATCACCCGAACGAAATTTCGTAAAACATCTTTGACATGTTCCAGCTCCGGGGTGGACATTACGATCACGATCGACCGCCAAGACATTTTGTGGTGACCGCCTGAAGATTTTAGCAGTTAGTAATTATATACGGACAATTCAAAATTGGCTGACAGTACGCAGACTAAGTCTTGTACTGACTATAAAAACAAAAACTAACTTTACATAAAAATGTTTTATTTTTTAATGCATTTTGAATTGTTTCATTATAAATGCATCGTTTGAAATAATTATATTTGTGGCTATTATTATTATGCTTCTATCTTGTGTGCCCGAGAGTATCGTGGTATCGTATAGCGTATCACGCTTCCACACCACAGGTTCGAGATTCTACCTTCGGGCTGGGCAAGGTCGACTCAGCCTTTCATCCCTCCTACAGTGTGTCGATAAACGAGTACCAAGCTTGCTTGGAGATTTAAACACTGGGTATCTCGCTGCAGACTGATCACCTGTTTGGGACATCTGCCCATATACCTCAGTGCCCAATAATCACTTATACTGGTATGGAAACAGTAGGTCTTGGCACTCACGGGCTGTTGTGTTTGCTTTACACGTGGTCTTAAAAGAGTTGGTTTTATTTAAGTTCTGTAGGTAAGCCAGTGTTTCTCAAACTGTGGGGCGCGCTCCCCTGGGGGGTGATAACCCTACGAGGGGGCAACGAGCATATCGAAAATAAAATATTTAAAATAATTAATTTACTGGAATGAATACAAACAAAATACTTTCAGACATAATAAAAAATGCACTATTGCTCTGATATAATTTATATATATCATCTAGCGAAATAAAGTCATCAAAAATAAAAAAAATCTTCAATACCTAATTAGCTATCTTTAATCCGAAAACCAAATAAAAATATTATTTGATTTGCTGTAATCCCATGATGAGAGATTTTTTATTACGTTTTTCTTTTTAAACCTAAAATACTACTCTTTCAGAGAAAAAAACAAAATTCACACCCAGAATCGAAAAAATTTAGGAAGATAGATTCATCACTGTTATGAAATACTGTACATAAAGTTGTAGGCAGCAGAATACATTTGCTCAACATCTGTTTTATATTCTAAGTTATTGGTACTGTTAGTTATGACTCCTTTTTATGTGTTTGTTTCTAATTTAGGGATGTTGTAAATAATTTATTTCTGTGGGGGGTCCATGTAAAAGCGTTTAATATTTGGAAAACCAAAGAGAGCACTTTGAAAGATAACTTAGCCAATATTTATTTTTATGAGTACTTTCAAACATTTAAAGCATAACGAAAAACGTTTTACACAATTTTTTAGCAGTAACATCCATATTATATATTGAACACACTTTTAACTGGGAAGTGTTCGCGTGGGGCACACAGATCATGAAATCGTTAATTCAGGCAAAACTGTTTATTTGTTACAAAGGATAAAATGAAAAGTCCTAGAAAGTTTTCTTTCTCTTAATTAAATTATTCACTGGAATCACGATTTTTATCGTATGCAATTAAAATAATTATAAAAAAAGGTTTGGGGGTGACTCAGTTACCCCGCGAGACCAATAACGTTAGAATCGAGTGTGTGCCTGCTCCTGGGATAAAACATTTTGAAGTTTTCTCGCTTTAAATATTAAAAAGTAACACAATTATTCTTCATAGGAATTTTGTATTATTTTTCATTATTTAATATTAATTCTAAATGCTCATTCTGTGAGGCTTAAAATTACAGTTCACTTAAAATTAATTATAATAAGAGCATTCATTTTGAAATATCATTTTTTATTTTCGTAAACATTGTCGCGCATTTAGGTTTACTCACCTGGCAATTCAGCTATTATATCAAGAATGTTTTAGTTTCTTTTTTTAAAAAAAATGAACTCGTTCGAAGAGCGGGTAAGTGTAATTTTAATGTATCAGTGCTGCACGAGGTATTTTATAACTAATTTATTAATACTAAATTAAGAGCAAGTTTAATAAGTGTTAACGACTTCCATGGACTTGTCTTGCAGAGGAAAGTTTTTTAAAGGAAAGTTTATGATTAGAAATTGACACTCCGAGTACTTTTTTTATATTTGGCTGAGATCTGTATTTTATCTTCAAAGCAGCCACCGCATTTTGCAATTGTTCCAGTTTAAAAATTCGAGAAAGAAAAATAAACCATATATTACTTAAAAGTAATATATAAAATTTAATATACTTATCTTATCAATTTATACGGTTTATAACAGTGGCGCATACAGGAATTTTTCATGGGGGGTCCGGAGTCGAAAGTTCACCATTCTTGTATCATGCTCCTTTTGATTTTGTCGATTTTCGGTAACAAAACACAGTAAAATACTAGTTTTTGAATAAATAATTAGCGTTAATTAATAAAATTAATCATTATTAGCAAGTAATTAATTAAATTTTACGTACTATATACTTAGAATTATAATCAATCGGGAAAAAAAGTCAAGGGCTTTGGGGGGGCCGGACCCCCAGGACCCCCTTCTCTTGTGTGCGCCACTGGTTTATAATTAGGATCATATTGTAGCTTTAGTGTCTCAAAGTGCATTATTATTGCATTGAATACATTATTATTGTATAAGGGGGAGGGGGTGCGATAAAAATTGTGATTGAAAAGTGGGTCGCTAGTATTGAAAGTTTGAAAAGCTCTAAGGTACGTACATATTCCGTATGTATTATTAAGTTACATTAATAGCATGTTCCTTACCTTACTACACTTTCGGCATTAGGCAGTAGCACGCACAAGAATTTTACGGGGGGAGGAAGGTCGAGGGTCGAATGCTTACCATTCTCGTATCATACCCCAACACGTAGCCAAACATTTTTTTAATTTTGTTGATTGTCGGGAACAAAAATCAGCAAAAAATAAATTACTGAATAAATAATTAACTATTTAATAAAAATATTCTAATAACAAATACTTAATTGTATTTTGCGTACTCTATACGTGGGATTATGATTAATCGGGGAAAAAATCAAGGCCTATGAAGGCGGTTCCGTGGGCCCCTTCCCTATCTTAAGTGGGCTGCTATTACTGGGCGGACCGCAACACCTATAAAAAATTAGAAGTAGCCCGTACCCTGGAAAAGTCTGTCCACCCCTGTTCTAGCTGATGCTGTTTATTCTCTCAACTCGTCACACAAGATTTGTTTCGGCTCCATCGTATTTTTTTTCTTTTTTGGTTTTAAATGCACGTTTTCTTCACGCTTGTTGGCAGTTTTACAAGTTAAGAAAACTGACTATAAAATACGAATAAAAGGGTTTGTATCATCAGTCATATACTAATCTAACTGTTTAAAAGGGGTCTTAGGGGTGTTAACTTTCTCTAGAGGGCTGAAACTATAAAAAAAAATTCGAATATATATAAATCTTTGAAATACACTGCTGGACAATTGCTAAGGACGGATAACACTATCATCCATAGCAACCACAAAATGAAAGGAAGCAAAATGTGGAAATCTAGAATAAGTGCGGAATATTAGTAAGAAGAAGTATGAGTATGCAGATTTTTTTCCACGTCTGTTCATCACGTGATAGCGTTCATAAGAGCTTTAAAGGTTTTGACGCGTGTGGACAGTTGTTGTTTCAAATCAAAGTTTTACAGTAAAGATTTAGCAGACGAACTTAAAATTTTTGGCATGTCTTCCCGACATCACATAGATGATGTTATGCGTGGCCGAATTATTGGAAAGATCGAAGAGAGGCGAAAAATAACAGATGTTGCCAGGGAGTTCGACATGGCTTACAGCGTTGTTTCACGGCTGTGGAAGTCATTTAAAACAACTGGAATGTGTAGTAGACGGCACGGGGGAGGTCGTGTTAGAAGTACGACGCCTGCAGAAGACAGATATATCGTCCTATCAGCAAAAAGGAACAGGCGCACCACAGTTCAGCAGGTGTCAAATCAGTTTCTTGCTGCCTCAGGAAAGCAGATCTCCCGAAAAACTGTTGCCAGACGTTTGAGGGGAGGAGGACTATACGCACGCAGACCTGTTGTGTGTGTCCCATTGACCAGACAGCACCGTAGTGCCCGTTTGCAATGGTGTCGTGAGCATCACAATAGGTCTGAACAGGACTGGGCATGCGTACTATTCTCAGATGAGAGTAGGTTCAGTCTGTCATCGGATTGTAGACGCCAACTGATCTGGCGCGAGAGTGGTACTGCTTATCGTCCAGAAAATATCCAGGAAAAGGACCGATATCCGACATGCAGTATCATGGTGTGGGCCGGCATCATGATCAATGGCCGCACGCGCCTACATGTGGTTGCGAATGGGACTATGACGGGCCAACGATACATTGATGAAGTTCTACTTCCTCATGTTCGTCTTTTCCGTGGTGTTGTCGGTGATAAATTTCTTTTTATGGACGACAACGCAACATGTCATCGAACACTTGCTGTTCGGGATTGTCTAGACAGCGAGGGTATTCAACGTCTCGTATGGCCAGCGCGTTCTCCAGATCTAAACCCCATTGAAAATGTGTGGGATGCTTTGGGGAGGCAAGTTGCTGGTCGAAACTATCCTCCGACTAACAAGAACACCCTCATCCGTGCACTGACAGAGGAATGGGATAAATTGGCTCAACAGCTGCTGGATAATGTTGTGCAAAATATGGTACGACGTGTGGAATGCTGCATCACACTCCACGGTGGACATATCCCGTACTGATACCTTTCTTTAAGGTGCCTGCTGACTTTTAGATGCATTATTCTATTTCTCCGTACGCAGATCAAATGAACATTTTTGTTTCTTTCAGATGTTTCACAGCTTTTGTACTTTGCAGAACAATAAATATTCTTTATTCTAATGTCTGCACAGTGTGGCAACTATATTTTATCCTACTAGGCCTCATGCCTCGCTTAATGTTATGCTACATAGCAATTTGTGATCCGTCCTTAGCAATTGTCCAGCAGTGTATATTAAAGAATTAAATAATTCGAATCTTTTACAAATTATTTATAAAGGAACGGGGTTTCAGATAAGTGTAAAATATTTAAAATATAATCATAATTATAAATATTATAAACATACGAAAATATATAAGAAGCATTTCTATAAGAAATATTAATTATGTTTTACGTTGCGCATGCTATTTTTTAAAATAATAGCTTTAATTACTATCAATAAGTTGATTTAAAAAGTTAAATGTATCCTTATTACACTGTAGTATGTTTTATAAATAGAATAATAATTTATATTAAAAATAATAATAATAAAAAATCACAGTTTCAAAGTTTTTTTTAAACTTTCAATATTTTTCAAGCGTTTTGAAATACAAAAGATGTATTATTCTTAAATCAGTAGGCTTTAAATAGTATGTGTTTTATAATTCTATAAAGTTTTATACATTAAAGGGGCTACTATTTTAGAAAATAGCGCACGCAACTCAAAAATTAATTAATATTTATTACAAAATTATTTCTTATTTTCATATGCTTATAGTTTTTGAAATTATGAATATATTTCAAACATTTTGTGTACTTTTTTGGACCATAATCCTTTGTAAATAGCGTGTAAAAGATTCGAATTATTAAATTTAAATTTAAAAGAATTATGTGTTTGAAAGTTGTTTATATTTTTACCCCTCTAGTCAAAATTAACACCCCTGAGACTCCTTCAGTGGAATCCGAATGCTTGATAAAGATCAAAAGCCATTAAAGTGCACGTGTTGAAAAATTACTGAAATTTCCTTTTTACCCAATAAAATATAAACTATTTTAAATACCCTGGGTTGAGATTTTTTAAAAATACATTTATGTACCTAAGCAGAATCTCTCTCTTATACTGAAGAATAGATAATTAATCTATCCCCAAAATTTTCTATTCAAGTTTATAACCCTTCTTTATTCGAATTTTACGCTACGCATATTCTTGTTTAAATATGTATCTTGGAAGGTCATTTTTTTATTTTATTGTTCCTCGTATCCCTTTCAAAGAATGTCCAAGATCGGCCAAAAGATTAAGCATTTTCCCCTCTTAATTAAACAACTCAAAGGAAGAAGAAAAGTGAAGAGAACATCCCAAACGATCTCACTTACCTGAAGTTCCAAAGGGGATGAAAAAAACCGGGAGAATAATTGTCAGTAAAGAGGAATAAAAAGATCTCGGGAGAAGAGAAAAGAAAGAAAAAGTTGTTCCCCCTTGGTGGACAATGTTAATTACTAACCTGTCATCATCTCTGCTATGATACCTCTAGTTAATATTATTTCTTTTTATCCGTGTAAATAAATTTTTTTAAAAAGTTTCTAAACTAAAAGGGATCAAGCTCTTATAATATATTTTTCATCACCATGGTAACACTTTGGAGGTTAGAAACAAATCAGTAACGATCGCAATTTTTCTTGTAAAGAAGAATGCGATGCATCGTTTTCTAGAGTATATAAAAGTCCATTCCTTTTTGGTTTTAATCCAGAAGTAATGTTAGTGTTTTATAGAATATTTTCGGAAAAAAATATCACATAATAATTCGGAAATTAAATTTTGTTCATGATAAGACTTAATCCATTCAGTTTAAAGGTGTGGGTTAAGCTTCATGACATAATGTTTAAACAAAATATCAGCTTAAGTTTCGCCCTTGTCACTTGCACTTTGAATAACGATAACGATAAATAGAATAACTATGCTTTAAAATGACGATATTGTTGCCAATAGCTCTCGTGTTGCTTCTCAGTGTGACGTAAATTAAAATTAATCATTGACGTCAGTAGCATTTCTTTCATTTCTTCTTTCTATATTTTGTGCTTTCCCTATCCTTCATTTTATATGTTCAGTGGCGTAACATGGGCCCCCTGAAAAGTCAGGTTTTGGGCTTCAAACCGTCGTGACATTCGACATCCTAGAATCTGAGCCTTCTCTTCCTCCCCCGAGATGATGGGGATTCGAAGGCGTGCGTTAGCCACTGCCTCTGTCCTTCCTCATCTATTTCCTTCACTACAGTTATATATATCAGCGATGGCCAAACTTTTTGACCTCACGGACTAGTAAATTCATATTTTAAATCCCGTGGACCCTTAATGGGATTTTTCAAATGTGAAAAATATTAATAAAAAAAATTGTGATCTAAGAACACATAAAATGTACTATTAATTGTAACAAAATTTTGTGAAAGCCTTAGTAATAAACCATAATAAAATAAAAAGTATAAACAAAAACTATAAAAACAAAATAATTCAAAAATGGTTTAAGTACATCAAAGTTGTAGCATTATACATTCCTAGTATGATGGATGTTTCTGCTTACTTGAAATAAGATTATGGATATTTGGATCCAATTTTGTTACTGCAAGACGAACTGTATTTATTTTAAGAAGAGATCGGTACGATGTTTTGATGGCTGTGACATGAAAATGCGCCATTTCACATAAGTTGTGGAGAATTGAATCAGAATTTTCATCGCCTGTTCACTAAGAAAAAAGTATTCACTTTTTATGGAAAGCCAAAACTGAGGTCTTGATAAGGAGGAATGAAATTTAAATTTGAGAGTTTCGTAGGATGATAGGTCGATGAGGATTTCTTTTAGATGCATACTGCCTTATTATTCTGAAATTTCGCTACAAACGGATCCATTATTCACATACTGACATGTCTGAGATCTTCATTCTTGGGTAATAACGAACAAAATATTCTGCAAGTGTTTCCAAGTACTTCTTAACCAAGGTTACTACTTGCTGCATCTTAAAACATACCTTAACGTGATGAGTAAGTATATTCCCCGCATCTTTCTGGGGACCAGCGAAATGTTCTCACGGACCATCACTTTGGCGACCTCTGGTATATATCATGATTCCTTAACAAGTCGAACTCATCACACTTTATGAAAAATAGTTAAGGGTAATATACGCAAGAATTTGTGGCAAAATGAGCAAGAAAACTAAAATTATCTCATCATAATACTTTCTAGAATGATATCATTTTCTTAAATACTTTTTCTCCTATTAACTATTATGTTTGTGAATTTGTAAATTCATTAACTATAACAGATCCCACTGAGCACATTAAAGCTTTTTCTATAAAAATCTAAGGAGTGTATCAAATTGTTGTATATCACTTTAAATGATAAATTAATTCAATTTCAAAAGTTTTTTAAGGTATTCAATTTGAAACTAAATTGGGGGTGAGGTAACCCAGTGGTCAAGGTATCGGATCATGTCAGGCATGTCATGAGTTCGAGCCCAGTACCACTAAAGACCCACCGTGTAGGGAAGCGATGCACGTTAAATCTGTCGAGAGCTGAAACGTCCTCCCGTTGGTGTGATGTGGTAGTTAGGAGAGGAGGGTGCCAGCTCAGGTGTCGTCCACGTCACGTGACCGTGGTTCAAAATTACCTTCTCCGTCACCAAAAGCCCTCGTATATTTGAGCAGTGCGACGTTAATACAGGTATTCACTCACTTGAAACGTAAATTATAAACTGACAAAAATATTCTTATTATAGTTTTCTCTTGATGTTCTCCAACAGTGTGTGTTCTTTCTCATGTAAAGTTCTAAGCCTAAATTTACAAAAAATAAAAACAAAAGGATGGGAAATATATAACGTGAATAAAGCAGTGGTTCGCAGATAAAAAGCTATCGTTGCTTCCAAGCGTTTTCAGAAGAAAAAAAAAGAAAAAAGAAAAATGCGAGTGAAACAAGAAAATAAAGTTTCTAGGAAGGCAAGAATTTTTTTTCTTTCAAGTTTTTAGAAAATTTCTTTTTCTATTTTTCTTAACACGGGAAGCTAATCTTTTATTTGCAGGCACTTTTGGGAAACCTACAGAGGTATCGCAATGAGAACTTCGTTCGTATTTCTGGAGATAGCGTTGCCCTCTGGTGGTTAGTTTGTGAAATGATTCGTGCAATACTCTGCAACGCATGATTAATTCCTCTCTAAAGTGTATTTAAATTAAAAATAAACTCAATGAAAATTATGATTCTTACAAAATAACCTCTTTAAGCCAAAGTTGTTAGTTTCACATTTAAGAATGTAGAATTCAGTTATTTGAATACAAGGTACTCTTGGATTTTAAATTTAAACTGATTGACTTTTATGCATAAGGTAAACTTAGTATCTCAGATTTTTATCAAATAAAAATTAACTTTTATAAAATACCTATTCAGTTTACTTGCAGTAACGGTATTATCTTATGATTTGCTTTGAAGTGAAAACTTCTTTAGGCGCGTTTTGCTGGAGAGTGAACTTGAATGATGCGTTTTAAAAAGCCAAGCATTGTTACGCTCGCAACATTGGTAACAATACTACTGAACGGTATCAATGTTATTCGTAAGAATACTACTGAATCACATATGGGTTTAATGAGTCATGTACCGGAGAAATTTGTGCAGCGAAATGTGGAGCATAAAATGGGCAAATAATTTGAATGGTTGCTATTTATATTTCGCCAAATCAAAGTGTAGAGAAAATGATCGAATTCATTCACAAAAATTTAATTGCCTACACTGAAGCCGGATCAACTCTTCTGAACAATTTGCCTATTTTTTTAAGTGTAAGGCTTTTAATATAGATTTTTCAAAAGACAAATCAAAGCCTTTACTAGATTTTTTTTAAAATCCAAATTCACTTTAATTATGTCAATTTATCCAAATGAAAGCACGACAAAGTACGGAGCATCGCTTGACGGAGTTTTTTTTTTTATATTTTAGATATTTAAATAATTTTGAATCTAAAAAACTATAAACTATTTCAGCTACCAAAAAAATTTTGTTTCTTTCTTATTATACAATTAATTCATAATATAATTGTAAATTTTGAAAAAAAAAATTTCTTTATGAGTATAGACAAATGAATTAATAATTTTATAGGTCACTACTAATACCCCTTTGCCTGTTATTCACCTAACTAATACTTGAAATAATAAAACAAAATTTGGAGTTATCACTTCTATTGTTAGGTCATAAGCACACAACCCCCTTTTTTTTGCTTTTATTAAAAATTTTAGTTAGATTATGTATACATATTGGGCACAATTTAAACGACGCGCGCGCGTTTCTAGCTTCACAATAAATTCCTTAAAAAATTAGTAACTGAGTATGATCTTATTTGATTGTAACATGTGTTGCGCGCACTGTGAAGCAACACAAGTGGCTGCTTTAGACCAGAGGTCATTGTTGCGAACATGTCCGGTGTCATGTGTTCAAGCCTTAGCGCCACTGAAGACCCGACCCGCTGTCCAAAACGTCTGACGATTGCAAATCCGAAAGCCACGGTAGTCTAGTGGTTAAGGTAATGGTCTCGTGGCCGACGTCTCATGAGTTCGAGTCTAGTAACGCTGAAAACCCGCTGTGTAGAGGAGGTGATGTACGTTAAATCTGTTGGGCTCAAACGTCCTCCAGTTCGTGTGATGTGGAAGTTAGATGAAGGAGTACCAGTTCAAATGTCATTCTCGTCACTTGATCTTGTTTCAAAATTACGGTTCGTTGCCAAAAGCCGTCGAGTAACTGAATAGTGCGACGTTAATATTCATTCACTGACTTCAGTCTTCTAGATTTACTTATTTTTCGTGAACTGTTAAGCATACATTAGCCATCTGACATAAGTCTTCCATAGACTCGAATCCACAGACCAACTGAAATAAACAGGCACAATCGAGCAGTCATGATATAGCAAAACTCCTGTCGACTCAACTTTCACAGATATTTCAAGGAGATATAAGGATTACTTGAGATCCGGAAGGTGTTTTTCTTGAAATATTTAGTCATCTTTACAATATATATTTAGTCAAAGTTTTCTATTTGGAGCCACACACACGTAGGGGTTATTTCTTCAGTTTTTCTTTTTTTTTACTTTGCTCCGTTTGGCAATTTGTCTATAAATAACCGAGAGGGAACGTTGCAGTATAGTCTTAGTCGATTTCAAGTGGCGCTGGTTGTATGTGACATATGATAAAAACGAAACTTTCATTCAATACAGATGAACTTCAAAATCGACCACTAATAGGTGAATGTATGTAGTATTTTTAATTTTGTTTTTGTAGTATGTATACATTATATTAGGATTGCAGATGAAGCAAATTCAATTTAGATGCAAGTGTATCATTTGTTTTCCTTATTAGTTGGTCAGTTATCGCTCTTACTCATTCGCAGAAAGATCGCCAAGTATAATTTGATGTTAAATTGTCTACGTTTTAATTTTAATCTAAATAAAGAAAAAAGCTAGGGGACTAAAGTGTAGAATTGGTGGCCCCTTGGATTTGGGGATGCATATATAGATGCCAGAATGAATTCGGCTCCTCGTTACTTCGGCTTCATTTTATTACTTTCGGAACATCTATCACTACATAAAGGTAGTTTGGCGACTGATTATGGTCGCCAAAAAATTGGCATCACCAGGGGGCCAACCTATTCGGCACTTAAGCCAAAATTTGGGGCACGTAAAAATAATTTTTCAAACCCAAACAGGACATGAATGAATATTTTAGGTGAGTATGATAATCAAATTAATTTTATTAATATTTATTTCAAAAAGTTTTTTTAAAAAAAAAATAATAAAATAATTTATATCACTAACATTTTCCAGTAGTGCATCAAAAAAAGTTAAAACGATTTGTATACTTTGTTCATTATAGGTATTATTTAAAGATGATAATCCCTTACAAATCAATTGTGGCAACGGTAGTCTAATGGTAGCGTAATATTCGTGGTCGGTGTGACATGAGTTCGAGCCTTACACCTTTGAAGACACACCGTGCAGATGGAACCGATACACGGTAATATGTCGAGGCTCAAACGTCATCCCGTTGTTGTGATGTGAACGTTAGGAGAAGGAGATGCCATCTTAGGTGTCTTCCTCTTCATTTGATCATGGCTCAAACTGACGAGGTTATTCGAAAAAATCCTTCGAGTAATTGAATACTAAAAAGTTAATATTCACTCATTCATTTTATAACTCAGTTAATATTTATTATAACATGTGGAGCAAACTTTGGGAATGTATATGGAAAATTTAGGGAATATGAGGGTTGGGGCATAAGTCATGACAACTATTTTTTTTTCTTGTAGATATGTGACTGGATCACAAACGTATGTGTTGTGTGAAAATTCTGCAGGCATAGTGCGTATATGAAAGAACAGGTGACTCTGTGATAGTTGGTAATAGCGCAGCGAGAATGTGAAATCAGTCAGTTGGTGAGTGTCGTGTGATGGAAGTAAATCGTTTTGAACAGCATTCTTGCATCAAAATAGCTGTTCTCCTAGGGAAAAATGCGATATAATATCACAGTGAATTAGTGTAAGCCCTTGCAAATAATGCCTTACCATACCGTACAGTAGCACGGTAGTTGTACTGTGTTGACATTCTTTTGCACCGTGAAGACCATATTTCCCTGTATACTACCGTAATAAATTAGTGTGTTACGATATTTCAGTGCTATACATTGTCCACACATGTAGTTAACACCTTAAACTTTCATCTGAATCTGTCACATACTCCAACCGGACTGGTATCTTCAAGAAAAAAAATGTCATGACTTTTGCCCCAGCTCTCGTACTGAATTTTTTCCAATCAATTTCGATACCTTCAAATAAGGAATAAAACTATACAACAGCTCAGTGTTTTTCTTGGGTGAGTGAGTTAATATTAACGTTGCACTGTTCAATTACACGAGGGTTTTGGGCGACGGACCTCGTCGTTTTGAACCATGGTCAAGTGGCGATGTTGACACCTGAGCTGGCACCACCCTCTTCTAACTACCACAACCACACCAACGGGAGGACGTTTGAACTCTCGACAGATTTAACGTGCATCGCTCCCCTACATGGCGGGTCTTGAGTGATACTGGGTTTGAACTTGTGACATGCCAGCCATGATCCGATACTGTTTCCTACATTCCCCACTTAACTGTAACTGAGTGCTCCATACTTTTCCGCCTTCCTACCCCAACTGAAACTTTTGAACCCCGTACCGGGACATTCTGTAAACAGGAAGCGCAACGGACAGACGCAAGGTCTTGTCCGCATCAATCCGCAGCATCTTCAAAGGTGTAATTTTCATTTAACCGCATTACTACTTTTAAGTGTAAATGTAAACTGTGTAGAGATTTATTTTTTGTAATATAAAAACATATGTACCATCTCTATCTCTGGCTGTTATTCGAACTCAAACAACGGCATCATTTTTGTGAAAAGTTTGATGATCTTTATCAATGGAATTTTTAGTTCTTGTAAGTGTAGCTATCGCTTGCCGCGAAGCACTGTAGTAGTTTCGGCGTCCATTATAATTGATAAAACGAAATATGGACGGAATGAATCAGTAAGAGAAACCAAAACCAAACGTTGGATGAAAATATAAAATAGTACTTATGTCTTGCTTCTCTGAATCGATGATGACGATCTCGTCGGTGCCTCCAAATGATGCCATTGTTTGGGTTCGAATAACAGCCAGAGATGGAGATGGTACATATGTTTTTATATTACAGAAAATAAATATTTACAGTTTACATTTACACTCAAAAGTAGTAATGCGGTTAAATGAAAATTACACCTTTGAAGGTGCTGCGGATTGATGCGGACAAGACCTTGCGTCTGTCCATTGCGCTTCCTGTTTACAGAATGTCCCGGTACGGAGTTCAAAAGTTTCAGTTGGGGTAGGAAGGCGGGAAAGTATGGCGCACTCAGTTACAGTTAAGTGAGGAGTGTAGGAAACAGATACCTTGACCACTAGGCTACCGCCGCCACGCTGTTTTTCTTGGAGGGGGAATAGAATGTCTGTGTAGTTCAATTGTTTTCACATTAAATCTATTTATTCTTTTCACCTGCTTGCATATTTTTCCTTTACTGGGCTGCATCAGTTTACTTTTAAATATATGAGCCGTTTATTTTGAAAGTGATCTAAGTCCATTTATCTTCAAATCGAGATATTTATATATATAAGGGTTTGCGTTTCAATGAATTTAAAAATATACGTATAGGATACTAATGAGTCATACTGCTTAAATGTATCTAAGGTTGTTAAATTTATAGTTCCTATTAAAATAGTAGCAATTATTAAGTGAATAGCATGCGATTTCTTATCCAGAATGGAGTTGGGCCACTCTCAAAATTAACAAGCAGATTCATTTTAAAATTTGAAGGTGGTCAAGTCCATTCAACATAATTTAAAATGCTTCAAATTAAAAAAAAATACTACTGAATTTATTTTAGATATCTTTAAAACACTTCGAAAATATAATTTATGGGATTCAAAACATTTTTAACTACATAACGTACACACTACAGTGGGATTCAAACTACATGGTTCAATTATTAAGCTAACTGTGAAAACTTATGTGTCACAGAATTATAGTATTTGCTCGAAATATAAGCAACCTGAAATGCTTTACTGATAAATAACATGAAGTTGTACCCGTAACCATGGTAACCGAAAAATTAAAAAATGGAGTTAGGCCACTTTTTTTCAAAATAAACGGCTCGTATATCATCTAAAACAAAAAACGGATAAAGATGAATATAATAAAAAAAAAATTAAAAAGATTGACGCAAACACATTTTAAACCATAAATCTCGGCTTGGGCAAATTATTTCAATTACCGAGATACTCTTGAGTTTTATACCATCGACACACATTTCGCCAAATGAAAAGACATCGACAAATGCTGCCATCCTATGCATAAACAAAATTATTATGTGTGACAGTTTCCTCATATCTTCTGAAAATCGCGGTATTTGGCGATATCTTTTTTTTCATTTGAGGAATTAATTTTCGGTAAAATTTCACTAGTATTTACTTGCTTATTTTCCGGTCCATAGACCTCAGGAAAATGATATGAAAAGAAATTTCTCCTCCGGTCGTAATAGTTGAATTGTCGAAAAACCGAAACAGGGTAATATTTATAATGTAACTTCGCCAATGGAACGTGATTCCTTACTGATCTTACGTTTCTTATAGTGTGAAAACCGTGTCGCGATCCTTCCATCACGGGTGTGAGAGTTCGAGTAAAAACCAGACATTTCTCAAGTTGCACACTTTTATTTCTTTCAACACTTATTAAAACTTTATGAAAATAACTAAGAATGCACTCATAACTAAACCTGAGGAGCAATCAAACTTATTGGTCCAGCGTTCTCAAACTGTGGGGCGCGCACCCTTTGAGGGGCATGACAGCCCTACGTGGGGGGGACGAGCATATCAAAAAGTCCACAATAAAAGATTTAAAAAAATTATTAATTTACCGAAAGAAAGCAAAACAAAATACATTTTGACACAATAAAAAGTAAAATACATATTCACACTGACATAAGGTGCTTATAAATGTATCAGTGCGGCAAAAAGTATTTAATAATTGGTGCATCAATACTAAATCAAAAACAAATTTAGTAATTACTAGTGACTTCCATGGGCTTGTGATACAAAATATAATACATATATGGGTAATATGCGCAGTTTATAACATTAAAGTCGTATTGTCGCTTTAGTATTGTACATTATTATTGCATTCAATACTTTGTTGTTGTATGAAGAAGGCGGGATGAAAATTATGACTGAAAATTGGGTCGGCATTACATAAAGTTTGAGAAAAACTGTATTAGTCCTATAAGATAAATATGAGCACTTAACTATATATATATTATTCTGAACGTTCTTGCTGCAACTCTTGCTAAATCGTCAGCCGTTAGGTGGAAGGCTGCTCTTTCTCTTAATATTTCCTTCTAAAATTAATAATACGAAGTGCGACCGACGGTTGTTCATATCATGCTTTCATTCTTAGAATCAATTTTTTTAACCATCCTCAAGCTTACTCCACGATTAGCACTTAGATAGAAGCTTGCATTTACATAAAATCCTCACTACGGAAAGCGTTTTTAAACTAAAATCTCTGTTAAAAAATTTATTATACCCAAGAGCAGTGCTCCACAACCTTTTTATCGCTGCGGACTGGTCAACGTTTGATATTTTTACCGCGGCCCGCTGAGAGGTGGGACACGTTGATTGTTTATATTTTAGAATGTTTTGATTTAACAATTTTAATTCAGTTACATTTAAATATGCCTTCAGAATAAAAATGGTTACACCAAAAGTGATTAAAAGTGATTTATCGCGGAATATAAAGCGATTTCCGAGGAAAGTTGCGCAAATCCGAGAGAAATGCACCACTTTCAATAAAATGGCAATAGTTTAATGTTCTTTAGGCGGCCCGGCACCATTTGATCCACAGCCCACTATCAGTCCGCGGACCGGGGGTTGCGGATCACTGCCCAAGAGGATTAGTGGAACCTCGATAAGAATCCATTTCTACTTTCGTGTGAGGATGTTTGTTTTCGACTATCGTTTCTACCTCAGCAGCTATCAATGGGCTTAACACCCGGTTTGTGTGACGCATTTGTCCCATAGCTCACCATACCTGGAGGAACCCTCGGTGCTAGTTTCATATCCCGGGGCATGACACCAAGCGCTGCTTGGCGCGATGAAGGAATCCCGCCAAACAGGGTTTGTTGTCGTAGGAATGGAATCCAAGATGGCGGCCTAGTGGTGTCAAATCGTCAGAAAGAAAGTTTTAAAAAATTGTTGTGAAATACATTGAAAATATATTTCAAAAGAAGAATATAGGAAGAGATTGAGAATAACCAAGATCAATCAATAAACAATGTGGAAAACAATATATTATAATAAAAAAAAACATGTACTAATAATATGCAGTGTATAATAATAATCTTATAATATAATTTAATCGTAATTATGTATAATATTCATATAGTACGATTTAATAATAATTTATATATATATATAATAATAATCATATAATTATGTAGTAATTATAAAAAGAACAAAATCACAGTATTGTAATAAAAAATATTCATAATACTCATGTAACGTAATAATTATAAATAAATAACATAATAATAGTAATAATAAATGAATAACAAAATAATAATTATAAATAAAGAACATAATAATAGTAATAATAAATGAATAACAAAATAATAATTATAAATAAAGAACATAATAATAATTATAAATTAAATAATTAATTACATAATATATATAAACAATAATAAAGAATATCAATTAAAAAGTACTGGAAACTTGCAATATTCCAAAAACTGCAAAAATACCAAAGTGACCATATTGTCCATCTTGGTGAACATAACAACTTAGCACGTGCTCCGTGATATCAAACTAATTCTAAAACCTCTTGTAAATGAACTTTCCAACTTTTGCCTTTGCCGATTTACGACTAACACCAAAAAAACATTATGATCACACATTGTAACGTTTGAAAGAATAACGGTAGCGTATTCTTGGTGAATTAAAATATGGAATTTATTACGTCACAACTATTGAAAATTATTTACAAAAGGATACATTAAAGTTATTAAAATTAATTAGATTGTTAGAGTCCACTATTTTGTGAGAGAAGGTTTCGTTGGTTACCGCTCCCATGCAAGTTCAAAGCATCTCTCCTCTCTCATCTTCCGGTCGGGTCGCTAGATCCCTCGGGGGTCAAACAGGGGTTGCGCTGGATCGGAAATTGCACGTGTGGGCGTCGAATCTACAAAGAAACCGACACCAGATGTTGTTGTTGTTTTCGAAACGTGACGTTACAGCTCTCGCCCTCTCTTATGGAACTTTTCCGTTGAGAAAAAGTTTAATGGGATGACGATGAGACAACTGACAGATTACCGACACATCCCTTCATCAAGCACCACTATATTTCTGAGCTGCAATTTTAATTACTAAAGAAAACGCTGAACTAAATTTGGAATTACTTATTTCTAGTGAGTGAGTGTTCTTGCTAGGGAACTTACACAAATC
The DNA here is from genome assembly GCA_019973935.1 of Trichonephila clavipes. NCBI lineage: Eukaryota > Metazoa > Arthropoda > Arachnida > Araneae > Nephilidae > Trichonephila > Trichonephila clavipes. The sequence continues at coordinate 243,196 of BMAU01006835.1, forward strand.
TATATCACGAAATAGCAATGTAATCAATGTAAGAAAACATACTATACATTAAATAAAAATACAAACACTCCTATCACAATGCCTAGTATCAATTATACTAACATGTTATATCAAATGCAAGTGTAAGACCTTGCACATAAAATATTCTTCGCCACAATACTTAAATAAAATTATACTAACGACATGTTGATATGATATGCGAAGTGTACAACCTTACACACAAAATATTTTTCACAATATGTCTCTTGCGTAACCTAAATACTCATGTATATTTTAAAACCCTGTACACAAAATTAAGCATATTAATACATTTGCTTTTCATGGCTTTATCTTTTTGACACGCATTGCCATTCGATATGATATACAGTACTAGTAAATAAATAAAATTTAATACAATTATTAACCTTTAACTAAAAAAACATAAGCAACAATTATTATTCATGAGCAAGAGAACATTATTAACAATCCCTAATTATCTATCACCGATCTGCTGAGACTATCTGCATTTTTGTGACTTTTACCCGACCGATGTACAATTCTAAAATTATATGGTTGCAAAGCCAAAGCCCATCGCATCAATCTAGGGTTAGAACTAACATTTCTATTCAACCACACCAACGGGTTGTGATCGGTCATAACTAAAAATGAATTTCCATCTAAGTAATAATGTAACCTTTTAATTGCGAAAACAATACTAGCACATTCCTTCTCCGTCGTACAATAACGCTTCTCTACCTCTGAAAATTTCTTACTCAGGTAAACGATGGGATGCTCCTCACCTTGTTCAGTTAATTGGGTTAAAACTGCTCCCCATACCTGCGTTCGAAGCGTCCGTTTGAACAATGAATTCTCGTTCAAAATTTGGCGCGTACAAGACGGGCTTATCAATTAGTTTCCCTTTTAGTTCTCGAAATGCGTTTTCACACTCGGTCGTCCACTTAATTTCTCCCTTCTTTGCTCTTCCCTTCAACGCATCCGTCAACGGAGCAGCAATTAACGAGAACAGATTTATATATTTTTGGTAATAACCCGCTATACCTAAGAAAGCACGTATTTGGGTTTTCGTGCGAGGGGTAGGGAACTCTAGAACAGCCTGAACTTTGATCTCGGAAGGAGTGCGAAAACCCTGACCCACAATGTGACCCAAAAATTTGACATTTTGTTGCGCAAACTTACACTTTGAAGGTTTTATCGTTAACTTAGCTCTCTTTATTCTCTGCAGAACCGTTTCCATATGTTTAATATGCGACTCCCAAGTATCTGAGAAAATTGCGATATCGTCTAGATACGGGACAACGAAATCCTCTAGTCCGTTAAGTAATTCAGCCATGAGTTTACTAAAGAAATATGGAGCATTCTTTAATCCGAAACTCATCCTTAGGGGTCGGTATGTACCAAAGCTAGTACAGAAGGCTGCGTATCGCTGTGCTGTTTTACTCAAAGGTATTTGCCAATATCCTTTAGATAAGTCAAAGACGGTAATAAATTTAGCCGCCGATACTTTTTTCTACGCGTTCTTCGATATTCGGAAGAGGAAAATATTCCGTTCTAATGATCCCGTTTAATTTCCTGTAATCTATACATGGACGAGGTTCTTTCCCAGCTATCTCAACTAAAATCATAGGAGACATGTAATCCGATTCTCCTACCTCAATGATTCCTAATTTTAACATTCGGTTAATTTCGTTTTTAAGATTTCATTTTGTCGGTGCGACATTCGATAGGGCTTCGTCCTAACTGGTTGATCGCTAACTAACTGGATTTCGTGTTCAACCAGATTAGTTAAACCGGGATTGTTTGAAAAACATTTAGAGTATTTATTTAATAATTCGCGCAGTCGATCCATTTGTTTGTCGTGAAGGTGTTTGTTCAACTCGCTAGCCTGGATTACGTCCTCGAAATCATAAATGAGAGAATTGTTTTCTAAGTATGGGATTTCTAACTCCTGGTCTGCGAGAGAGTTTTTTGTTTCATCATTAATAATTACGTTAACGTGTTCTGGCATTTTGTAATATGGTTTTAGCATATTTATATGATAGATTTGAGATGTTTCGCGTCTGCCGGGGATTTCGACTAAATAGTTCGTTTCGAAATTTTATTTAAAATTGTCCCAGGACCTATCCACTGCACTGCTAATTTATTTGCTCTGGATGTAGCTAACACTAGGACTAAATCTCCATCCTTAAATTCACGTTTTACTGCGTTTTGTCATACCAAGTTTTCCGCTTAACTTGCATTTCCTCCATTTTATTTATAGCTACTTCTTGACATCTTTTTAATCTATTTATTAACTTAAACATATATTCAGTGACGAGATCACCCTCTTCTTCCGGTTCCATCCAATGTTCCATTACTAACGTCTCTGGGGTTTGCAAATTTTTCCCATACACCAACTCTGACGGTGTATACCCTGTACTTTCGTGCGATACAGTTCGTAACGCTAAAAGAATTGACGGAAGATGTTTGTCCCATTCGGAGCCTGCATCTAAACATAAGACTCGTAAGAGTCGTTTCAACGTTCGATGAAATCGCTCAACAGGGTTACTCTGTGGATGATACACAGAACTATGCCTGACAAGTATTCCGAACCTTTCAAAAAACTCGGTAGTCAGAGCACTAGTAAAAGAAGTACCCTGGTCACATTGTATTTCACGGGAAACCCCATCCGACTAAAGATGTTTAACAGCGCATCTGTGACACTAACGGAACTAATATCCGACACCGGAATAGCTTCAGGGAATTTTGAAGACATGCAAATGGCCGTGATAAGATATCGATTCCCTTTAGATGTGATCGGGAGAGGCCCACATGCATCAATATTTAGCTTAGTAAAAACCTCCTGAATAACAGGGACCAATTTTAGTGGAGCTTTCTTTTTATCATTGGGTTTCCCAGCCCTCTGACACTGATCGCAAGTTTTTACAAACTGTTCCATATCTCTATAGCAATTCGGCCAGTAAAAATATCGGTTTAATTTGTCTTTGGATTTCGTAATTCCCAGGTGTGCAGATGTTCCCTCATGACACAATGATTTAATAGGGTCGCGCAACCCTTCCGGCACTACTATTAACTTCACCACGTTACCTAACTTATCTTCACGATTTTTGACCAATAATTCCTTCTCTAGCGAATAAACCTGATTGGTAACCTGCACTTGACTGGCTGCCTGTTCGTATAAGGGTTTAATCTCCTCGCTATTTTTTTGAGCATTGATTAAATTTTCTCGCGTAACCCTTAGCAGCGCTAATTCCGGAACATATTCCTGGAGTGCAGGTATTAAAATTTCGTCCTCTGCATCCGAAGAAACAATTATAACCTCCTCTTCCCCTTTTTTAGCATCACCACTATCTATTCCCCTTTCTTCTCTAGCCGCTTTGATTGATTTGATTGATTTAATATTAACGTCGCACTGTTCAGCTACACGAGGGCTTTTGGCGACGGACCACGTAATTTTGAACCATGGTCAAGTGACGTGGACGACACCTGAGCTGGCACCCCCTCTCCTAACTACCACACCACACCAACGGGAGGACGTTTCAGCTCTCGACAGATTTAACGTGCATCGCTGCCCTACACGGCGGGTCTTTAGTGGTCTCTAGCCGCTTTGACTTGAGACCTTGTTTGGACAGCATTCAATATTTCGACTGGCAGGAAATTATAGCCTAAATTTCCTTTTATTAGCTCGGCCGTTTTATTTCCAAGCAAATATCGACCGTGTTGATTTAAGTGATTTCCACAAACCGCTGCCTTAGTCTGCACCGTTCCAAAATTTCCGGAAATTTCCACGACCGCCAAAGGTAAACAAACTAATTCTGGGCTTAACGGTTGTTTTACCCAAACATTTTCACCAGAGAAAGAAGAAGGATTTATGTATTTTGCACATACTAAATCTATTGTCGCTCCCGTATCTCTAAGAATGTCTATCTCGTGACCATTCACAGAGCCCTTTGTTGTATATGAATTAAGAAAATCCGGGTTTTCATTTCCTTCAATATTATTGAGAGTTTCCGTCGTTTTTTTTTTTATTAATTTAGGGCAACCGGCTTTTATATGTCAGGCATATTGCAATGATAACATCTTTGTATCACGCGTTTTTCAAAAGTTCTCTCTCTAGTACTCTCCGGAACAGAAGCTCCTAATCTGGGGGAAGTTTTCCCAAATCTATTTTTTTTTCCTTGATCCCTGAGTATGTCAAAATTTTATCATTTCTGCCCCACCTATCCATGGGTTTCGAATTTACCTTTCGGACGTCCTCATAATTATCAAAGAGTTCTGCTATTTGAGTAGCTGATTTAAGGTTTGCCCAATTATCTAAAAATGATCTTTCATACTAGCATTGGCGCGTTTTTAATTGATCTACCACCATTAGATCTTTAAGATCTTGAAAGGTATTTATTTCTAAGCCAATCAGCCACTCATCTAGATAACTCGTAATTTCAAAAGTGAAATCCTTCCAGGTGCTATCGGATTTTTTCTGGTGTTGGACAAATTTTTGCCGAAAGACCTCCGGACTTAACTTGAATCTTTTAAGTAATAATTTCTTTACATAATCGTAATTTTCGGCTTGTTCCTCCGGTTCGCGAGCAATAAATTGCACGATCTCTAGGGGTAACAAACCCAATAATTGCCCCACCCACTCTTTCTTTTCTATTGACGCCCTTTTAGCCTGGCGTTCAAAGATCACTAGATATAAACTAATATCTGACTGCTTAGGATCGAAATCTGGGATCAATTTTTTTAAGTTTAAATTAGAGGTTACAGAACATGCATTTGTAGAATCGTTTGATTCATCGTTTACCCTAAATCCGGATTCTATTTTAAACCTTTCTAAATCAAATTTCAGCTGTAATTCTTTCTCTTTTAATGCCTGCTCCCTTACTAACTCCTCCAATCTCATTTTTTCAGCCCTTTCTAACTCTTCCAATCTTTTTCCGTTTGCAATGATAGTCTCATACAGATTTTTAACAAATTCCTCTTCATAACCTTCACTGTTAGTGATTGCAATTTTTATGCTAGGGACAGTCATATTTAAAGTGGCATTTATTCCTAATTCCTCAGCAAGTTGCAACATGTCTTGCTTTTTCCCTTTACCAAGGAAAGCCATTTTTTTAAACAATATCAAATAAATGTCACGCTAAATTTTGCACTATTGTTACTATTCTCTATTAATACAATAACACTGGTCCCATGCATACACAGAAATACACAAAGAAAAACTTAACACTAAAAATAATCAAAATCATTCAAGAGACTTAAAACACAATAAATCTTAAGCTAAAATTGCACACAATGCTTGAAATACAATTACAATTCTCTAGAAACAAAATAACACTGTTCCCATGCAAGAAAAAACACTAAGTATTTCAAAATTTCTAAAGAACACTTTAACCAAAATTCCTAATACAATATGCAGTTTGCAACTCAAAATATAACAGTACTCACCCATTTGAAGTACTCAGCTTGCTGTCAGAAGCAAATTATGTGCACTAGTGGTACGGCTTCCGAAAATCGCTTTTCCTTCGGACACTCTCGCCGTTAACACTGTAGATGTAGATCAGTTTGATCTTCTATGAGCAGGACGCTCCCTTTCTCCGAAGCTGAATTTACTTGCAGCACGACTTCCGAAAATCGCTTTCCTTCGGACACTCTCGCCGTTAACACTATAGATCAGTTTGATCTTTGAGCAGGACGCTCTTTTTCTCCGAAGCTGAAGCTGAATCGCAGAACGGCTTCCGAAAATCGCTTTCCCTTCGGACACTAGCCGTTAACACTATAGATCAGTTTGATCTTCTATGAGCAGGACGCTCTCTTTCTCCGAAGCTGAATTTACTTGCAGCACGGCTTCCGAAGATCTCTTTTTCTCCCTGCGTTGCAGTCCGTCCGTAAAAATCCAAAATTTTCCTCCTCTCACGGGTCCTGAATGCTAACTTTTTATCCCAAAGCGCTGCCACCAAAACTCTAAGCTGTAACGTTTGAAAGAATAACGGTAGCGTATTCTTGGTGAATTAAAATATGGAATTTATTACGTCACAACTATTGAAAATTATTTACAAAAGGATACATTAAAGTTATTAAAATTAATTAGATTGTTAGAGTCCACTATTTTGTGAGAGGAGGTTTCGTTGGTTACCGCTCCCGTGCAAGTTCAAAGCATCTCTCCTCTCTCATCTTCCGGTCGGGTCGCTAGATTCCTCGGGGGGGGGGTCAAACAGGGGTTGCGCTGGATCGGAAATTGCACGTGTGGGCGTCGAATCTACAAAGAAACCGACACCAGATGTTGTTGTTGTTTTCGAAACGTGACGTTACAACATAAATACCGGATTAGTTCATCTTAAATTTTTCATACTTTATTTATTTTTTTCCCTCCAGCCAGACCTCAAAATATTCTAAACATCTTGAAATTGAAGAATGTTTTATTTTTTTTCTCAAATGACGTTTTAAATAGCCAATGGTCACTACTTTTTACGCATGAAGAGTCTCCTCGTCATGACGCAAAATCCTGCAACTCGTCAATCAGAGTTGACCGATTTAAATTTCTTCCCTCTTCTTTGAGTTCGTAACAAGTTGTAGTAAATTGGCTTACAGGCTACCTCCCCAAAAGCGCCTGTTTCAACCTGGCACATCAAAAATAATTAGATTTCCTCGCTCCTTTAAATAGACCCGGAGTAGCTTCAAAATATGACATTAATAAACAATCAATCAATCAACCTCGTGCATTTAAATTTGGATGACAGGAGCAGTTCGAAATAGGGAGACTTCCATCATATATTCACGCAAAGCAATTCTTAATTTGTGTTAAGGGATCATGGAATTCATCAAGTTGATTGATATTTCAAGGAACGATATCAAAGTAATGAATGGTAAAAATGTATTACTCTTTAAATTATATGTATGCATAAATGAATATGTGTTGAGAGAGCGTGGATTCTGCCATAACTGATTCTTTCACCATTAAACCAAACTCTCCCTCCCTCACTAGGTAATATGCATAACTACTTTACCATACCGCCCATCCGATTGAATAATCAGCGACGCTGGCTGCTGTGCCGATGGGCCTTGGTTCGAGTCCTAGAGAAAGCGGGGAAGGAAGGGGTACTCTAAATAGCCGTTGAGCCGCAAGTCCTTTCAGAAGGTTGGTGAAAGAGGATGAGAAGTGGAAGATTCTGACCACCCCCAAGGTGTTCTCCCTCAAAATTGGGATGGAAACGAGCCAAACCATACTGTCACTTGCATTGATCTCAAAGCTACGGCTAACGACAAGTGTACAATCTAGCCATTAGTTATGAATTTCGAGGGACTCGATCTAGCACTTCCAATCAAGTGGCATAAACAACAACGACTTTTCCTAATGCATGACTATAAAATATCTTTCTTAGTACTAGGTGCATCCAGAAAGTAAGTTTTTCGATGCTTTCCCCTTTAAAGTAAACATAATTAGCCGTGTCAATTGCGCATGCATAAAAGATCTATAACGTATCAATCATATACCAGTCGGACAGGTCCCGTCTCGTGCCAGTAGTGTGGTAGCAGTGGTCCGAAATCGAAGCTGTCATTCTTTCTCCCGCCGCCTGCGAGGTTCGATCGGTGAAAAAGTTCTTGAATGCACACAAAGAACAAGCACACGCCAATTGGAATTCATCGTCAGCTCTGACAGGTCTATGGGCCGAACATCATGAGTAAGCAGATGGTGCGTCGCTGGTGTAGGCAGTTTTCCGAAGGTGGTCAAAGTGTCCCTAATGAAGAGCGCAGTGAGTGACCGTCCCTCATCAATGATGATCTTGTTGAGCTTGTGCGTCAGTACGTGATGTAGAACTGTTGCTTCACGATTAAGGAAATGATAAGCCATTTTCCGCTAATATCGCGATCCTTGTTGCATAAGATTGTCACTTGCGTTTTGGCAACGGCGAAGAGCTGAAGACGTCTGTCACATGCTGGTTCCATTCACAGGCGGCAGAATTCTACGACAAAGGGATACAAAAGTTGATACGACAAGTGTCTCAATTCTGGTGGTGGCTATGTTGAAAAATAGCTGAAACATTACTGTACTTGTTGCCAATAAATATGCTCCTGAAAGTGTGAGTTATTTTTTTTAAATAGGGAAACTTACTTTCTGGATGCGCTTCGTATATAAGTATGAGAAAAACTATCACTCATTACGAAATCTCATGAACTATAAGCTCTATAGACTTGAAATAATGCAATGATGTTTTCTTTGTTGAGCAGAGGTCCATTAAGAATCCGTTTTTTGGAAATCGACTCTCAAGAGTACGGGAAAAGGAGATGAGCGGGGGTAACTGATAAAATTTCCCCCTTTTGGAAAATTAGACTTACAAACTTGAAATTTGGCTACATTTCTTCTTTTATTAAGTAAAGTACCACTAAGGACGCGTTTTGCATTGACTCCCAAAATGGATTGCGGGGATGTTTGAGAAAAAAAAATTCGTGTTTACGAATTATAAGACTAGTAGACCTGAAAATTGGCAAGCATGTTGTTGCGTGGCGATCCGCTACACACGGGGGCTTGCAGAACTAGAGTCCCAAGTGTGGGTGGAGGGTTAAAGGAGCATAAAAAATTCATGCAAGTCCAGTACCTTTGAAATCAGGATGTGAGGAATATAGGAATGTTTTTTTAATATAATCCGAAACTTTTAATGCTAGACTAAGATAACAGCAAGAAAGACGATATATAATCAAACAGCATCATGAAACACCTTACAAAGTGGATGGATGTGACTAATTCTATGTACGATTGCTTTCGTTTGTGATATATTTATTTACAATATAATATACTTGCTCATATAATGATATTTAAATCATTATTTTTATTTTAAAAGGACTGCTCTACATCTGGGGTGGGGTGTCCGTGCAGCGCAATGAATAGCGCATTGGACATTTAATCCAAAGGTCGTGAGTTCAAATCCTACTTGGGATGGCCTAATTACTCAGAATGTGATTCCTTTGTTATACAAAGTCATTATTTTTACCCCATCATGCTGTACTCTTCTCCCATCTGGGCAGGGGCGGCAGTTAGTCACCTAAAAAGATTGCACACTTTTCAAAACATTCGACTGCATAGAGAAGCAAACACACCTTGGTTTGTCAGGAACGAAGTCTTGCATTACGATCTTAATGTTCCGCTGTTTCTTGATTTCATCAAAAAACAATCGGAACATTTCTTACTACATATTTCAAATGAATCTATTGGGGAAATCCCGGCTTACGAAAATGCTATCCTTAGCTCAAGCTTAGCTTAGAGACCAAGAGCAGTTCTTAACCACTCGTATTAACATTTCTTAGCTCTGAAAGGGATGAGAATGTCTTTATGCGAAGTTAAAAAAATTCCTTATATAAATGAAATGCTTTATTGTTACACTAGTTTTTTTCTTTTGCAAGACTTCACTCACTCTAATCATCCCCCCCCCCTCGCGCCATGCAAGTTTTTGATCGCGTTTAGTATGACAACTTCACCTCTCATGATCTTATCTCAAAACTCCTCTACCTTTTCTTACTTTCTTCCGAGTGGTTATTTAAAATTTCCTTTCAATAACCGCACGCAGTTATTTAAGAGGTAACGCGCGAATGAGTAACGGTTTTTAACTTCAACAAATTGTTGTCTGTTCAACTTATTATGATGAATGGATAATAGAGATTTCTCTAAGGTTCCACGCAAATGTATAACTGTTGCCGTTATCAAGGCTGGACTGACTCTTCCAGGATTCGGACTACTTTTAATGTTTTGAGGTGTTGCGTTTCACCTAGTGGTTTAAGTGTGTGGCCATTCTGTATTTATTAAAATTGTATGTTATCTTTTCTTATATATAACACTTATTTTCGACAATACACACTTCTTTTAAAATATGACAATATTATTTTACGACAAAAACACAAATAACACAAAATTGTCAAGTGGAATGTTTAAAAAACTATGAGCAACTACCAGATTGTGGAACGTGGACGTATTTATAGCAGTGAGCAGAGAACATACGTGAAAAGATAAATATGAAACCGACGCATATCCTTATATTTGTTCACTGCCGAGTTTTGCACCATCGTGGGACATGACATCAACACGAGGAGCCAATCCATTGGAAGCATGAGGTCTGTGATGATGTTTAAATAGCCAATACCTCTCTATCGCGGAAAGAGCTTATCATTAAGATTTATTCTCCCTTTCAGTCAGCGTGTGGGGAAAAATTCTTTTCAATGACGGGCGTCAAAGTGATAGATTTTTCCCCTGCAGTGGTAATGAGCATGTTAATCGTCATAATTCGCTTTGAAAGGTACATGTGTCGTCTACTCATTTATCGGAACATTTCCATAAGTAAATACTTTCCATTGATTGTGAAAAGCTAGTTTTTCCGACGAGTTGGCGTTGGTGTTCTATAAATGTGTTTCTTTTAGTATGTGCGTCTCAGGTCTTACAGAAGGAAGTCGCTCAAAAATGTCTTGGTGATTTACCGGTCAATCGCAATCGACTTAATGCCCATCCCGGCTCTACATTTAACTTTTCTCCCCCCGAAATTAATTAATCACCGTTGAAAACTCTACAGACTAAAAATCACTGAAGATTTCTCCATGACTCCAACTCACACACACACACACACCGAGAAGTTTACTCAATCTAAAAGCATGTCATAAGAATCCCCACGGCTTTCAACCCGAAGAAATTCACTCAGTTTTGGAATTCACGTGGAAAGAATCATTTGGAATGCATGCAAATCTCCTTTGGGTGTAAAATGAAATTCCACTTCGCGTATTTTAGATCTTCCCTTCTCATTTTTTGTAGAATTTTCTATTTTTGGAGAGGTATGGAAATGAGAAAGCATCAATTTTCATGCGGATCCAATGATAGAGGGTACCAAGGAATGTGGTAACGAAAATTCAAAGAGAAAAAAACCCTTTCTGAGAATGGCTTTATTATATTCTACTGAGACACATTGTTCGTATATGAAATGATTGAGTTATAGTATTTAGGGATAGAGGAATGAGAAAAAATGGTTCCTTAGACAGGACTTTTTTGAACAATTTATATAAAATAAAAAATTCAAGGGAGTAGGAAACCTCTATACCGACAGTGTTAAATTGGCTGTTTTCAATGTACCTTTTCTCAAAATCTGTTTTGTGTGCATGTTTGAAATTTTTCATACTATTAAAGTATATCCTTCACATTATACTGATATGAACTTTTAGCTAACTTTGAAATTTTTCATGATTTTTAAATATTTTATTTGATATAGTGAAATTTGACCCATATTTCTCATAAAAAAATTTGTAAAAGATAAATTCTTGAGTTTTTTACAAAAAGCTCATTTCAGTATATATTAGCCATCATTATAAATATATAAAAAAATGTACATACCTGTGAACAGTAGTTTCTCAGAAAAGGTACATAGAACATCAAAATTTACATTTTGAGATAAATTAATTTTAATGTATACAGTGAGACTTCTTATCGGCTAGGAAATAAAAAAAATAGAAGGCTCAATTTACAATAAAAGATACATGTTTTGGATTATATTAGACGTTGAACTTTCAAGCAAAAACGAAATACTTTGTTTATATTTTTCGCCATTCAAATAGGCGTGGCCTAGTCTTAACAATTATTTAAAATGTGTTTTAAGGGCTTCTAATTACCCCAGAGGTTAAAGTAAGATATTTTTAGAAAAGTTCAAATCTATTCAATTTGAAAATATAAAATTCTCAAATCATCAAAAAAAAACATGATTTTAACTTTCCAATAGCCCTTAAGTCAATTCCTATTTAGGTCAACAAAGAAAAATTTTATTTTCGCTACTTTTTATTAAATAACTACAACTAATAAAAATATGTATATACATATGACATAATCACAAAATTAAGTGGTAAAATAGAAATAGATTTTCCTTGCAATTTTCCATTTTCCTTCCGATATATGGTTCTTTATATATTAAATCGCTTTCTTTTTTTTCGTTTCTAATTTATGAAGCTGATGGTGGTCTATAATTTCTGATTCTGTCCCTCACTTGTAATGCTATATTATTATAAATAACCTTTTCAGTGAATTTTGAGCAGTCTAGTTCTTCCATTAATAGTCCATCTAATGATTTCGCACCACTCAAGTTGACATATGCTTGACCAGCTGCGAACAGTTTTCTCTCTATATATATTACTGCATAATCCACAGTGCTACCTTGCATCTTATATACTGTTGGTGACCATGATAGTATTAATGGTAGCATTTTTGGTTCAACAGTACCGCAGCTGCGTTTTGCAGGGAATTGCTATTGGCTCGATTCTGTGAACATCATTACTGCATTAATCAAATTTAATTAATTAGTACTTGAAGAAACTGTATTAACATCAAGTGTCACTCACTATAAAAATGTGTTTGAACTCTTGTGTTTTTCAGAGAAAAAAGTATTTTACTAACGATTGAAAATTGGAACATGATATAAAAATATAAATGGGGAGAGAGTGAAATAATAGTACATGAATTGAAAAAGAAGAAATTATATATCTATTATCATTATAATATTTTAATTCATTTATTTCTAGTAGATATTGATGATATATTGCTGAATGGTCCTTAGTTGGTGTTGTCCAAGTAGTGCTGATAAATGAAATCTCGTGCAGAAAGCATCCAAAATGGCCCTTGCTATGTCGAATATCTTTGGCGAATAAAGCAGCTGATGATTGTCCGTGAGGCTTAGGTCCATATTGTGGAGCATTATGGAAGGACAGTAAAAATAAGATTAGGAGAAAGTTTAAAGTCAGGGCAGTGAGGACAAGTATTGTAACTTCTTTGACCATCAGGGGAAAGTTTCATCCTTTTGAAGTGTCTTGTACCAAGTCCTACTATGGTAGTTGAAATTACGTGGTTTCAATTAAGTTCAGAAATGAAGTGCTTCTTAACTAGATGGGAAGGTGAGTGGACGTCTGGATATTGCATCAGCATCGGTAAAGGTAAGCTTATTGGAATGCTGAGGGGAATTTGGGGCTAACTTGGCAAGGTTATCAGCCTGCTCATTGGCGAAGATTTCTACAAGGGCAGATATCCATTGCAAAGTGCAAGCTCTTTGGGCTGCAATTACTCTGTCTATAATGGAAATTTTATCATGGGTCAATTGAGAGTTTCCTTTCATGATTACCTGTAGCGTGGATTTAGAGTCTGAGAACAGTAAAATGAATCCACAAGCAACAGATTTCGTGGTGATTTGTAATACGATCACCCTCTGTGTATAGGGTCGGTGATGACTTGCAAATTACTTTCTAAACTACTTCTCAATACAATCAATTCAAACACAATTACCTCTATTATCCCTACAATCAAAGAAGTACATTCCGTCATGTTAAAAATTCTTCCGAGAAACTACCTCTTCTTATTACACCAGTCCACGCGCTGTGCGTCGATCTCTCTCTTACTTTCTAAAACTTTTCAAATCAAACACAGTCTGTCGTGTTAAGACACTCACAATAAACTCTGTTCCTGGTACAGAAAACCACTCTCTATGCGTCGGTTTATTGCAGAAGGAAATAAATTCCCTTAACCCCGGAAACAGTTCAGCGCTCCGCGCTTTCAAAACAAGAGAACGTTCCTCATCCCTACCCGCCCTGCTCGATGGTCACTCACCTTCTTCCTAAAAAACAGAAACCCGTCTCCGTAGGTGCGGTGAATTGCGCCAAACATTTCATACTTCACCGCCAAGAGTAGTTTTAGACACTACAGAGTCTAAAGAACTCTGTGTCTGTCAAGTTTCAAATTCCTCACGTTGGCATCGTGTAAAAGTTTGTAGACTGAAGCTTAAAAACAAGCGCCGTCATTTCATCACAGTTCAATACTATGAATCTACTCACGATATATTTCATGTTGCTTCTAAGTGAGAGATTTTAACCCCCTTAACCCAGGAGAAGGCACCCACTCTATACTAATGATAACGGGCACGCGGGATGACGGAGTCCCCCAAACTATTTTTCTTCACAATTAGTTTACTGTACACGACAAAAATAATTATTCCAGAGAATAATTCAGTTAAGAGAATGTATCCTTACCTACTTTTAAGGACTTTGATAATTTAAGAAAACATTGAAACAAGAAGTTTGAAAGAAGAAACTGAACCAAAAAGTTTCAAATAGTGATTTTAAAAAATGACACAAATTAGACGTTTTTCGCTAACATTACACACAGGAAGGCTATTTGCAATCAAACTGTCACATTTTGTTCAAGTTATTGTAGTTTTATTGTCCTTTGATGATCGACAAATAGCATTTTTCTTGCTTGTGTCTTTTTGACGTTGCAAAGGGCGTCTTGTTCTACAATTATGGCTTCACATATTTCTTGATGGTGTTCTTTAGACAGCATTTGAAAATTTTCTTTCCAACTTAAACATTTTATTTCAAATTTATTTTCGCTATCATGATTAATATATGCATTGCTTTATCAGTTTCAACTTCCTTCTTCAGTAAAGATCACAGATGTCCATTTCTTTTTTATATTCTTTTATATATAAAAAAACAGCAATCGAAACCACTGAGTTTTTTTCAGGCGGAAAATAAAGTCTGTTCGTAGAAAATATTTTGAAGCAAAAGTTGTGACGCGGAGAACTCAGACAAAACAAGTACATTAGATTGTAAGAAAACATTTGCCACTCCCCCACCGAAAAAAGAGGGAGATATGTGACAAATACATTTTAGTTCCCATGAAGACTGTCTTATGGGATGATACCGTGAAAAGCTAATTGTAACAAATAAACAGTTTTCCAGAATTAACGGTTTAGTGACTATTGGATTAACTGTATGCCTCACCCGACCACTCCAAGGTTAACTGTCGATTAAAATTTACATGATCCATTCCCCAGTGCCACCGTTTTTCACATAGGAATTCGTTGATAGTATATCGGGAGGAGGGAGGGAAGAAAAGGCACAAACACGAAAATTACTCCCTGAATTAAGTAGATTCTTCTTAAACAGTGCCAAGGTCATGTTATTGCATCCCAATCTCATCGGAATAATGTTACAGATATCAGCGCAATGAAAAGAATCATATTGTGGAAAGACGTATATATACGTTCAAAACTGAAACAGTCGTATATATTCGTCTGGGTTATTCAAAGCACCGCTTGAATAGACGGATACATACGACTATTTCAGTTTTGGGGCTAATGAACAGTTAATGACACAAACTTGGTTATAATCTACACCATTATATCTGTAAAAAATCTGTCATGGTAAATATTTTGCTTCTACCTTTTACAGTCCTCAGTGAAAAATCCATTTTATAAGCCCATCCTATTCATGCAAATAGCTTTACTTTAGCTTATTTCCATATCTGCCATCTTGAATACAAAAGAACTCAACCAACGAACTTTAACAAATACCCTCCTCTGAGCTTCCAACCGCCATGATTCACTCAATTTTGGCTTTTTTTTCAGAGAAAAGCTGGTCGGAAAGTATGTAAAACTCTCTTCTCTTTTCCCTTTATTTCTCTTCAAAGGAATCTATTCCTTTTTTTTTTTTTTTTGATTTTTCCATATTTTCTTCTCGCTTCTTTTTGTTTTTCTTTGTGTTCCATTTGATAGTTTTTTATAGTAGAAGAGAGAGAGAGAGAGAAACTGGAAGAAAAAGATATTTTTTTCCCTCAAAAAACAAGGCTTCTTGATGCTGATAGATGTGCTGAAAATAATGGCTGGAAAAAGGGCGTAAATTACTATATGAGGGAGAAAAACATTCTGAAAGTTTTTTTATATACGGATGCTTCTGGTCCCGGTATTGATTTTGTGATTCGTGTTATTTGGCTGCGAATATGATGTGCAACTTGGTATTTTAAGTATATGATGCCAAAAATATACAGAAAATATATCTGTTTATACTAAAATAAGTGACAGGGTGAGATAGAATCCTCCTTTTAGGTTTTTGTTTGTTTTGTAAAAAAAGTAACGTATTAGGACTAGTGAAGAGGCTAGATGTAAGAAAGTTTTTGTTTTCATGCTAAATGAAATGGGAAAACACGCTCGTTAAATTAAATTCGAGTTATGTTTTCCAGATTAGAGATATTGGGTTTCGGTGACAAAATAAAGATTATTCATCTTGATAGGTAATTTTAAACCTTAAATCAGTAGTATTTTAACATTTCAGTGACGAAAAGATTTTAATAATATTACAACGCGTATCCACCTCGTACGCCTAAAGCTGCTGGTTCGATCCCGACTGGAGTCGATAGATTTTCTGGATGTAAAGATTGTAGGCATGTATGTCATCTGATTATGTGGCATATAAAAGATTCTTTGAGTACCAATTTAGCTGTGGTTCTCTTGACCAAATTTATCAAAGTAGTATGTAGCATCCGATGAGAGCTTGATTTGAATAAAATCAAATGTCAAAGATTTGATACCTGAAACGGCCACTAGATGGTGCCACCAATGAAATGACTCACACTTCAGGGATTTGCCACTGTAACGTTTCCCGCCACGCAGCTGTGAATCAGCGTCCCTGTGGAACACCACACGTTCATTTGCACTTGCACTTTAAAATAATTGCGTGTTCCGCCTCGGACCTTCTCTGCAACCCCTTGACTCACGAGGGACCCTTCCCGCCACTAGCAAAATGTAACGAGATGCTAAGAGACGCCGGTCCCTGATCTCCGAAGAGAGAGAGGGAGAACCAGAGATGCTTTGAACCTTCGAAGTGAGCGGACGCCGAAAGGGGACTCCTCTCTCACAAATCACATCATTTGAACTCTAATAATATTTTAATAATTTGAATAACTCCAGTGTATAATCTATAAATAATAGCTGGGATGTAAATAAAATAAATGTTTAAATTAATCATATCATGCTACCGTTATTTATCTCAAACGTCACACCGTAGCTGTAAAGGATTAAGAGCCAAAATGCATGTCCAATTGAAAGTATTTTAAAACAAAAAAAAATCACTTGGAAATACTAAGAAGTCAACAACATTTTTTTTTAATTCGTTGACAATTATTAGTGAACGGAAACAGTTATAAGTTAAACTTATAGTGAAGGATTTGTTCATTCAAAATCTGTAACATTACACTTAATTATAAATGTCGAACAATTCATAAAAAAATCATAAAGTTAATCTGCCAAACGATATTTTAAAATATTTCTGATTTATTTATTTGTATTGACTTAAATTAAGTTGACACACAATGATCTTGTTTGCTATCTACCTTGAAATATGAATGCAATCAGATGCGTTTGTTATCTATCTGGAAATATATCTGCTAAATTTGACAACATTCCTTTATTGATTCCTGTTACAATAAACGTTTTGTTATTTTAATATAAAAAGGAACTGTTTTTTGCTTTGTGAATTTATGTAAATCGTATTTTCACTTTATTTCTTAAGTGACTAGTGTAAAGTTAGTGTCCTTTTTAGGAATACTTTAGGAGGAAGTTGCGCATGATTGTAACTGTATCGTCGACATTGAATGAAACCTCGCAAATTCTAAAAACGGAATACTCTAAAAGTGCGCGTTATCTAAAAATACTATGTGAAAAATAAGTAGTAACTATATATATATATATATATATATATATATATATATATATATATATATATATATATATATATATATATATATATATATATATACTAGAGGAACCGACAGACGTTGTCCTGTACACACATCTTAAATTCAAAAAGTCCAAATTTTTATGAATAATCTTTAACAAAATCTGGACCGTTTTAAGTAAAATTTGAGTAAAATTTCAAACACTAATTAGTGTTTACTGAATGTAATAATTTAATTAACACACGATTTATTTCAACAAAATAATAACACGAAGTGACAAAATATCTTCCTGAAATGATCAAACCACCAACTGTCGGGTCCAACTTCAATTATAATAAAAGATTTTTGAATATTCGATACTGCGATCTTAGCGCAGTGTGCCGGATCCAATGTAAAATATTCCAAGATCAACAATTTATAAATAAAAAATTAATTAAATAAACATTTCTAAACCGAATTATAAATCTAAACCATTCTCGAGTCCACTGGAACAGACAAAAACTTTCATCAAAATCGGTCCAGCCGTGTAGGAGGAGTTCAGTGACATACACACTCACAGAAGAATTACATATATAAAGATTATTTGAAAAGATATTAATTAAAAGCGTGAATCGCGTCTGCATTTTCGTAATAAAGACCGGGTTTGGCCAGTTTGGCTGAAAATCAATTTTCGACGCAAACTTACGCTTTTTTCAATTCCTATTATTAGCTCACGATCCCTATACATCAGTGCTTCTCAATCTTTCAATACTGGCGCCCCCCTTTTCGATCACAATTTTTATCGCGCCCCCCTTATACATTAATAATGTACTGAATGCAATAATAATGCACTTTGAAGCTAAAGCTACAATACGCGATCTTAATTATATACCATACAAATTAGTAACTTAATTTTTGAAATTTGAAAACTACTTTTAAGCAAAAATGAATAAAATAACAGGATAATTATTATGTTAATTTTCCTTTCTTTAATTTTTAAATTGAACATATTGCAAAATCCGGTGGCTGCGTAGAAGACAAAATATAGATATCTGCTAAATATAGAAAAAGAATTTAGAGGGTCAATTTCTAATCATAAGCATTCCTTATAAAAACTTTGCTTTGCAAAACAAACCCATGGAAGTCGTTAATACTTATTAAACTTGTTCTTAATTTAGTATTAATTAATTAGTTATAAAATACTCTGTGCAGCACTGATACATTAAAAGTATACCGACTGAAGTACCCGCTTGCACGAGTTCATTTATAAGAAAATAAAACATTATTGATACAATAGCTGAAATGTAAGGTGAGCAAAGCCAAGTGCTCGACAATGTTTACAAAAATGTAAAATGATCTTTTTAAAATGGTTGCTCAAATTATAATTACTTTTCAGCGAATTGTAATTTTAAGCCTCACAGAATTAGCATGTATAATTGTGGTGTTAAATAATGAACAATAATATAAATTTCCGATGAAGAATAATTGTATTATTTTTAATATTTAAAACGAAAAGACTTCAACATGTTTTAACCTGGGAGCAGGCGCGCGCTCTATACAGTCGAGCGGGGTTATTGAGTCACCCCAATCCTTTTTTTTTATAATTATTTTATTGAACACGATACAAACCGTGATTTCAGTGAATAATTTAACTAAGAGAAAGTTTACTTACCTATTTTCAAGAACTTTTAAATTTTTCTTTGGTAACAAATAAACAGTTCTACCAGAATTAACGATTTCGTAATCTGTGTGTCCCGCACGACCGCTTCCGGGTAAAAATTGTATTCATTATGGTAATATGTATGTTACTGCTAAAAAATTGCGTAACCGTTTTTTTGCATGGAAAAAAGCGCAACAGAGAAATACATTACTTATAACTTCCCTAAATGAGAAACAAACACGTAGGGGAGGGGTCATAACTAACTGTACCAATAACTTAGAAGGTCATACAGATTACAGCTATAATGTGCAGTATTTCAAAAATAATAACAGTGATGAATTTTTTTATGTTCCTAAATTTCTTCGATTCTGGATCTGGGATCTGTTTTTTCTCTGAAAGAGTTACATGTTAGGCTTAAAAAGAAAGCGCAGAAAAAAATCTTTCATCATGGGATTACAGCAAATCAAATAAAAGTTTTTTTTTATTTGGTTATAGGATCAAAGATAGCTAATTAGGTATTGAAGAAGCTTTTATTTTTGATGACTTAATATTGCGTGCCTATAAATTATATCTGAGTAAAAGTGCATTTTTTAATACGTCTGAAAGTATTTTGTTTTAATTCAATCCAGTAAAGTAATTTTTTTAAATTCTATTTTCGATATGCTCGTGCCCCCCTTGTAAAGTTATCGCGCCACCCCAGGGAGGCGCGCCCCACAGTTTGAGAAACACTCCTATACATATTTTATTTGCTTGTTTGTTTATTTATTTATTTATCTTGGTGGAATTTTCAATCGTTAATAAAATACATTTTAAAGCGCTCAATTGAGCGTAAATGTAATGTACATGATTTTTTTGGATGACAATACAATAATATAATAAAAATTAATTGATTAAAACTAATTCTTTAAAGAATTACGAATACAACCACGTTGGCATCATTTTTGGCGATTTAGCGACCCTTTTTGCGACTTGTGTCAAAACTT
This sequence comes from Trichonephila clavipes, assembly GCA_019973935.1. Classification (NCBI taxonomy): domain Eukaryota; kingdom Metazoa; phylum Arthropoda; class Arachnida; order Araneae; family Nephilidae; genus Trichonephila; species Trichonephila clavipes. The sequence goes on from BMAU01006835.1 coordinate 263,330, forward strand.
GAAAATGTTTTTTCTCACGTGTTAAAAGTATTCACTTGAACTGAAATGTATATACTCGATTGTTTTGGATGACAATACGATACTTTGATGATAATGAATTACCACTTAATGTTATGATTCTGTCATATGTATATACATATTTATATTAATTGTAACTATTTAATAAAAAGTAATTAAAATAAATTTTTTCTTGTGTTGATCTATGTAGGAATTGATTAATTTTTTTTATATTACTTGTTTATAACAGTAGTAGTGTTACAACAATGCAGGTGAATGTTGAGTTGTATTTTTTGAATGTGTTTAACTAATACCTTTTTAACTAATTGCGATATCGGACCGAATCGTGAATCTAAATTATTCTCGAATTTACTTGAACCCACACAAAAAATTTAATCGAAATCAATCCAGCCGTTTAGGAGGAGTTTAGTGACAAACACACACACAGAAGATTTTTATATATAAATATATAGTTATCAATAAAAGAAAAAAACAACTAGTTTTTTATGTATTTTATTATATAATAATATTATTATAACAAAAAAAATAATTTTGACAAAATTTCATTATTTAAGGATTCGGTAAATTTTTAATTCACATTTTAGTATTCGAGCTTGCCATATCAACGAAATGTTAAGATTAGAATAGCGATAAGCGGAGAAAAATATGATGCGAATCATAGGGTTGCCAATTCAGCGCCAATGAGACATCTGAAATCCGGGTTGCCGATTTGGTGAATTGTCTTGAAAGTTGGCATGGTTACGATAGTACGCAAGTACCAATTTACATTTTTAAAGAGCTTCAGTAATGCTTATTTTATATTCAATATGCCTAAATATTATCAGATCTAAATTATCCGTCATTTTTTATGAATCTATAAATTGCATTTGAATGAAATTCTTTTTTTCTTAAACAAAAACATTATATAACTTTTAAATTAAGATCAAATGTTATATTTATTTAAATAAAATGGAGCTTGCGTTTTAGAACAGTATGGACAAATTACACATTCAAATAGTTTTTATAATTCTAAGCTTTAAAATATACCCAACGTTTTAATCCACTATACGTATGCTCAAACCCAGCCACCAGTTATAGTTTTCCGTTAAGATATTAACGGTTTCAGAACATGCTCGAAAGAGTAAAATGCCAAATTTAAGACTCTTTGCTCTGTCTTTAAAAATTTCCAATAAAGCTTAGATTGTTTGTGAGCGTATTAAATATATTTTAATCCTTCAATAGGAATACAAAAATAATTCTTTAGTTCCAAAAATTTTTTTTCCTTATTTAATTTGAGTTGGACATCATTTTTCAGATCTCATAATACATTGTTTTGTTTATGTAACATTTTTTAAAAAAGCATCTCTTAAGTATGTAAAATATTTTTTGCACTTATATCAAATAAAGCAAAAGATATAGTGAACGATATAGTATAGATATAGTAAATTATTAAGATGGTTTCTTTAAAAAAATTATAAAACTTTGTAATTTATACATTTTTTTATTTTTTTCTAAAAAAGTGTACCTATAAAGGGAAAAAATAATGCTTCGGAGAAAAGTGGAAAAACTAAAAGTAGCAATGTTTTCACATATTATACTATTGACTGTTATTTTACTACCTATTTTTATATACCTCATAATGATACTGTAAACATTCTCTAGAATTACAAAGAAAGTTTTAAATTTATCCCCCTCCCCTTTGTTATAACTGAACATGAACATAATTTTATCAAAAATAATTTCATTTAGGTACTATTTTTTATAAAAATATTTCTTGAATATATAAAATATTTTACATAAATATATAAAACAATGAACAAAATATACTCAAATAGTTTTTTGATGAAATTATAGTATAATTTCTCTGAAAAAAACCGTAAAACTTTGGAGTCTTCAGAATCTCAATTTTTTTTTCCTTTTTTCTCATGTAAGACTAGTCTCTAAAAAATTATACATTAAAAAGAGAAAAATATTATTGTTCCTTTCTAGTAAAAACATACTAATGTGATTTGCATACATTAAACACAAGAGGAAATAATTTATAAAATGTGTCAAAAGAGGCGTGGTCATTTATTTACATTTTTATCCGTTACTTTTTACATATTTTAAGGTTATTTTAGTAATGAAGATATATAAATGTTAGTCATTTTTAGATTCAGATAATTATGCAATAATTTTTCATGATAAAATAGAAAAATCATTTTTTTTAATATTTGATGCTCTAGTTTCGTTAATTAAAAACAAATTAGTTGCTCGATCGTATCAAGCTTCAACATTTTTCACTCTAGCTAAGGTTATGATTAATCCAGTACACTGTGCTGATATGCTCAAAACATGTGTTATATCGTAGGTTGAATGTGGCAAACGATTGAGTAAAAATAATGGAAAATCAATTAGGTTATATCGTGCAGCAAAACACCATTAATGTTTTTCCATTCGTTATAGTTGGAAGGCGTAAAATACTTTTTAAAAAATGAAATATTTCTTATCGCATAATCAATCAAACTTGAAACCGAAGCACAAACAGACGAGTTTTCCAAAGGCACAGCTGCGTCCGAGATTATTAGAAAATCCGAAAACGATTTCGAATCGGTCGCTTTCGTCTCTGTGACTGTAACGGTAGAAGAAATATGTTTTGGAGCTCATTTGCTGCAGAATCGATAATTTATGAGTTTTGGCACGAGGCAGACGACGTTACAAAGTAAATAAATTATAAATTTCAAATAAAATGTTTTTTTTTTATTCTTCGAAATCATTAAAACTCATTTCGCACGCACATCACATCATTTAGTAAATTCTATTAGAATTGAATAGTTGTTTCCTTACAACCTATGAACTATTTGAGTTTAAAGATTAATCATACATTTTTTGCGTGCATGTATTGGATGTTTGTTTGATAGTTTTGACATTTAATTTGATTGTAGACAGATAGAAATCGCTGTATCATAAGTATACTAGCCTTTAACTGCAAGCTTTACTGAATATTCCATGATGTTATATAGATATGTACTGTTTATGAATGATTGGTATCGAAGTGGTAGCATTCAACGTTTAAAACTATTGAAAAGCATTCGTATGACCTTCACCTCTTGATTTAAAAACAACTAGAATTTCTAAAATTAAAGAAGGATTTATATTTTATGCTTCCCTAGCCCTTTCCCCTAAAGGAGTCTACGCAAAATCGATTTTTAGGGGATCTCTACTCAACAAAATAAACATGATTGTCAAAGTCCATGAAATCCAATAATAAAAAAAGCAGGATTTTTTTTTCTGTAACGCATCCTGTACCCCTTGCAATCCCTCTTCGAATCAATTTACGAAAAATTCGTGCTTAGCAAAAATCTAGTTATTAAAAGAAGCATACTTACGAAATTTCAAGTATGTGGGTCTGACAGTTAAAGAATGATTTTCATATGTATAACGCCTTTTAAATCTCCACACCACCCTCCATTCCTAGCAGATCTCTAAGACAGTAATGAAACATGCCTACCAAATTTTAAGTCTACAGGCCTAATAAATCAAAAACGCGAATATTTATCAAAATGCTTTTTAACCTCCATCTTGGTGTTTGATTTCCACAAAACTTGTTTTTAGTGAATCTTTACTCAATGATAGGAACATGACTGCCAAATTTCAAGTCCATATGTCTAATACATCTGAAGATATAGTGAAGAGTGAGGTGGTTGCTCTTTTTCTTAACATATAAATGATAGATATAACCTTGAAATAATATAATAATTATCTACTGAAAGGTACGTTTCTCTGAGCCTGTGCAATTTCGCAGCAGCAGGTACAAATTTCGATATGAAATCGTTACTTTCCAAAGTTTCCCACTAGGAGGGCTGAAATCATTCTCAGGTGATAGAATATGGTCACTTTACTACAGCTGGACATTACTTCCACTATTTTAGCCTTCTTTGTCCGAATGTAATTTCGCTGCCTGAGGACATAGCTATACGTCATGTATTTCTAAAGATTTACCACTAGTTTCCCAAACACAATCGTTGGTACTTTGTTACGAGGGTCTTCTCAAAGGGGCGGTGATCTCTTCAACGTCGGTCAAACGTTTTGTGTAATGAAACCCTTTGTGTACTGTGTATGGGACTCACGCGCAATCGAATTCCAAGCCACCCTTCTCGGAGAGGTTGCATAGATTTCTCAGTCAATGCCTCTTGAATTGTGGAATTGGATTGGGAGGGAATAGTCTCAGATGTATCTTTAGATCCCGAATGTACATTCATCGTATATATGGAACTATCTAGTTCAATTGTTGTATCTCAATTCATTGTGGTCAAATAATTAAAGAATTCCAGGACATGGTTTTTAAACAGTATATATGGGAAGATGTGTAAGCTTTCAATGATAAATTAACGCCATCCTTTTAAGACAAAAAATTAATAATTGAGGGTTTTGTATGTTTAGAACTTTAATCTTTTTTCTTTTAAGCAAAAATCTGTAAAAATAGGTAATTTTTATTACATGAAAAAAACTGTATTCATTTCTAAAACAAAATAATTTTGCATTATGATTTAGAAATGTTTTCAAATTTTTCCCATCTATTATAAATTGCAACAATTTTCATAGTTTAGATTTTTATAAATATTAATAGTTTTGTTATATATATCTTTATAAAGGATTACATGGATTTTCCTTGTTTTATAAAGTATGTCATGTATTTTTCTTTGTTTATACAGCATTTCATGATTTTTTTATAAAGGATATCATGGATTTTTATATTATATTATATATATATATATATTATAAAGGATGTTATGGATTTTTAGTTATTAGTTAGATTTAAAAGGTTTTTGTTTTTATAATGATTTTATGGATTTTTTAATTTTTATACAAGGATTTCATAGATTTTTATCGTTTTGTAAGAAATTAAATACAATTTGAAAAGTTTCCATATATTTTTTAGATATATTTGTAGGTTCTTATTTTTATACTTATACAGAAATGAAAGTTTGTTGTAAAATTTTGAAAAAGAATCCCCAAAACATCTTGATAAGACGTTATGAAAGATGCTAAATAATATTTGACTTTTAAAATATTAATATAAAATTCACGTATAGCTGGAAATGTGCGCATATAAATTGCCTCAAAAATTTTAGAATAGGTTTACAAGATATTGAATAATTTAAATTTGATTTAATTAAGTACGCAGTTTCAAATATTTGCAAAAATTACATTTCTTTAAATATGAATTTGAATTCACAATGATTTATCATTTCTCTGAAACTTTAATAAGTATTCCTATAAACCAACGTTTCTCAAACTGTGGGGAGCCCCCTAGGGGGCGTGATTACTCTACGAGGGGAGCGCGAGCATATTGAAAAGTCGGAAACAAAAGAATTTTTTTAAAAAAAATATTAATTTACTGAGAGTAAACAAACAAAATGCATTCTGACATAATAAAAATAAAATACACATTTAAACTGATATAATACACTTATAAATGTATCAGTACACACTACACAACGTATTTTACACATAATTTAACAATAATAAGTTAAGAACAAGTTTAGTAATTACCAGTAACATCATGGGCAGTGGCATAACGTACACTCACGCATCGCAAGGACCCAGGGTTCTAGGGGGTCTAAAGCCTGATTCCCGCCAAGTACCTATCCTTTGTAAAATCCAACTTGGGGACCCAATACCTGACTTTGCAAGGGGGTTTAAAATTGACACTCGTCTTGATAGTTTGTACGGTTATGCTTTAAATGCCGGTTAAAAGTTAAGCGATTAGTTCCTCAATGCCATCGTTTTCCAAGTAGGCGAACGCGTGGGATGTATTGGTGGGGAATATAATGAACAAACAAGTAAATGCTCTGAAATAAGTAAATCCTTTGCAAACACTGTGAAGGCTCTTTTAATACCGGAATAATTTTATGTATGGCAGTGCACAGAAAAGATCTTACTTTGGAAAGACGTATATATACGTCCCAGGGAATTAATGCTTTGGCTGAGCGAGACGTTTATATACACCGGTAATACTTAAAGATATTATAGTAGTATTGTAGCTTTAGTGTAAAAGTATAGTATTATTGAATAACATTGTTATTATACGGTGGGGGCGCGATGAAAATTATGATTGAATATTGGGTCGCAAAAGTTGAATTTTTGAGAAGCACTGCTATAAACATATCACGATTTATTTCATTAAAGTTATTTCAATAATTATATCATATCTATGAAAAAAGTTCTATGAATAATAGCATAATGTTTTTCAAGCATTTAGTACAAATTAATTTATACACACACATTATAGAAATATTATAATAAATATATCTTTTATTTTCTGAAAAGAAAAATGTAAAAAATAAACTGTCAATTTATTATTCTAACTCAAGTACCCCCACCCGGAAATAAATAAAACGAAAAAGAATACTCATTCACGGTTTAAATCACATTCCGCCAAAGATGAAGGGAAATACATTTCATTCAATTACAATAACTGCAATGCATTCCATTTTAGGGGTTAGAAAATAATATAGAAAAAGTTGCAGTAGGCTTTAAATTCATTTCTTTAAGAATTAAAAACGAAATTGGAATGAAATGGATGTGTCAGAATAAAAAAAATTAGTTTGTATATCGCAAGAGGAAAAGAGAGAAAGAATTAAATTAATTATTTTTCTTATTTTTTTCACCAAAATGAAAGGAATACGGGAGGAAAAATCTTTTAATGTTTTGATTTACACTGCTCGAAATAAATAAAAATATATTGAGGGGGAAGGTGAATCTTGTGGCTGAGGAACTATTTAGATGACGGATACATAATCCAAAGTCGTGGTAGGCTATATGAGAAAAAAAAGACATGCTTGGCAGAAAAAAGAATGCATTTTAATGAGCCTTTGGGTACAAAAGGAAAAAAAAACGAACAAAAAAGTGCTTCCTTGAAGAAAATCATATTTAGTAGAGTATGTTTTCTCTGGACGGCCAGTAACGTCAAACACCTTTGAGGCATGGAGTCACTGAGTCTATTAATGAACAGTTAAGTATTCTGTCCCACTCCTCCAAATGAGCCCTCTCTAGTTTTGTGGGTGGTATATGCGGACAGCAACTCCACTGTCTAAAGAGTTCCAAACATTCTCTATTGAGTTCATGTCCAAAGAACACGCTGGCCAATCCATTCCTGCGGTTCCTTTCTCGGAAAGGAAATCCTCTTCCAAATTAGAACGGCGTGGCTTGCAATTATCGTCGATAAATATGACGTCATCTCCAATTGCTGTTCCGTAAGGGACCACAATAGGTCTGAAGATCTCATCCCTATATCGGTGCACGGTCAAAACTTCAATTCAAATGATGTCCATCGGTGCCCCTCTCAATTGAAATGCCAACGTTGACCACCTTCCCCCCCACCCAATCTGACAATTCCAACCATGAAAGGAGGAATGTTACTAATGACATGTTCTTTATTGTACGCCTATTGTCGGGATGAACAGAACAAGAAATATATATATATTTCTTGTGCAACACGAGAGGACATTGCTAATGCTGCACGCCAACAGGTGACCCTATTCACACATGGTGCTGCAAATACTGAGGCTGATGATATTCAGCTCCTCCGACATCATTGGCAGCGTGTGGTGAGAGTAGCAGGGGAATACGTTGAGGGTCTTTAGACCCAGGTTTGTCAAATCAACTTTGTGTGCTGTGTTGTCATTCTTTTGCACCGCGAAGACCATAATTTCCCTCTATACTATGTAGTATACTATATAATACTCTATTAGTATGTTTCAATGTTTCAGTGCTATTCATTGTCCATATATATAGTTAACACCTTGAACTTTCGTCTGTATATGTCACATTTTCCAACCGCACTAGTATCTTAAAGAAAAAAAATAGTTGCCATGACTTTTGCCCCAACCCTAGAATTTGCCTACAAGCTAAGGCCGCTCAAAGGATATGAAGCTAAACGATAAACCATACATTTTCCGAAAAAGGTTTGAAAGGAGCGTTGAAAAAAGGTAGATGGTGGGTATGACATACTCTGCGCGGGAAGTGCCGGTTTAAAACTGAGAAAGATCTCTGACCTGATGCATTCTACATCGGTATAGTTAAAAATATTTTTATAAGTATCTCTACATTAGGGAAAGTCGAGACCATTTATTTTGCAACTTTGATGCTTGCACAAAGCTTCGGGTCTTCCCGAGGGATGATTTCCGATTTCGAGTCATACAATTTATTTCTCTGTAGCAGTGCGAAAGGAATTTCTGGGAATGCTTGAAAATAAAGTTATAAATTTTGGATTAAAAAATAACTAAATTCTTTTTTAATCGAATCTAAATTTTCAAACTTTTTAAATTTTTCTATTTATTATTGCAAACTGTAATTTTTTCCCATGAAATATATAGAAAATTAAAATAATAATCTTTCGCTTTTTAATATTTTTTTCCAAACTCTCAAAAAATTACATTTTATCTTTTTTTCCAAATTTTCTGACTGAATTATGAAATTTATGATTTAATACAAACATATTTTCTTTAATTAATTGTTTGTTTAAACATATTAGTTTGTTTCTAGAACAAACCGTAGCTTAGCCCCCAGATTATTTATTCAAATTATTAAAATATCTCCACCAAAAGTAAGCTTTCAAAAATTCTAAGGGTTTTTTAAAAAAACCAGGAGCACAATGACAATACTCTGAATTTGTAGTTTCCTTTTAAAGTTTCTAAATATAAGTTAATAAAACATTAATATTATTATTTTACTTGTTTGCTTGTTTTTTCAAATATTTTAATTCTTTGAGACTAAACAGAACAATAAAACATTTTTAGAATAATTTGAAATTCTTAAGATAACTCAAAACTTTTTGACAAAAGCCACAATATCACAAAAAAAATCTAAATTTTTTTAACTAAATTTGTATCTTAATTACATTAAAAATACTCAAGATTATACAACCTTACTACTTATTGAATAATTTTTCACATTTCTGTTTTGCTTGAAATCACTTATCCACTTTATAAATTGTGTTTATCATAATTTATTTCTATAATGCATTTTGCTATAACTTTAATTAAATAGTTTTATACTACTAGGAGCAACTAAAAATATTACCTATATTTTTTCAACATTTATTATTGTTCTGTAAAAATAAACCTTTCATTAAAGGCTTTTTATAAGAAATTTCTGCCATAGTTCTGACATTCTTATTGTTGCCCTTTTTAAAGATTTTAAATATTGCTATAGATTGTTATAGATGAATTTTGATTAACTTTATTGGAAGCATACAGAAGGCTATACAATATTTTATGAAATTATACGATTTTTATGTATTTTTGTAATTAATTATACACATAATTAATTATTAGGTTGCATTAAATATTCTTTCAAATTCTCTGTGTAAAAGATCTTAATCAAGAAGATATCGTGCAAATCACTCTTAAAATAGCAATAAATGAAAAAAAAAAAAAGTAATTTGTGTGCTTTTCAAATTCAATCTTACAAAATAATGGTTCTCTTTGCAGTCTTAGAGTATATTAGAAAAAATATTTGTTTATTTTACATGTTACCTTGAAAAAAAAAAAAATGCGTGTGTATCTTTAAGTAAACTGAATTTTTTTCGCAGTTTGAAGCAATTTAAATTAAACACATAGAAATTATAAATTGGTTCATTTGTTACTGAACAAAATTATCGCAATATGTTATGATTACAAACAATATTATCAAAATAAATATATAACTATGTTTTATTCCAATTTCAATTATTTCAAGTATAGTAAATAACTAATGAATGTACTCAAAGGCTCATTAGTGTTTTGTATTTTAAATGAACTACTACTGTTTTTCATAAGGGACTAAAAAATTATTTTTATATCAGAGGTAAATAATATTCTTTCATTTGAATAAAAATGCCAATTTAAAATGTTTTAAAAAGATTACGGTACATTCAAGCTACAAAAACGTACACTTAAATATGATAATCAACATGTTAGTCAATATGTATTCTAAGAAACTGGTGACATTTATTTATATTTATATATGTAAAACGAAAAATAAATAAATAAAATAGTAATAGCACAAACGCAACAAAATACTTTTTTACACTGTCTTACCCAATGATTAAAATACCTGAGCATTAAATCTTAAAAATCGAAAAGAGAATTTGAAAGTGAAAATATAGTTACCTTTTTTGTTGTTTAACTATTTTTGTTGTTCTGATTTTTGTCTTGAAAGCGCAAGAAGCTAAAAGAAATTTGTTCGGAAGTCAAATTGACGCAAAATTTCCTCAGTTTTCTTCGAAAGGGGATCTTGTTTTTCTGAGGGTCATTCTGCCCCATTCTTTAGATTCATCCTTGATTATGTCATTAATTTTTATCGTGATGTGTATCACTTTTGTCCGATGTGTCGAAATTCTTCCTTAACGCCCCCTTCCCCCATGTGACCAGCGTTAAGAACTCCTGATACTCGTTAAAAATAATTAACTATAGACTTGGAGGGTGGCAGAAGACTTCTGGCGCTTATGAGCCGAATCTTTCTCGGAACAGGATGCTGACTGAATGCACATTCGATCTTTTGGTTGTTACAGAAATAAAAGAGAAGTGGGATAAATAAAATCTAATATTCTCTTTCACTGGACCACTTCTAAAAAAATTTCAACTGTCAAGCCTTCGTGTAGTTTCTTAGTGTGACCTTTATTACAGTCAATCAATCAACAGACGAAGGGGATATTTTCATTTACAAGCAAATAACATTCTGAAGGGATTTTTCCCATCCCAAGTGTTATCTGCATTTCACTTCAAACGATCTTTTTGTCGAACCGCTATTAATGAGAAGTTTTTCCTGCTTTCTGTCCACATACCATTCGTTGTTTTCTCATTATTTTGAGTAATTTTACCAGCTTTTAAAAATTTTTATTGTGGGTCCTGAGATTCAGAATTCACATGAAAAATTTTTATCGTTTGAATCCAGTGACATACTATTTTATAAACGTAGAAAGGAACTCTTAATATGACCATTAATAACATTTTACAATTTTTGCTTACACACGTCTGGGGCCCCTGTATCAAGGAGGCCCGGATCATTGATACTAGATCCCTGATAAGGCAGGCTACACCCCTGATGAGAAAAAATGCTCCTCAGAGTTTGAAATTCATTCTTATTTTTCTGGAACTATGTTATGCTATCGGGAAATCAGGACTTTTTTTTATGTTTCAATAACTATTTAAAATTCAGCATACTTATAAATTTAATTTTTTCAACTTATTCTAAATTTTATTTTGAGAAATTCACAAAAAGTTTGCTTGACCGATAGAATTATAAGCGGCCCGCGGCCGCCCCCTTGTTTCGGCCACCCGCGTGCGGTGCACGCACTGCATACCTGCTAGGATCGACCCTGACTGAATGCCGATCATTCTTTTCTGCTTTTTATCTCATTAAGCTGAAAGCTAAAACTCATTCGCTGCCACTAAAACGTCATTTTTGATGTTAAACTCTAAATTGGTATACTCCAAAGTTTGAAAACGAGAAAAAATAGCATTAATGGTCTCTTCTTCCATTTTCTGCACAAAAAATAAATAAAATTATACTGGTTTTTTAATGAGATTTACAATATCCTTTAATTATTTTGAGCAGTGTATTACCGGTTGATTTAAAAAAAAGTGACCAATTTTAAAAGCATATAACTATTTTTGATGAATTTCTATCGTTTTACTACTGGTTTTATTTGAAAAATTAAACATTTAAATTACCAATCTAACCCTTTTTATTAGTAAGAGTGAATAACAGTACTGAAATTAAGTCCTCAAACCCAGAACGAAATTTTGCAGCTTTTGAAGTATGGTTGTTCAATTTCTGTAAATAATAAAGCATTTAAAAACCATTCTATTGTATGCCTACCTAAACTTCAAAAAGAAATAAAATTTGGCTCACAATCAAAGACTCCAGCGAAAAAATGTGAATGAAAGAATATCCTTAAGAGGAAGGGGGGGGCCTTAATACGATTTACATATTTTTTTTTAATTTAATGATTTTCATAACTTTTTTGGTAGTCTCCTATGTGTGCCTATGATGTAAAAAAGACTTTGTGCTCAAAATTCATAAAAAGCTAACCATTCAATTTTTAAGGGAAAAACTTGAAACTTAGGAAGTGATTTTAATATGCTACTCTCTCTCTCTCTTATCCTACAAAAATTGACGCACATATATATTGAATATAATTTACAAGTATGTTAAGCTATGCATAACGAAAGTTGGTATGGGTTTTGTGATAACATGATTGGTATTCGTACAATACTTCTTTTTTTTTTAATACTTACAGAAAATTCCTTAAAAAAACGTGTAAATTCTAAATTCAATTATTTTTTAAAAAATAACTATTGTTTTAATTAAAAAATGCATACCAACTTTTGTTCCATGTACTATTAGCAACTAGTGAAATAAATTTTCAAGTATTAAGCACAATAGAAAAAAAGACTTAGCATTTTAAATGGAGTCAAACTAGTTATTTTATCTTTCTGAGATAAGTCAGTTTAAAGTTTTGATTTGCCTTTGGAATGTCAATAAAAACAAACTTAAAAGTTATCCTAACTCTGTATTTTTTAAACTTCGAGCTTTCAAATTTTGTGAGGGTATAGAAAAATATGTAAAAATAATTTGGACTAAAAAAAATTGAATTTGATATTTTGACCGATTTTTGACAATTGAATCGTACTGTCTCCCCTTAATGAAATAGAAAAAAAGAAGTTGTAAAGAATTATCACTGTAGAAAATTCTTCGCCTCAAAAACCTATAAAAAAGAAACTATACACGTAGCAATCGAAAATTTATCGTCAGATAAAGCAAATTGGCTATAAAAAAGTAAATTTTCCAGCCTGCCATTAAATGTCTGTTAAGACCTTAGAAAAACGAAGAAAACGTTCTCGACAACTGTATTTAATGTTACGCAAAGGTAGACACAAATCATGGATGAAACACTGTTTCATCTGTTATTCACAAATAGCAAAAGGAAGATTCAAAATAATTCAAGCAAAAAACGTCGCATAGAAGCATCTGTTTTTTTAAAAAATGCAAGTTGGCCGTCAGGTATAATGGTAAATACGGAAATGCCCTCGCAAGGTTTAATAACTTTTCGTAGAACCAAACTTTAAACTTGATGCTAAATACTATCAGAATAAAGTTTTGAAACACTTGATCAAAAAAAGTAAACGTCTTTACCCTCAAGAAAAACTTCGTTTTTCACCAATATTCTGCACTAATTCATACTGTAAAATCAACTATAAAATGGCTGAAAGAGTAAAATATAAATTTTCTGCCTCCTGATAAATGACTATCACTATTCCCTGTCTGTGTTATTTGCGATTATTTTTCATGGGGGTACTTAAAAAAACAATTCAATAGACGTAAAGTAAAAGCATTTCAAGGACTTCAAAAAGCAATTTAAGAGGGAGTTGGAAAAAAATACTCAAAAAATGATGAAAAAAAAACTCTTTTAGCTTAACCAAAATGCTTACGAAAAGTGTACTCTGCTAGAGGAAAACACCTTGAAAATTCCATGTAAATAACTTTATTTAATAAAAATGTATGATTATCTGAAATTTGTCAAAGTATTTATGAATCTATGTGTTCTAAAATTTAAGTTACATTAGATAAAACTTAATAGATTCTCCTTAAATTGTTTGAGCCACAACATTCTTCGATCAATACATTCAAAGGAAATAAACAAAAGAAATTATTTTAAATCCAGAAGAAACCTAAAATCTTGGACTGAAAACCAAAAACACATTGCTCGTCGTTTGCATTCGAAACACCATAATCCCAGACACGACTGTCCATTGGCTCTTTGTAACACATTAAACGCAACCTTCTCAACGGAAATGATTTCTCAATGCTTGTCAAACGTTCTATTTAATAAGGTATCTCCCCCTCCTTCCTTGTCTACTGGGATTTGCAGCGAGTCGGAATCACGCGCAATCTCATTCCAAGTGACCATTCGCGCGGATTGCAAAATAGAGTTCTTGATTAATACTCTCTTGAAATTATGGAAATGAAGTGCGACAAAATCACCCGAGAGGACGATTGGAACTCAAATTTACGACGGGATCGTCTTCCAAGAGCATTGAAGGGTTGATTTTGTGTTCCTAAATCATCGACCTAGCTACAATATTTGGCGACAGTCGAAGATTAAGGAAGATGGGACAAAACTATGCTCAGTGATTTAAAAATTAACTATAGGAATTAAAATTTTTAAGATATTTGTTTTTGTAATTTGTGCTGTATATGAAATATATTACTCCAATTTCTAAGTATAGGTCAAATATTAACATTGGGGCTATACATACTATAGCATCATCAGTGGTGTAGCTAGTCCTACGTGGGCCCTGTATCCAAATTCTTTGGGGGCTCTTTTTTGGAAAATAAGTATAAATGATCGCATTAATAAAAAATACTTGGAAGTGTCAAAATGTTACAAAAGGTTTGAGCCCCTGCAGCTTAGAGGCCTGTATCCCTGACACGGCTGATACGGCGGTGGCCATCCGTCATCTTGAAACATTTAAGTTCAAGGAATTAGCACGTAGTTCTGAAAAAATCGGATTTTGTTGGCTTCGTTTTATTGTTTGCGGGGCAAGAAAGAATAGTCTTCAATACTGTTAGGTGATTAGGAGGGGCTTTGGCAACAATTCGACCATCAAATCATTAGAATCGCCTATAGATTTTGTGTCTATATAGTAACCGCAGTAGTCGAGTTGTTATGGTGCAAGCTAGGTTTTATACTCGTCACTTGACCAAAGTCCGTCACCAATAGCCCCTGTAAAGCTACGAAATAAACTCTCACTCTCTACACTTCGATGGGACACAGCGAATCTTTTCAAAATTTCGACGACTTTAAACTTTTAACTGTCGATTAAAAGTTACATGATTCGCACCCCAGTGTCACCGTTTTTCAGACTGGCACGCATATCGAGGGGGGGGGAGAAAAACAGGCGCAGACAAGCAAACTTTTCTCTGACTTAAGTAAATTATTTGCGAACATTTTCAATGCCATATCATTGCATTCCAAAGCTAACGGAATGGTTTTAAGCACAGCAGCACAGTTCAAAGAATCGTAGTTTGGAAGGACTGATGTATACGACTGTGGCAGTTAAGGAGTTAAAAGACCACTATCACCATATGCTCCCTCTATCTGATTGGATAGTGAACTATTGAATTCTAAGATGAAATTTCCCGATTAGGAGTGATCGTTGATTAGTTTTCACCAGTACTGATTGGCGTCGTTTCTGGAAGGGAGAGTTCGAGAGCAATTTTCGAATTTCGCTTTCGCCTTCCTTCTTCCGAACTAAATTCGGTTGGTTTATCTAATTTATCCGAGGAGTTTTCAACTTCTCTGAATTTGAACGATTTGACTGGGAATTAAACTAGTAGTTGAATTAAATGGTGGTTGATTTTTGAGTTTGAATAAAGGGTTTATAAAGGAAGGGTCAAAATTGGGTTTACAGAGTAAAACATTTATTTAATAAACAGTGGTATTGTTTAAAATTTTAATTCTTAAAGATAAGTATGGTTTAGTATGTTAGAATTAAAATAAATTCATTAGTAATGTATGAAATCTCGTCTTTCTTGTTCCAAATATACTGTTGGGAAATTCTAAAGATTTAGCCTCTCAGAATAAATTGGTAAAGAAAAACATTTATTACGAAACGGTTAATAAAACAAGACATGCTCCTGTAAGTAGTGACTAAGGTAGCTGAGTGGTCATGGTTCCGGACTCGTTGCTGGCGTGTCATGAGTTCGAGTCCTAGTGCCACTGAAGAACCACCGTGTATAGGGGCCGATGCACGTTACATTTGTCGAAGTTTAAGCCCTTGACAAACATGCAAGTTCGGAGAAAAGAATACCAGCCCAAGGCTCAAAATTACGAGCTTTGTCACCAGTAGCCCTCGTGTTGCTTTATAGTGCTACGTTAATAAATACGCATTCACTTTGTAATGACTTTATACCACTTGCCTAAACATATTCCTTAAAGTCAGAAATTCTGGAAATATATTGTCCAGTACATTTGATCTTCAAAAGGGTGCACAGTTCAATAGCCTCATTCGCTTTCAGAAAACGTCGCTTCTCGGTAATTCCATGCTGAGTTCGTTTTCCGCTTCCTCACTCCATCTCCCCCTGGTGTGATGCCTCTGACGATTCCCGACCTAATTGCTCTCACTCTCCTTTTTAACGTCCTGGTTTCTCATGTGCCCCTTCTCCGCGTTTTCTTTCATCTCCTGTCTCTCGGCTCCCCCGAGCGTATGATATTTTACGGCGCATAATGGGGCTCCTTTCCAGACACGCTGTCGGCTGAGATGCGTTGGAAACGGAACGATCACTCAGACTGGAGGCCATTCCAGTGCCCTTAGACTGTCCGTGGGAACAGGGGTCAGAATTTTTGACCACCCATTTAAACAACTTTTTTCCCAGCAATTAGGAAAACGGAGAGGATCTTTTCTCTCGTTTGCTTGTACTTTCTCAGCAATTAGAGAAAGGAGAACGGGTACATCACAACTTCCTTCATATTGATTGAATAGTTGAGAGTCATCAGTTCATAGTTATCCTTCGTCTCGATACCGCTAGGTTACATGCTATTTTCATGTTTCATCAAAAATGACTTTAGGGAGAAGATTTACAGCATCCATCTTATTCTCCAGGGCTGGCACCTGCTGACAATCATCTGTTTCGTAAGTTTGTGAACTCTTTCAGACGAAAGTTTTTTGAAAATGTTAAAGCTGTGGTCCAGAATATTTTCAGGAATTACAGATTTGAGATTCACCTCCAAACTCAGATATTGCAAGATATCTCAGATTGTAATAGAAAATACACAGAGTGTTGCCGAATTCGACCGATAAATAGATAGGGTGAATAGCACGAGGACGGCAAACCATGTTTAGTATTTGAAAGTCGCGACAGTAGTTGCCTTCGGGGGACGATAAGCCGGATGTGGAGATTTGGAATGTCATGGTAGCGTTGAGAGAGAGAGGAAACCTACACTTATATAAATTTCGCATTCATCTGGGTAGAATAAAGGCAGCAAGCAAGCTGTCACAGGTAAATGTTGCAAACAGCAGAGGTGTTAGACTCATTTGGTGACAATCGGATTACACGAATGAGATATATGTGAATATAATTTCTTCTTGTATGGCTGAGGTGATTGAAATGGACACCAATCAGAGAGAGAGTGTGTGATGGATCTATGCAGAGGTTTTTTAATTAATCCTCATGGGAAATCTTCGAGCTATCCATTCGCGTTATTCACAACCAACCCTTCAGAAAAAGAGAATAGTGATATTTAAATTAACTTACTATATATAGTTTAGGTTTTCTAGCTTGAGAGACAGTATAAGAGAAGATATACTCGAGTCAGGTGAGATTGCTACTGAGGGTATAATATTAGAATTATATTGTGATTTGAGACTTATTAGGAGGAAACTTTAAACTGACGATTGTTCATTAAAGTTGAATTGATATTATATTAAATCGAATGATAGGTTAGATGCGTTTTTTTACGGTAAGGCTCAAGTTTGATACTCTCCTAATCGTTCGCATTTTACCGTCGTTGTTCCTCTTTCACGGTTAGCATAGAAACATTATCTTACTATTATTAGTTGAAATTGTGTCTGTTTTTTGTGGAGTAAACAAATAGATTAATTGGATCATGTTGAGTGTTTCTTCCCTACTTTCCACACATCTAGGTGCCCGAGAGAGGAGTGCGAGCCTCTCACAAATGAACCAACTCCACTTTCCGAGGGAGCGATGTCCTTACCACATCACTATCACGTCACACCACCTATGCTATGACTTACGCGGCCACAACTTCAAATAATTCCTGTAACAATCCCTTGTCTTTGCATTTTTGACGTCCAGTTCTGATCTATTGTCCGTGTATTGTAAACATGCTTCGAGTCTAATCAATGTATTTCTTACCTCTTACAGCCCCCTTTCATTCTAATCGACGTCACGCCCTTCGTAACTACTTTTACGAATTACTCCGGCTGATCATAGTTTGGTATACCATGTTCTTTGGCGATTTGTCATCCCTACTGTCACCCCTCTGAATTAGCCAATTGAATTCCGCAACCCCCTGTACACAAGGAATTTCAAACTCCCGGCTTGCAACAGACATTTTTGAGGCCCGGCCAATATATCTGTGCACAATAATATATATCTTTGGGCAAAGCAACTGAAAGGTTAATATGTGATGTGCTTCCTGGTGTACAACGTGGACAAATCAAGTTTAGATCAGCGTTTCTCAGAGTGTGGATGCGCATGATACCTCTGCGAGGGAAGCGTGAGCATATTGAAGAGTTGAAAAGAAAATATTATTAAAAATTATTAATTTATTATTAATTTCTGATATAATAAGAATTTAATTTAATATTTAAGCTGATATAATATACTTATAAATGTATCAGTACTGCAGAATGCATTTTATAATTAATTTAACAATACTAAGTTAAGGACAAGTTTAATAATTACCAGTGACCCCACGGGCTTGTCATATATAAAATTATATACAGAAATTAACACTTATCTGGAGGATTTGTACGGTTTATAAGTAATCCCTTAACTGCCGATTAAAAGTTACGCGATTCGCTCCACAATGCCTCCCTTTTTCATGCAGGGGGGGAATGTGATGCATTGGGGGAGGGAAGTAATACATATACATATATATGATATGTATATATATATTATATATATATATATTTATATATATGTATATGTATATATATATATACACATTGGTGAGCAAAAATTAAGGACGAAGACGAAAAATTAGCATATCAGCTGAACGAAGAGGCAGAGCGGACAGAAAGACCAATCAGGAGATTAAGTAAGGTGATGTACGGTAGCACATGCACAGATATGCAGGTAGACGTAATGGGGAGTGTCTGAGTAGTATAAAGCTTGTTTTCGGTGTAAGATCAGTATTTCTGGCAAAGAGATTGCACGCCGTATAGCAGTTAAAATCACACCGAGTGGCTGCCTCAGCGAGAAATGGCGAATAATCAATCTGTTAGACGACATCTGGATACTTTCACCCGAGGTCGAATCATTGGGAAGTTGGAGGAAGGCCGCAGTGTGACAAGTGTGACTGCAGAGTTCGGAATTACTCACAGCATCGTTTCACGACTTTGGAGACAATTTCAAACTACAGGAACAGCTATCCGGGGATCAGCAGTGGTCGTCCACGAGGAACCACACCCGCAGATGACCGGTACATTGTCTTACAGGCCAGAAGAAACAGGCGGCAGACAGCGGGAGAAATCATTAGACACACGACACAGGTGACTGGACGACCGATATCGCGTTTTACCGTGGGCAGAAGACTTCACGGTGGTGGTCTGTTTGCACGACGCCCTGTACGGTGTGTACCTTTAACGCCTGCCCATCGGTGAAGGCGTTCTCTGTGGTGCCGGGAACACCGGAATTGAGAGACAATGAATGGGGACGAGTACTCTTTACAGATGATAGCAGATTCAGTTTGAGTAGCGATTCTCATCGCATACTCATCTGGAGAGAGCGGGGAAGCCGCAATCATCCCTCGAACATCATTGAAACGGACAGGTAGGGAGGTCGCGGTGTTCTCGTTTGGGGAGGCATCATGCTTGGTAGTCGTACAGACCTTCACATCTTCGACGCAGGTTCAGTCAACGGGACCCGTTATTGTAACGAGATTCTTCTTCCATATGTGCGTCTTTTTAGAGGCACTATGGGTCTGCAGTTCCTTTTCATGGACGACAATGCACCATGTCATCGCACAGTAGCTGCCGAACAGCTCTTAGAGAGTGAGGATATTGAAGGTATGGATTGGCCGGCACGATATCCGGTTCTCAATCCCGTCGAGCATGTATGGGATTTTCTAGGCAGACGCTTGGCAGCTCGTACCTTGCCACCGGTAACGATTCGGGAGCTTCGATTGGCGCTGCAAGACGAATGGGCAGCAATGCCTCAACAACTCATTAACACCCTAATTCTCAGCATGGGCAGACGTTGTGAAACCTGCCTAGCAGTCAGGGGAGATCATATCCCCTACTAAAGACCGGATGTTTCTTGCTGGACACCCATCACAGGGATGTTTCGGCCTTCAGTCGCATTGCACTCCATGTTACTTTTTCAATCAAGCTTCTTTTTATCCCTCTGATTTCTCTTTTATAAGTGTTGCTTACATTACACATGTCCTTACGTATTGGGGATCTTACGGTATTAAATGTGTTGATTTGGAAAGCTTTTGTACAAAGTTATATTGAAAAAACCGTCTCGTCCTTAATTTTTGCACACCAGTATATATATATATATAAGGAAATCCTCTGAGATATAAGTAAATCCTTCGCAAACACTGTCAAGGTCCTTTTATTGCATTTCAAAGCCTTCGGAATAATTTTATGGATAGCTGTGCACAAAAATATCATGCTTAGGAAAGACGTATATATGCATCCGGGGTATTTAGCGTACCGGTTAAGAAAGACGTATATGTACGACAGTGGTACTTAAGAGGTTAATGTCCTGTAGTGGCTTTGGCGCCAAAGTATAGTATTATTCAATTAAATGCGTTGTTATTTGTATTAAGGGGGCATGATGAAAATTATGATTGAATATTGGGTCGCAAATACTGAAAGTTTGAGAAGTACTGGTTTAGATTATACTACTTCGAATCAAAAATAAGCAGAAATATTTTAAATTTTAGAACTGCATTTGAAAACAAGATTTAAATATTTTAATTCTTTGGAAGACAAATTTTGTTGGTTTTCTTCGATTTTCACCGTAAATTCAAACTCAGTACCAAGACATATACAAATGGAGAAGTTAATCGAGATTCAGTGCGACTCAAATTTGCATTTAAAATTTATTGAAGAGGGTGTGCCTGAATTTTGCAATTATTTACCAGACCCGTTTAAAAACACTGGAAAATTTGCATATGAAATTATTTCCATGTTTGGAAATACTTATCAGTGCGAGCATCTACTTTCAGTTATGTAAAGAAATCTCTTGTTAGAAATAGACTCATTCACCTTGGATCAGTTTTGAAAATAATCAGAAGAGGTGTCAAGTGTAGAACTCAAATATTATTCGAAAGAAACTTACGTTTCTTTAAATACTGATTTTTTTAGGCCCACCTAAAGATGAACCTTGTTCCTTTACACAAATTTGATACCCTTTTTGTTTATTTGCTGACGCCAAGTTTGACCCCTTTGAGTTTGACACCCTTGAACTTTTGAACTTACATAATAAATTTAATACTTAACAAGAAATTATCAATGTCTTCAATACAGAATTTCTGATGTAAAGAATTTTTAATGGAATTTGAAACTTGAAAGTTTTTAAGTAATACAGATTTTTTATTCAACTTCTTTTATCAAGAAACTTAAAAATGAAAAAGGTATTTTCCCTTATTTCTCTAAGAAATATAAAAGGGCCTTTTACCCCATTCGATCAGTACAAGTCATAGTTCATTCGAAATATAAACAGAGTGTGTCTTTTCATATTCCAAAGAGGATGAAGAGTTAGGGGCAAATAACGAACCTAACTTTACCTTCTCCATTACGAAGCTTTAGTGAAAAGAACGTCTAATGAGTGAACATCCGCAGAGAGCTTTTAACGATTTCTCTCTTCATTTTGTCCTTGACTAGAACTCAGGAGTCGTTCTTATATTAGTTGACATTCGATGGGAAAGACATTGGATCGATTTCAAAGATCTAAAAGCATTTCTTGTGATTTATATGTCATTGATTGCTTGGTTTTCGATCCAAGGAATATGGATACATTTTTTAATTAGATATGCTTATACGGAAAAATTTTACCTATAAGAATTGCAATGTTTGTATATATAATATTTAGATAAAATATTTCATTAACATTGTAAACTTTGGTAGTGTTTTATACTTTATTTCAGTGGAAGTCCTTTTTGAAGTTGCTGCTCTTAGAATTGATATTAAGTGTCCTAAATCCTAAAATGTCCAAAATATCAAATGTTTTTATTTTCATTTTAATTGGGAGACTATTTTCTAATTGCTTTTAATTATTAACTATTTTGGTCACCAACTCGCCAAAATGATCACCAAAAGTAATGTCAACGAGTCTCTATCACGAAGATTTCACTAATTGCAAATATTTTATATCTAGCTACAAAGCCTATGTCTAACAAAATTAAGTTAAAATTTTACCTTTTCTTTGCAGCTAGCCTCAAAGTCCAAGCAAACTTATTTCCAGAATCCAACTGAATGAAGAATACTCGTAATTATTGATGAGACTGTATTCATAGTAAACAACATTTAATAGATATTTAATTACATTTTAAGATTAAATAGAGAAAAGCTTAGAGAATTAATACAATTAAAATTACAGCAGGAAATATCGAGAGCGGTTGTTCCAAGCGTTCGATTTTACATTCTCCGTTAACAAAGATAAACATACAGTCACAGTCGCAGCTAACAATTCAGTTAGTAGTTTTCCGAAGAAGTGGAAGTAGAAGTTCCAACAGCTAAGTTTCCATTGAATCGCCTTAATAATGTAAGGAACGGCGTTGCTTACGAATATTACAACTTTAGCATAAAATAAATGCAACAGAAAGTAATATTAATGTATCCCATTTCCGGATATAAATTATTTACACTATTTTGAGCATTCATTACACAAAACTCCTAATGCAATATATAGATTTATCATGCAATAATAAATGTAGTCCTTTTTTAAACTTTCTGCTACAAACTAACACGCTTGCAACCCTAAGGATATAAATGGCCAATCCTAAAGTCCATTTATCAAAATGTAAAAGAAAAAGAAATAATCAGGTGTTCCAGTTAAGAGTGGATTATATTCGACATGTCATAGATTTCCATTATTTTCAACCTCGGGGAAAAATACTTAATATAAATTGCTCTCCTAAGAAAAGAACCATTTTCTAAGCAAACAAAACATATCTATTGTTGTTCTAAATGATTCTTTTCTTGATAAACTAATGTCACATTTTGACCCTGAGATATTTTTTTCCGGAAGATGAAAAAAAATTAAAAGTGATAGCTCCTACTGTAATCTTTTTTTTCATTTTAAACTTTGCTTTTTCCATGACAGTTCCTTATGCGATATTAAGTTATCGATAGTTTTATAAACTGAAATACTGATCATTTTGAAGTTATCATACTTGTTTTCAAGCTGAAGAACAGTGGTCTTCGAACTTTATAGAATCGCGGAATCCTTTAAACACTAAGATATATTTGCAGGTAACCTTACTATATAAAATAAGCCTTTGGAAGAACATATTTTGAAATAATATTTAAAGTTGATCAACATGTAAAAGGTAATTTAAGTAAAGACAGTAAAAAAATACTGCGTTATTAATCAAAAACTGATAACATGACTTCACATTAAAACAGCGTTTCTCAAACTGTGCGGCGCGTCCCCTAGGGGGCGTGATAACTTTACGTGGAAGGGCGCGAGCCTATTCAAAAGTTGAAAACAAAAGATTACTTTAAGAAAATGTTTATTTACTGAAAGTAAACAAACAAAATACATTCTGACATAATAAAAAATAAAATACACATTTACACTGACTTAATACACTTTATGAATGCATCAGTACTGCGCAATGTGTGTATTTTACAATTTATTTAACAATTCTAAGTTAAGAACAAGTTTTATAGTTATCAGTGACCCCCCCATGGGCTTGCCATATTAAGATTTATCTTGATAATTTATACGGTTCAGATTTAATTGCCTCACTGCCGATTTAAAGTTATGCGATTCGCTCCCCGATGCCACCATTTTCCACGTAGGCACGCGTATATGATGTATTGGGGGGGACAATTCGCAAAAAGCAAATTCTCTGAAATATGGTTCTCCTTCGAAAACAGATTTTAATGACCTTTTATTGCTTTCAAAGGCCTTCGTAATTTTGTTATGGATAGCAGTGCACAGAACAGATTAACGGTGATTATTAAGTCTGAGGTATCTAGACTGCGCCAGCAGTCTTCTGCCCTCTATCTGGAACTGCGATGTTCGTTGTGTTGGAACTTTGTTGGAGGGGTGGGCGTGACTTCGAGAGAGATCCAATGTGATTGGCTGAAACCAGTTCTGTGGTGTGGCTTTGAGATAGAATGGAAGTGAGCTCTTGGAATTGATTGCATGAACTTGATAATTTAAAAAGAATTAAAAGTTAAATATGGAAGAGTAAATTAAATTTAAAATAAAAGTAATAAGGGGAAAATGTTAGGTTGATTATAATGAGTAAAAATTAAAATGATAAAGTTTAAACTTTATCCATAATTGCTTCTGCGAGAAGGCAGGTTTTTTCTTCGTCTGAGTTAGCTTTTTTGAATTTAGTGAGTAGATCTAGGATTTTGGGATTTTTCTTGACTAAATTAGAAATTATTTGGAAGAGTTCTAATACTTGAGTTAAGTCTGAGGTATTGTTACTATCTTGACTAAGGAATCCATGGGGGGAATCTTCTTTTTTGTCATCGATAGGAATCTGATTGGGGACTTCGCCGCTAACAACGTTAGCGAAGGAAATTCCCTCTTTAATCCATTTAGAGGCGAAATTTCGCTTTTTCTTGGGGTCTCCGAAATGCACAGAACAGATCGTACTTCGGAAGTATATATACGTCCGGGGAAATAAAAGCTTTGACCGAGTGAGACATTTATACACGACACTTAAGAGATTTAAGTTGTATTGTAGCTTTTGCCTTAAGGTATATTATAATTGAATTCAATACATTGTTACTGTATAGAAGGGGGGCGCGATGAAAACTCGGATTGAATATTGGGTTGCAAGCATTGAAAGTTTGAGAAGCATTGACTTCAAAGAATTAGATCATGTAGTTTTTGACAGATTTATTCGAAATTCCTTGAACAAGAGTATAGCGTGCACGCGCGTGCTTTCCTGACCTATTTAAACTTTCCTAAAATCCTTGCGTTATTTCCCTTGAAATAACTAACCCCTTCTAAGTAACAACTATTTCCCTTCAATAGAACACGTCATTGCACGTTTTCTATTAGCCCTTTCCCCCTTTTTTTCATTATTTTCAAATGTAGAAAAAGATAATTTTCGCTCATGGAGTTTTGGCATTTGAGCGGAGACGCTGAATTCTCTCTCGTCTAATTTTAAAATTACTTAAATAAACATTTACTTGAGTTATACCCTGAAATTTGAACTGCCACGTCTACAACACTGCATTTCACAAAATGAATACATCTTTATATCATATACAGTATACAGGGTGTTCGGTCGGTCTTATAGTATCCAAAAGTTACGGTTTATTATTGCGGAACTTCCCATCAGAATGTAATAAACTGTTCATCGGTGAATTGGAAAACCCTACGAGATTTTTTTAGTAGAGTCCGATTGGCCGCATGTGCACGTATTATTCGACAATCGCAGATCATAAACTTTTTACACTGACTTCATTGGTAAAGAGGTGGACGCCACAGTAAAAGGTGCAGAGCGTACTTAGGTTACCGAAATTTAAATCGATCATGTATGTACAGCGACATGTTCGAACAGAATGGAATGTCGTTTCTGGCTTGTCTAATAAACTTATTAGAACTCCTACAAGATGAATCACGCACACGATCAACAGTATCTTCTATCACGAAAACGTAAGCATACTTGCCAGTTTGAGATACCAAAGTTCGTGTCTCCTTTAAAGTTCTTTCCCATTGGTGGATAGATTTTGATGTCGGAGGATTGACATTCCAATCTATTCGAACACGTCGCTGTACACGCGTGACTAGTTTAAATCCCGTTAACCAAAGTACTTTTGCTGTGGCGTCCACATCTCTACTAATAAATTCAGTGTAAGAAATTTATCGTCTGCGACTGCAGAATAATGCGCGCATGTGCGGCTAAACGGGCTAGACTAAAAAAAAGGTCGGGTTTGTAATCCTAGGCTGAAATGTTTATTACATTCTGAAGGACAGTTATAATAAGCCATAGCTTTTGAATACTTTATAAGCTCAGACACCCTGCATATAAAACATTTTAAATGAAATTTTAGACCTCATGTAAAGTTATCTTTTGTGCGTCCTAAGTATTTATTTCACGTATAATATTAAATAAGTAGGACTTGAATTTCTCTTGCTAATGTAAATAAATCATATTTCCACTTTCAAGGAAAGTATTGATTATGCAACTTTGACTTCATCGAAATAGAAACTTTCTCCTTAAACCCTGCCAACATCAAAAGAATATTTGTATTCCCCTAACTGAATTGCTTCTCATTGAAATTCTTGAATGAAAATTTAATTAGAATCTCACCATCGTGTTCTCTAGTCTTTCGAAAGGATAAAATCTTTTTATTTGTGAAAGCAGTTTATGCTTGACGGATGAGATCATAGAAACTCGATTTCTCCAATATTCATTAGTTATTTTTCTCTGCACCAAACATATAAGATGTGAAAAGTTTAATTCTAAGCTTCTTGCTTAAATTGGGAGGATTTTTGTAGTCCTGACAAGGATTCTAGATGCACAATGACTTCACTACGGTGATCATGCATTTCCCTTACATGGTAATCTTGTAGAATTACAAGTACAGTGAAAATCGTTTAACACGAAATTGAGGGGACCAAAATATATTTTTCATGATATTAAAAAAACACACGTTCAACAAAAAAACATTTTATTTACATAGATATGTATATATGTATGCATTTAATAAAAACCTTGTGAAGAAACAAATATGAATGTTTGTTGAAATACAAAACATTTATTGAGATTGGAAAAATAATCTGATGCTTTTCTTTGTGATGTCTTTTTTAGCATCAAATTGTTCAATGTCGTGTATTTTGTTATTCATTTCACCACTGGAATGTGCGTTTTAATAACTACGCATTCTTTTTCTGAAACTCTGGACATAAAAAATTCCATTTAAAAAAATCGGAAAAGTTCCAAAAAAATAATTATTATCAGACAAATTTTTATACAGCAGTGGTTTCTAAACTTACTGTGTGCATCGACCCCCTTTTGATCCAAAACTTTTTTCTTGAACCTCCAAGTCTTCAATGTTTGACAGAAAGTTTAAAATTTTAACTTTGATGTCATGCAAATGACAAATATTTATCGCTTTGAATCTATTTGTCATTGAAAATATTTTGTTTTTCTCCTTTTGATACGGTTGCTGGATTCCAAGAAAGATTTTGGTGGTCGATCATCAGTTTGCGATAAAGATTGTTTCACACAGTGGAAAAGAGATAGTAAATACCTTGTAACCAATGGCTATTCTTCATTACAATGACATTTCGGTTTTTGTAAGTATCCTTCTTAAATTCAGATTTAAAATAGGACGCCCACATCTGATAATTTCGTACAAACAAAAGGAATGGTTTTGTGCATTGTAGGTGGATTTATTTGTAAGGAACAAAAAGAGTATTAAGGGTACAATATGTGGACAAAGTACTAATTAACTATTTAAATTAATACTTTTTTAAAAGAGAAACACATACCACAGCAATGGGTGAAAACAAACATTTCTTCGGAGGATGTGACGAATCTATTCGCATTTCTTTTTTTTAATCCTCTTGGAAAATCTTTGGGCTATCCATTTGCATTATTCACAACCAACACTTCGTAAGAAGAAAATCGTGATATTTAAATTAACTTACTATATATAGTTGAGGTTTTCTAGCTTGGGAGGGATTAGAAGAGAATATATACTCGAGTCAGGTGAGATTGCTACTGAAGGTATAATATTAGAATTATTGTGATTTGAGACTTATTAGGAGGAAATTTTAAACTGACGATTGTTCACTAAGATTGAATGGATATTAGATTCAATCGGATGATAGGTTAGATCCTTTATTAAGGTAAGAATCAAGCTTAATAGTCTCCTAATCACTCGCGTTTTACCGTCGTTGTTCCACTTTCGTGGTTAGCATTGGGACATTATCTTACTATTATTAGTTGCAATTGTGTCTGTTTTTTGTGGAGCAAACAAATAGATTAGTTGGATCATGTCGAGTGTTTCCTTCCTATCTCCCACTCATCTAGGTGCACGAGAGAGAGATGCAAGCCTCTCCCAAGGGTTCCTCGATATTTCACCAAATTCTCCTCATTTCGTTATTTCATTATTTTCTTAGAGTTTTCAATAAATATATATCACGAATATATATATATATTTCTTTTACTACTTTCATAAACATTTGTAGTACTTCCATAGAAATAATAATTTCATACCAAAATGTGATTAAAACTCTAATTCTCTAATTAGTAAATCTAAGTTTTGAGCAGACTACTGTTGAATATTAATTAAAGCAATGAATATGAATTTGCTTAAAGTGGTATCAAATGATTCCAGACGTTAAATATTCCATTTATTCTACGCCATCTCTAAGGTCCTTTAATGCGTTAAAGTTAATTCCCTAGTCCCTTTACTATTACTTTTATCTTGTGAGACAAACCGATCAGAGTTCTGTAACGACCCGTGTTTCTAAATTTCATTTTCTAATCAGTTCATTTTGTAGGAAAAATGTGTAAACATCTTTAAATGAATTAAATATACCGATCTTGTGTTTGATACTAGGTCAAGCAGAGAGAGTTTTGAAAGGAATAATATGCAGGGGATATCATTCCTCCACACTCCAGAAATGAAGCAAATCACTTCCCTTAAAAATTGTCCCGGATGATTATTCGAATCGAATGCTCGGGGGATATCCAATTGGATTAGAGACGTGGCTTTCGGAATGAACTTCTTGATGTTGCCGGGATCTTAACAGAATGTCCTCTTTTCATTACATGATTTAAATTACGATCTTTACATTTCATTAGCTATTTTAAAGGATGTCTGGAATTTTCGCGCCGATTTTGAGAGAAAATTTAAAAACGGGATATTCAAATTTTAGTGTATATTTATCAAATTATGACGGTGCTATTATGTTTCTTCAGCCTTTTCCCATCTTACAGGCAATTTAAAAGTTTCGTCCTTCCAGAATCTGTAAGAATCTTCAGCAAAATACTTTTCTTCTTGATTTTTTATCTCGAACGAAAAGTTGAAGTGAGTGAGTGTTTAAAGGCAACACAAGAGATTGGCGATAGACTCGTAAACTTGAATGCTGGTTAAGTGAGGAGGATAGACGACAACTGACCGCCGTCTTCATCGCTAACTCAACCGAGCCACAGAACCTCGTATTAAGTAACCGAGGTCAAGCAAAAGCAAATTTCTGGTTAAAACTTCATTTTACCATTATTTTTTAGCTCCGGTTACACAACTGAGAGTTTGCAACCTCTTTGGTCAAAATAGATCCCGTGACTACGCTTACTGCTGTTAAATCTAAGAGAGCTCAATCAGAATTTTCAAACTGAACTTGCTACGTCGAAACGAACGGCAAAAAAAAAACTGGTTTTCTTATATTGACGGTGACCTACCAATGGTAAATACGGCGGTGAACTGTCCCTAAATCTCCAAACTTCCACACTGCTCCCACAATCAGGATTTTAACTTGCGTCAGTAACTCTGTACGGTGGTTCTCTAGTGGAACTAGGTCTCAAATTCATGACACACTAGCCACGAGTCTGATCATAACCACTGGGCTACCACTATCACCCAAAGAATTGAAGCTTTTTAGATTAAGATAATTTTGTCATAATCGAAACAGAGAGAGGGAAATCAGGAGGTGTGAGGTCTGGTGACTAGGGTGGATGGGGCAGGAAATCCTAACAGAACTCCGACAAATTTTTTTGAGTTATCAAAGGCATATGAGACCACGCATTGTCCCGATGGAACATGGTGTCCCTCCAATTCGCTATTTCTGAAGATATTTGTTCAATTGCTTTCCTTAATTCGTCTTATTACAAATAAATATTGATTCAATTATAATGTCAGAAAAACCTCAATAAGCGGGATTCCGGTCTGGCTATAAAAATGAGTACTTTAGATATCCCAACACATAATTAATCCCTTAACCGGTTACGTAATTCGTTATCTCCGTTTTTCACACAGGCTCACATAGATATGCGGTGTATTGGGGAAAACAAGATGCGCAAATAAGATAAAATCCTTCCCGGAACTCAGTGCTTCTCAAAGTTTCAATATTCGCGACCCAATATTCAATCATAATTTTCATCGCCCCCCCTCATACAATAACAATGTACTGAATCCAATAATACAATACTTTGACGTTAAAATTACAACACGACTTTAACCTCGTAAGTGTCACTAGCGTATCTCAACTTCTCGCTTAGCTAAAGCATTCATTTCCCTGGGCGTATATATACGTATTTCCGAAGTACAATCTTTTCTATGCGCTGCTATCCATAAAATTATTCCGAAGGCTTTGGAATGCAAAAAAGGACCGTGACAGTGTTTGCGAAGGATTTACTTGTTTCATATTATTTGCTTTTTTATTCCTTACCCCCCAATACACCGCATACGCGCGCCTACGTGGAAAACAGTTGGAATTGGGAAGCGAATCGCGTAACTTTTAATGGGCACTTTAGGGATTAATTATAAACAGTACAAATTGTCAAGATAAGTGTTAATTTTTGTATATAATTTTATATATGGCAGGTCCATTGGGTTGCTAGTAATTATTAAACTTGTCCTTAACTATGTTCTGTTAACTTAATTATAAAATTCATTGTGTAGCACTGATACATTTATAAGTGTAATATAGCAGTGTCAATGTGTATGCTATTTTTCACAGAATGTATTTATTACTTTACACTGAAAGTTCACAAAAAAATTTAATTAAGGGGTCACAGGGGTGTTAAAAATATTTCGAGAGCACAAAATACAAACAATTTTCGACTAGAAATAATTCTTTGAGATTAAAATGAAATAATTTGATTCTTTCACACATTTCTTATAAAGGAATAAAGTTTCAAAAAAGTATAAAATATCTAAAATATAATCATAATTTTAAAAATAATAAGCACATAAAAATAAGAAAATTTTTTGTAAGAAACAAATAGTAAGTTTTACGACGCGCATGATATTTTCTGCAATAATAATTCTAATTACTAGCAATAAGTTGATTTATAAAGTCAAATATATCCTTATTACATGCTAGCCTATCTTATATAAATAAAAAATAAAAAATAATATTTTTAAAAATAAAAAAATACATTTTTAAAATTTTTTTAAAAATTCAATTTTTGTTGAAATATTTCAAAAAATTAAAAATTTATAATACTATAAATAGCTAGGATTTGAAGATTATGATAGAATTTATAATTCTGTGTAAAGTTTTATACATCAAAGTATAATAGTTTTTGAAACGCAATGCACGTAATTGAAAAAAAAACACAAACTGAGAAAAGGGCTTTAAAGTTTTAAAATTGAATTTGAGAAAATAAATCTAAATCCTTACATGCTAAAATGCTCCAGGATCATAAGATATACCTTCCTGTTCCTGAAACAGCTCAATTTCTTTACTCTTTTTAATTTTCTTGGCTCTGCGAGCTTCAAAAGATGACTCTAACAGCCTCTGTCTGGACGTAAAGATTCGACGATTGTCACGTTCAGCCAGGGACACACAAACATTTCTGTTAATTTTCAAGCCAAATTTCTCTAAAATAGTAATTAGTATTTGATTTCCATCATTAAAAACACTGGTTGCTAGATTTGCAGCAATCTCTGCAATCTGAAGACTAGAACCAATCGTCTTAGGACAAAACTTCGAAATTAATAAATTTAAACTTTCATTAGGATTCTGTGTCTTACCTCCTAAACATTTCTTCAGGAGTGACGGATGAGATAAATCTGCAAATACAGGCTTAATTACATCTCGAACAGCTTTAGCAACTCAGGGTTTGTGTTTATAATTTTGTAAATTATTATTAATTGCGGCATTATACTTAAACCATGTATTTGGATTTGTAGGACAAAACCAGTGCATCGGTTCATCATCAGTGCTGCAAGAATGATCCCAAACAGCCCAAATGGCTTTCCGCATTTACTTTACACCAGTGTTTCTCAAACTTTCAATACTGGCGACCCAATTTTCAATCATAATTTTTGTCTCGCCCCCCTGTACAACAATAATGTATTTACAGCAATAAAAATGCACTTTGAGAGAGAGACGCTAAAGTTACAATACGATCTTAATTATAAACCGTACAAATTAATACGGTAAGTATATTAAATTTTGTGTATATCTAACATTTTAAGTAATATATATTTTAAGAAAATTACTTAAAATATATATTACTTAGAATTATGTTATTTTTCTTTCTCTAATTTTTAAATTGGAACAGATCGCAAAATGATGTATTTAATTAAAGATTTATTTCCTTCAGCATTCATTTCTCAAAGTACAAATGTCATTAGAAAAATAGTCTAGTCAATGTCGCTTTCTATCATATCCATCACGTCTGGCATTATAGGGTACGTTTGCGTGAGTCTGGGCAACCTATCGGACGTCTGCGCAAAACATGTAAAAATGCTTTTCCTCGTACAATTCCAGTCAGTTTTGGTCGACTCGATACTCCTATAGGTACCGAATCTAGCTTGAATGTACATTTTTTTAAAATTTCCACGTTAATTGTAATTCACGGTAATTAAATATTTACGGCAG
The DNA here is from genome assembly GCA_019973935.1 of Trichonephila clavipes. Taxonomy (NCBI): domain Eukaryota; kingdom Metazoa; phylum Arthropoda; class Arachnida; order Araneae; family Nephilidae; genus Trichonephila; species Trichonephila clavipes. The sequence goes on from BMAU01006835.1 coordinate 295,811, forward strand.
TAGATTAAAACAATATCATAAATACATTTTTAAGTCGTAAGCAAACATTCGACCATAATAAAGAATCAACAAGTACACAGACGAACGAGCATGGTTCCGAAAATTAAATCAAGGCGATCTTCTCAAAAATACTTAAATTTTGGATTTACCACTACTGAAGTAAATGATGGAAAAAAAGCTCCAGCTCGATATGTGTTAAAACTTACAAATCTGTAGAACAACATGTGAAAGTTGTTTTTAAAACATGTAAAATCATTTAGCTATGTTGGCAAAGAATTTTAAAAAGTATTTTCTGGATGAGGACAGCTTGGTAGCAAGTTACGAGTGGATTAGGGATCTATTTCAAGATACTCCAGAAGGGCTCTCAACTTCTGAAGAAGAAATCTTCATAGATTTCACATCCAGTGAAAAATTAAAAGGCAATTTTGTAATAAATCGCTCTTTGAATTTGGGTTTAGAGGTGGATGAGGAATTATCTGTACTGAAAACAAAAGCACTTCGTATACTATTACCATTTTCAACATCCTACCTTTTTCAAACCGGATTTTCTGCAGTGGATGCCTTGAAGACAAAATATAGATCTCAGCTAAATATAGAAAAATAACTCTTTAAGTGTCAATTTCTGATATTATAAACCTTCCTTTGAAAAACTTTCCTCTACAAGAAAAGCCCGTGGAAGTCCCTAATAATTATTAAATTTGTTCTTAATTTAGTAATAAGATTGATTGATTGAATATTAACGGCTCACTGTTCAGCTGCAAGAGGGCTTTTGACGACGGACCACGTAATTTTGAAACATGGTCAAGTGACGGGGATGACACCTGAGCTGGCACTCCTCTCTCCTAACTACCACACCACACCAACGGGAAAACGTTTCAACTCTCGACAGATTTAACGTGCATCGCTGCCATACACGGCGGGTCTTTAGTGGTACTGGACTCGAACTCGTGACAAGGCAAGCCAAGATCCGATACTTATTCCACTCGGCTACCGCGGCCAAATTCAGTAATAAGAAATTATTTATAAAATACCTTCTTCAGTACTGATACATCAAACGTATACTGGCTGAAACACCGACTCTTCGCACGAGTTCATTTTTTAAAAAAATAAAACCTTATTCTTAATATAATAGCTGAACTGTAAGGAGAGTAACACTGTGTGCACACGGCATTGTATAAAAAAATGTAAAATGATTTTTTTAGATAAATACTATAATTGTAAATAACTGTTTAAAAGAACTGTAATTTTAAACCTCACAGAATTAGCATTTAGAATTAATGTTAAATTATGAAAAAAAGAATATAAAATTCCGATGAAGAACAATTGTGTTACTTTTTAACATTTAAAGCGAGAAGACTTCAAAATGTTTTAACCCGGGAGCAGGCGCGTACTCGATACTAACATTAATGGAAGTGCGGGGAGACTCAGTCACCCCAATCATTTGTTTAGAATTATTTTTACTGTACACGATACAAATCGGAATTCTAGTGAATATTTTAATTTATAGAAAGTATACTTACCTTCTTTCAAGGACTGACTATTCAATTCTTTGATGATTTGAGAAAAATCCAATAAAACTTAACTAAAATGATTCAAAAGTACAAGACCATAATAAAGGACGCAAATCAGACACTTTTCAATTATCCTACAGAAATGTTAAACCAATCAATTCTTTTCCAAATATCGCAAAACGCAATTATTTACAATTTCCCTAAGCGAAAAGCAAACGCATAAAAGATGGGAGGGAACTAATATTGATAATAACCATACCATAAGATTGAAGGTCAATCAAATGATTAGCAAACGTACTATGCATCCTGGCTGAAAAGTGTGAATCATGACTTCCTTTTCTTTTTCTACAACTAATGTACAGTATTTCAATAATAATTACAGTGGTGATTTGTTTATCTTCTTAGAATTTTCTCAGGGTCTGGGTTTCGTTTTTTCTTTTAACTAGTAATATTTTATGTTAAAAGGTAATAAAAAAATCTCTCATTGAGGAAATACAGCAAATAAAACAAAATGTTTTTTTTCTTTAATTTGGTTTTGGGATCAAAGATAGCTATTTGATGACGGAAAAAGCCGGATAATAAACATAAATTATGTCAGTGTTGTTGTGTGTATTTTTTTATTATGGAAGAAAGAATTTTGTTTTACTTCTGTTTCCGGTTATTTTTTTAAAAAAATCTTTAAATTTTCGATACGCTCGCGCCCCCCTTGTAGGGTCATCGCGCCCCCCCAGGGGGCGCGCCCCACACTTTGAGAAACACTGCTTTACACTAGTAGAATTGCATCGAATAGCATTACCATAGTAATGCGCAAGTTTATCAATTAAACTATCAGTTAACCTACCTTTACCGCCAATAGTTTTACCATCAGATAATTTCTTTTTACTATATACTAATTTAAGCTTCATGAGTCTTGTACCCATTCTCTTTTGCACATGGCCTACACATTCTATTTTCTGAATAAGATGGTAATCTCCGTATGGCTTGTTTTCAGAAAGGGCTGAATGTTTTTGTGTCGCCATCTCCTATGTAGTTCGAATATTTCAGGTTGTGAAGCTTTTCTGATCGATTAAAAATCCTCAACATCCCGTCAACCTCCATCTTACCAGCAGAGCCAGAATAATTTTTTCTACGTGAAATCTTATGCGCTCTTTGCCATTTATTGTACTTGATACCAAACTTTACCCCTTTATAACTGTCGCATCCTTTGCAAAATGAGGACAACACTTCCCTATCCAAAACCTTACCTGTTTCGGCCCCTATTACAGTACATACTCCAATCAACGATGAATGTCCTCTTGTTTTCCAGGTACCATCACCACTTACCGTTAAAAGGTTATCAGGTGACGAAGAATTTTCTTCGACAGCTGCCCTTTTCATGCTTTCTTCAGCGACTTCCTTCATAACACGTGAAAGTTTATTAATAACATCATATGATTTTTGTTCAACAGGATTAGGAAGACTCATTACAGCACAAAAGGTTTTTAATGACTCTAAACCTTGGCCTATGCATCTCATTGCTAAAATAAATCTTCTGTTAATTTCTGGAGCATTATTTTTATTCCCAGTATTTTCACAGCTTGAAAAAGTACAAACACTCCCACAGTTTTTACAACGTATTTCAAAATTCGAACATAAACCACGAGTGGACTTTTCATTAATTGTTAATGGTTTATGACATTTTAAACAACATGATACTGATAAAATAGAGCTAAAAGTTGAAATAAAATCAAAAATACGATATCCTTTGAAGTTTTTTCACTTACCTTAACAAGATTTGACTTTAATGAAGTCTGAATTCCTGAGATTTTATTACTGAAAGCACACTTACTTTTATCTTTCCTTTCTGCAACATATGTATGAGAACATACCTTCATGAATTGATTCCCTCTAAATCTTCTTTTCTTAGGACTTTTACCTGAAGGTCTACGATGAGTATTTTTCATTTCAATCGAGAATTTTCAATTGTTTTCAATTTTGATAAACGGTTTTAAACAACGCTGTTTTGAATTTCGATAAGTTATTGCAAACAACGAGCTAGCATTACCAAAACAGAATCAAAACACATTAAAAAAGCGTGTGTTGAGTTGCAAGCTTCCTTCTCAATTAAGCAAGTGTTTAAAATATTTCATGAGGCTTTTTAAAAACAGAAAAATAAACCGTATGCGGAAATCAAGAAAAAGTGGGTGTGGCATGTGGCCATTTAAACATTGTTATTACTAAATTGCTGTTTGGAATTTTTCGAATAACTTTCGAAGTTTTTGTAGTACTATCACGTGGTTGGTATCAAAATGTTCAAAAGAAAATGAGGAACAACAAATATTTTTTTCGAAAATTCGAAAAAATCCAAGATTAACACCCCTGTGATAATAATAATTAAATAAAATTTTCTTTTTGACTTTTTTTTCAATCTGCTCGTATCGTTGTCACGGCCCTCAAGGGAGGCGCACTTCACAGTTTGAGAAATGCTGAAGTAAATCCTTCACTAACACTCTCGATGACCTTTATTTTGCATTCCTAGGCATTCGGAATATATTTACTGACTGACAGCAACGCAACTCACAAGACCATACTTCGAAAATGCGTATGTATACGCCATGTGCAGTTGATTCATCAATTGAGAGAAGTTTATATGTCGCAAGGAAATGATATTAGGAATTTGATCAAATACCTACGGAATATGATCAACTGACGGGAGATTTTAAAACAACGTCTCGTGAAGGTCATTTTCTTGATGAATGCAAGGGATTTGAACAAATCCCTGATCTGTTTCAGTGAAATGATGAAATAAATATTGTCAAGAGTTTAAAAGTGTTTATTAAACAAATCGGGTGTATATTTAGACGTAGAAGTAAGTTATACAATAATAGTCAACGAAATGCAAATTATTGATTTGAAACTAATTAACAAATATAATTAGAACATTCGGCTATTTTTTTATGTGTAACATCTTTCATCTCGGTTGCTGGATATTTGTGGGAGTAATTTCGTGTCTTGGCCCACCCTCCCCCTTCCTTCATAGTTTCTTTGCTATTCATGACCTGCTTTGGACAGGGGAGGGCTTACACACTAAAATATAAATCCCCATGTTAATCTTTTGGTGCCATTTTTTTAAAGATATGGAGCTGGTATTTGGGGGATCGATAGTACTACCTGTTTGGTTAGGACCCCTCCCCCGAGGTGTCTCCCCCTCCCTGGACAGCATTTTGCCAATGCAAACTCTGACTAGTTAATTTCCTCATTTCACTGAAACAGATCTGGGATTTGTTAAAATCTCTTACTTTCATGATGAAAATGACCTTGAAGAGACGTTATTTTAATATATCCCGTCAATTTATCATATTCCTTAGGGATTTCATGAAATTTCTAATTTCGTCATTTCCCTGCGACATATACATAATGTTTCCAATTTCACAGAGGGATGCTAGTAGGCAGCATGGAGACCGCAAATCAACATAGGTCACAAACCATGTTCAGTGGGGGAAATTTGCAATAATAGCAGCCATCGGGTAGACGATGAGCCAGGAGAAAGGAACGGTCAAACGATTTCCGGGATATGCATATACTTCCCAAATGCCTTAATGGAGCAAAATACCTTGTTTTCCTACAACAAGTCTTCCCAGAGATGCTCCGAGGAGTACCAGCAACTTAGTACCAAAACGTGTGGTTCATGCACAATGGTATACCAGCACATTTTTTTATTACTTTGAGTACCCACCTCTATGCTACATATCCCAGGACGTGGTAGACCTGTTGATTGGCATTCATGATGTCAGGACCTCAATTCCTTAGATTTCTTCTTCTGGTCCACTTCTCCTGATATCTATATACATAAAAATGAATGTTTGTACATATGAAATCGCACCATTTCAACACTGTTCAACCAATCACTGTGAAAATTCGCCTGTACACGTATTTTTTACTGGAGAACGTTCTTGTGCTATTCTCTTTGTTGCTGATCCCCTCCAGGCGGTGCTACAGTATATCAACTTCTGCACCATTCAATCAATCGCCAAGTTACCATCATGATCACCAAGAACAGAGAAATGTCGTTAGGATAGGACATCCTTTAATGTTTATCTCTCATTATGTAAATGGATGTTTGTATTTATGAACTCTCGCTTCACACCAACACCGTTCAAATGATCACTATGGAAATCGGCATGTATCTGTATTTTTTTAGAAGAAGGTTTTGTGCTATTCTTTTTATTGCAGCTCTCTACCAGAAGGCTCTATAGCATATCGACTTCTGCACCATTTAATCAATCGCCAAATTGCCAACATGGTTGCCACAAAAATGATGTCAACTTGGCTCTATCGCCAACATTTAGCTATGTTTCCATTAAATCGCAATTATAGTGTAAGGAACGGCGTTACTTGCGAATATTTTAGTTTTAATATAAAATAAATACAACAGAAAGTAACATGAACGTATTACACATACAGATATAAATTATTTAAACTATTTTAAGCAGACGTTACACAAAATTTGTGACAATCTTTACTTTTGTTGAGCAGAGCTACGGGGACTTTGTACATAAAAAAATCTTTTATATCGAATATTAGATCTACAGACTTAAAATTTAACAAATGTGATTTTTGTTCCGGCTGAGATATGCAAAAGGCTCTTTTTTATATATGTTTAATTTTCAATTCACTCAAAACTAACTCATTAAAAACTACTTTATCCCTCAATTTGTATTGCGCAATTTTTCAATTCATCCGTGGGAAAAACGGGTATACCAGCTAGTTACTTATATTTGAGACGCCTATGGCTATGGAGGAGGATCTTAAAGCACGGATCGTCATCACTTCAGCTGACATCGCCATCACACCTGCTTTGTCGCCAACACCTCGGAAAATCCTTCAGTATCGACTGGGCTATGAACTATCCGCACTCAACTTCGCACAATTCCTATGGCAATCACTTGTTACATTACTGACGTCGAGCAGTGATGAATTATTCTTATTGCAAACATGCTTTTGGTTTAATAAAAGTATTTCTCACTTTTTTATTTGACCTCTTCTTTCCACTCGAGTGACTGTGGTAGCCTAGTGGTCAAGGTATTGAATCGTGGCTGGCATGTCACGAGTTCGTGCCCAGTACCACTGAAGACTCGCCGGGTAGTGGAGCAATGCACGTTAAATCTGTCGAGAGCTCAAACATCCTCCCGATATTGGGGTGTGGTGTGGTAGTTAGAAGAGGAGGGGTGCCAGCTCAGTGTCGTCCTCATTACTTAAACATGATTAAAAATGACGAGGTCCGTCGCCAAAAGTCCTCGTCTGGCTGAACAGTGCAACTTTAATATTCATTCACTCACTCACTTATTCTTTCTACTCGACATTACACCATTCAAAACTCTTTTTGCGAATTACTCCGACTAAACGTGGTTTGCGACCCCATGTTCTGTTTTGATTTGCGGTCCCTATGCTGCCGACTTTCCCCATCTGAATTCATTGGCTACATTCAGCAACACCCTATATATAAACCGGTGATAATTAAAGGTTTATAAGTTTGTTATAATAGTTATGTAATAAAGTCGGGCTAAGCTAAAACACTCCACTTATCTACTTTTTTATATCAATCCTCCAAACTTTAAATAAACGAGTTTAAGATAAAAAGAATAAATATTCTTATTACTAATGGGTGTTCCATTTTTTGACAACTTTTTAAATAAACCAAATTCATAAGAAACTCCTGTTGTTGCTGTTACTAATGTCACCTGACTGAAGATGTCGAATCGAAGCCCTCGAAATTCATCTCGACATTGGACTAGATGTACGCATATCGGTAGCCGTAGATTTTGATCACCATATAGGTGGCAGTACGTTTTGGCTCGGTTTCGCCCTAATTTGGAGAGATAATACCCTAGGGATGGTCAGGGGTCTTCCCTTTCTCTTTTTCTTTCACTAATCTCACGAGAGAACTTGCGGCTCGACGGCTGTTTAGAGTACCCCCTGTTTCAAAGGCACTATACATTTATAAACATCCATCCGGGATTGGAACCCAGGCCCTAAGGCACAGAAATCAGCTTCACTAACCGCTATACCAGATGGGCGACTAAAAAATTCCTTATCCACTTAATCAAATAGAATTTAAGTCCTCTATCAAAGTGCCTTTTCCTTCGCATTTTGCGATGATACCTCCAACGTCCGCCATTTATTTAATTTGATTGTGTCCCATCGAGATCCCTCGGAGAGTATTCGATTAGAACAACTGTGCCGCGCAGTTTGCACCCGAAGCGATTCGTTTCCTTTTCGAAGAATAAAATTCTGCTCGAGATTTCGCTTTCACTCTCTTGCCTCCCCAAATAAATTAGATCGGTTTATCTAATTCGGTTAGAGGGGTTTAAATTCATCCGAATTAGAATGAATGAATGGTGTATTTGTAGTCAAATAGACACTACTTGAGTAATTTCGCTGCATTTTGAATATGTGATACTTCGAATATTCTTTAAATTTAAAAAAAAAAGTTAGCGAGGTATAGAATAGTGTGAAGAAGGTTGCTACGAATGTTGTGTAAGGAATGCTTAAAATACTGTAATTAATTTATTTCTGGATGTTTAATACATTAAAATTACTATCTGTTGTTTTTATTTTATGATAAAGATTGTAATATTTGTGATAAACTTTACTCCTTGCATTATAATGGCGTTTCAATCGACACTAGGAGTCATATTGGCAATACAGCTAAGATGGCAGCATGTTTGGCGACCAAATTGAATGGGTTGGCAACGTGTCTACCAAATGGATGTTTCTGAAACGATTGATGGAGCCGCGGTAGCCGAGTGGTCAAGGTATCGGATCGTGGCTTACCTTGTCACGAGTTTAAACCCGGTATCACTTAAGACCCACCGCGTAGGGCAGCGATGCACGTTAAATCTATCGAGAGCTGAAACGTCCTCTCTTTGGTGTGGTGTTGTAGTTAGGAGAGGGGGGTGCCAGCTCAGATGTCGTACACGTGACTTGACTATGGTTCAAAATTACGTTGTCCGTCGCCAAAAGCCGTGTAGCTGTTCACTCACTGGAACGTAAGCAGTAAGCAGGACTTTCTAGAAAGATCCATGTAGTATATTAATTGGATTCACTTACTGAAACTGAGTCGGTATTGTTTGAGTTGTTGAAGGCTTCAGTCGCTACGATAGAAAGAGTGTTTGCGAAAAGTCTTAATCATTGCGTTTTTATATTTTTAGACATTGATGATTGTGTCTGATAGCTGGAGAAGGTGGAAAGACCTTTTGAGATTTATTTCGCGAATTTTACTGCGGTATCCTGTACTTTACGGATTATTTATCCACAATAAATTTGTATCGTTCCTGAAAAACTGTTGTTGTTGTGACTAATGCCACCTGCATGACGAAGTCAGATCGAGGCCCTTGAAATTCATCGTAGCTAAGGGCCTGATTTTTACGCCTGTCGTTAGCCTTAGCTTTGAGCACCATGCAGCTGACAGTACTATTTTGCTCGCTTCCACCTCAATTTAGAGGAAGAAAACCCTGGGGGCAGAGACCTCCCACCTCTCTTCCCCTTCTACCCACCTCATGAGAGGACTTGCGGCTCGATGGCTATTTAGAGTACCCCCCTGCCACAAAGGCCTATACATTTACAAACATTCATTTTTTCTCCGGGATTCGAACCCAGGTCCTACGGCACTGCAGTCAGCGTCGCTAACCACTGTGCCGGTTGGGGGACTCACTAACTAATTTGCTCTTTCAGACTGATAGCATGAAATCCACGAACACCCCGATTTACGTAACAATATTAAAACTCTAAAAAAAACGCTTTATATATATTTTAAAAATATTTTAATATGAGAAAAACAAAGAGTAATGGATTTGGTGAAAATTTTGGAGACTTTTTAAATACGGTCCTAGTGATGTATTTTCGTTTTCCCTTTCTTTTCCTCCAACCTCCTCTTTGAACTTCCACACCAAACCAACATTATAGATTAAAAAATAAACAGGCTACCATAATTTGTGAAATCTTTGGCGATTGATTTCTGGTATGCAATTATATTTGAGCAAAAAGTCTCTGGCATGGGGGGTTAGCCGGTAAATACCAAAATCTAATCTCTTAGATATTTAGAGGTTTAAGTATTGCGATAATGAGAAAAGAGGAACGCTCTCTGAGAGAAAACTTGCTAAATATCAAAGCCACGCATGTAATTTTACATGTAAACGAAAAATATGGAAATAAAGATGAGATAGTGGTGAAAACAGAATCGCCATTTTTGAATATTCGCAAGCCAATGCGCAAAAGAAATCCTCCATTATACACATGATAAAGATTATAATTTGTGAGAAAATCTATACACGAAAGTATAAAATACCATATTTCACAGTACTCATTTCTTTTATGTTTCTCCAATACTAAATTTTTGATCAAATACGTTCTCAAACCCAGTGAATGAGTTTAAGTTTGCTCAGGAACTGCTATGAGAATTAATTCCTACTTATTGTAAGAAGCTTGATCTGCATTTTGGAATATTAAACTCCCAAAAGGAGAGCTCTTTATTTCAAATTTAAAGAATAGCAATCTCTTCTGTCAACATCCTTTACTTCAATTATTTATCTTTGACGAATAGTGGGCAGAAGTGATAACAATGGAATTAATTAAAACCAGTTTTGTGAGTCATATTTTCTCAACAGAAGTCTTAACCTTGTGTGGGTGAGGATTTAAGGTTAAAAACAGCTTTTCTCCCTTATTTTTAATCTCTGGTTGTACCATTATTTTAATATATATCTATTAAAAACAATTTAACATTATAAATATTAACATTTTTTGAAGTTTATTTTTAGCAAATGAAGCAAAAACAAAACTACGTGGCATTAATATCTCTGTTGTATTTTTAAAAAATGAATTTTAACTATTTTTCAATTCTTACTACTTGTCGACACTCTCCCTATGTATATATATTTCGTGTTCAAAATTTTAATCGTAATTAAAATACTTTTATTCATACCCTTAAGTTCAAATACATTTTTTAAACTTTTAGTGGGTGCACTTAATGTTAATATAGTTTATTTAAAATATTAATTCATTCATTCTATTTATTACTAATAAATAATAACAAAAATAATAGTCCATCACCAGATATAAAAAGGAAAATCGCTCTGTAGTACACTGGATAGCACGTTGGATTATCTAACTTCTCAATATGTGATTTCTTTTTACTATAAGATTTTATTTGAATAATGTGTGTGAAATTTAATTAACGAATAAATAGTAACGAGCAAAAAATAATAGTCCATCACCTAGTAACGTTTGAAAGAATAACGGTAGCGTATTCTTGGTTAATTTAAATATGGAATTTATTTACGTCACAACTATTGAATATTATTTATAGAATGATACATTACAGTTATTAAAGTTAATTATAGATTGTTAGAGTCCACTATTTTGTGAGAGGAGGATTCGTTCGCCACCGCTCGCGTGCATGTTCAAAGCATCTCTCCCCTCATCTTCCGGTCGACGAGCTAGATTCCTCGGGGGTCAAAAAGGGGTTGCGTTGCAGCTGCAGATGCACGTGTGGGTGTCGGGTTCACAAAGAAGCCGACTAGATGTTGATGTTTTGGAGAAGTGATGTTACAGCTCTCGTCCTCTCTTATAGAACTTTTCCGTTGAGAAAAGTTTAATGGAATGACGATGAGACAACTGAAAGATTACAGACACATCCCTTCATCAAGCACCACTATATTTCTGAGCTGCAATTTTAACTACTAAAGAAAACACTGAACTAAATTTGGAATTACTTATTTCTAGTGAGTGAGTGTTCTTGCTAGGGAACTTACACAAATCCATATTACGAAAATGATCAATAGCAATGTAAGAAAACATACTATAACATTAAATAAAAATACAAACACTCCTATCACAATGCCTATTATCAATTATACTAACAACATGTTACATCAAATGCTAGTGTAAGACCTTAAACATAAAATATTCTTCGCCACGATACTTAATAAAAATTATACTAACGACATGTGTTGATATGATATGCGAAGTGTACAACCTTACACACACAATATTTTTCACAATATGCCTCTAGCGTAAACTAAATACTCATGTATATTTTAAAAACCTATACACAAAATTAAGCATATTAATACATTTGCTTTTCATGGCTTTATCTTTTGACACGCATCTCCATTTGATATGATATACAGTACTAGTAAATAAATAAAATTAATACAATTATTAATCTTTAACTAAAAAAAATTATTAGCAACAATTATTATTCATTAACAAGAGAACATTGTTAACAAGTCCTAATTATCTATCACCGATCTGCTGAGACTATCTGCATTTTTGTGACTTTTACCCGACCGATGTACAATTCTAAAATTATATGGTTGCAAAGCCAAAGCCCATTGCATCAATCTAGGGTTAGAACTGAAGTTTCTATTCAACCACACCAACGGGTTGTGATCGGTCATAACTAAAAATGAATTTCCATCTAAGTAATAATGTAACCTTTTAATTGCGAAACAATATTTGCACATTCCTTCTCCGTCGTACAATAACGCTTCTCTGCCTCAGAAAATTTCTTACTCAGGTAAAGGATTGGATGCTCCTCACCTTGTTCAGTTAATTGGGTTAAAACTGCTCCCATACCTGCGTTTGAAGCGTCCGTTTGAACAATGAATTCTCGTTCAAAATTTGGCGCGTACAAGACGGGCTTATCAATTAGTTTCCCTTTTAGTTCTCGAAATGCGTTTTCACACTCGGTCGTCCACGTAATTTCTCCCTTTGCTCTTCCCTTCAACGCGTCCGTCAACGGAGCAGCGATTACCGAGAACAGATTTATATATTTTTGGTAATAACCCGCTAGACCTAAGAAAGCACGTATTTGGGTTTTCGTGTGAGGGGTAGGGAAATCTAGAACAGCCTGAACTTTGATCTCGGAAGGGGTGCGAAAACCCTGACCCACAATGTGACCCAAAAATTTGACATTTTGTTGCGCAAACTTATACTTTGAAGGTTTTATCGTTAACTTAGCTCTCTTTATTCTCTGCAGAACCGTTTCCATATGTTTAATGTGCGACTCCCAAGTATCTGAGAAAATTGCGATATCGTCTAGATACGGGACAACAAAATCCTCTAGTCCGTTAAGTAATTCAGCCATGAGTTTACTAAAGAAAGATGGAGCATTCTTTAATCCGAAACTCATCCTTAGGGGTCTGCATGTACCAAAGCTAGTACAGAAGGCTGCGTATCGCTGTGCAGTTTTACTCAAAGGTATTTGCCAATATCCCTTAGATAGGTCTAAGACGGTAATAAATTTAGCCGCCGATACTTTTTCTAAGCGTTCTTCGATATTCGGAAGAGGAAAATATTCCGTTCTAATGATCCCGTTTAATTTCCTGTAATCAATACTTGGACGAGGTTCTTTCCCAGCTACCTCAACTAAAATCATAGGGGACATGTAATCCGATTCTCCTACCTCAATGATTCCTAATTTTAAAATTCGGTTAATCTCGTTTTTTAAGATTTCATTTTGTCAGTGCGACATTCGATAGGGCTTCGTCTTAACTGGTTGATCGCTAACTAAAACTGGATTTCGTGTTCAACCAGATTAGTTAAACCGGGATTGTTTGAAAAACATTTAGAGTATTTACTTAATAATTCGCGCAGTTAATCCATTTGTTTGTCGTGAAGGTGTTTGTTCATCTCGCTAGCCTCGATTACGTCCTCGAAATCATAAACGAGAGAATTGTATTCTAAGTATGGGATTTCTAATTCCTGGTCTGCGAGAGAGTTTTTTGTTTCATCATTAATAATTACGTTAACGTGTTCTGGCCTTTTGTAATATGGTTTTAGCATATTTATATGATAGATTTGAGATGTTTCGCGTCTGCCGGGGATTTCGACTAAATAGTTCGTTTCCGAAATTTTATTTAAAATTGTCCCAGGACCTATCCACTGCACTGCTAATTTATTTGCTCTGGATGTAGCTAACACTAGGACTAAATCCACATCCTTAAATTCACGTTTTACTGCGTTTTTATCATACCAAGTTTTCTGCTTAACTTGCATTTCCTCCATTTTATTTATAGCTACTTCTTGACATCTTTTTATTCTATTTATTAACTTAAACATATATTCAGTGACGAGATCACCTTCTTCTTCCGGTTCCATCCAATGTTCTATTACTAAAGTCTCTGGGGTTCGCAAATTTTTCCCATACACCAACTCTGACGGTGTATACCCTGTACTTTCGTGAGATACAGTCCGTAACGCTAAAAGAATTGACGGAAGATGTTTGTCCCATTCGGAGCCTGCATCTAAACATAAGACTCGAAAGAGTCGTTTCAACGTTCGATGAAATCGCTCAACAGGGTTACTCTGTGGGTGATACACAGAACTATGCCTGAGAAGTATTCCGAATCTTTCAAAAAACTCGGTAGTCAGAGCACTAGTAAAAGAAGTACCCTGGTCACATTGTATTTCACGGGGAAACCCCATCCGACTAAAGGTGTTTAACAGCGCATCTGTGACACTAACGGAACTAATATCAGACACAGGAATAGCTTCAGGGAATTTTGATGACATGCAAATGGCCGTGATAAGATATCGATTCCCTTTAGATTTGATCGGGAGAGGCCCACATGCATCAATATTTAGCTTAGTAAAAACCTCCTGAATAACAGGGACCAATTTTAGTGGAGCTTTCTTTTTATCATTGGGCTTCCCAGCCCTCTGACACTGATCGCAAGTTTTTACAAACTGTTCCATATCTCTATAGCAATTCGGCCAGTAAAAATATCGGTTTAATTTGTCTTTGGATTTCGTAATTCCCAGGTGTGCAGATGTTCCCTCATGACACAAGGATTTAATGGGGTCGCGCAACCCTTCCGGCACTACTATTAACTTCACTACGTTACCTCACTTATCTTCGCGATTTTTGACCAATAATTCCTTCTCTTGCGAATAAACCTGATTGGTAACCTGCACTTGACTGGCTGCCTGTTCGTATAAGGATTTAATCTCCTCGCTATTTTTTGAGCATTGATTAAATTTTCTCACGTAGCCCTTAGCAGCGCTAATTCCGGAACATATTCCTGGAGTGCAGGTATTAAAATTTCGTCCTCTGCATCCGAAGAAACAATTATAACCTTATCTTCCCCTTTTTTAGCATCACCACTATCTATTCCCCTTTCTTCTCTAGCCGCTTTGACTTGAGACCTTGTTTGGACAGCATTCAATATTTCGACTGGCAGGAAATTATAGCCTAAATTTCCTTTTATTAGCTCGGCCGTTTTATTTCCAAGCAAATATCGACCGTGTTGATTTAAGTGATTTCCACAAACCGCTGCCTTAGTTTGCACCGTTCCAAAATTTCCGGAAATTTCCACGACCACCAAAGGTAAACAAACTAATTCTGGGCTTAACGGTTGTTTTACCCAAACATTTTCACCAGAAAAAGAAGAAGGATTTATATGTATTTTGCACATACTTAATCTATTGTCGCTCCCGTATATCTCTAAGAATGTCTATCTCGTGACCATTCACAGAGCCCTTTGTTGTATATGAATTAAGAAAATCCGGGTTTTCATTTCCTTCAATATTATTGAGAGTTTCCGTCGTTTTGTTTTTTGATTAATTTAGGGCAAACGGCTTTTATATGTCCGGGCATATTGCAATGATAACATCTTTGCATCACACGTTTTTCAAAAGTTCTCTCTCTAGTACTCTCCGGAACAGAAGCTCCTAATCTGGGGGAAGTTTTCCCAAATCTATTTTCTTTTTCCTTGACCCCTGAGTATGTCAAAATTTTATCTCATTTCTGCCCCACCTATCCATGGGTTTCGAATTTACCTTTCGGACGTCCTCATAATTATCAAAGAGTTCTGCTATTTGAGTAGCTGATTTAAGGTTTGCCCAATTATCTAAAAAATGATCTTTCATTCTAGCATTGGCGCGTTTTTTTAATTGATCTACCACCATTAGATCTTTAAGATCTTGAAAGGTATTTATTTCTATAAGCCAATCAGCCACTCATCTAGATAATTCGTAATTTCAAAAGTGAAATCCTTCCAGGTGTTATCGGATTTTTTCTGGTGTTGGACAAATTTTTGCCGAAAGACCTCCGGACTTAACTTGAATCATTTAAGTAATAATTTCTTTACATAATCGTAATTTTCGGCTTGTTCCTCCGGTTCGCAAGCAATAAATTGCACGATCTCTAGGGGTAACAAACCCAATAATTGCCCCACTCACTCTTTCTTTTCTATTGACGCCCTTTTAGCCTGGCGTTCAAAGATCACTAGATATAAACTAATATCTGACTGCTTAGGATCGAAATCTGGGATCAATTTTTTTAAGTTTAAATTAGAGGTTACAGAACATATGCATTTGTAGAATCGTTTGATTCATCGTTTACCCTAAATCCGGATTCTATTTTAAACCTTTCTAAATCAAATTTCAGCTGTAATTCTTTCTCTGTTAATGTGCCTGCTCCTTTACTAACTCCTCCAATCTCATTTTTTCAGCCCCTTCTAACTCCTCCAATCTCATTGTTTCAGCCCTTTCTAACTCTTCCAATCTCATTTTTTCAGCCCTTTCTAACTCTTCCAATCTTTTTCCGTTTTCAATGATAGTCTCATACAGATTTTTAACAAATTCCTCTTCATAACCTTCACTGTTAGTGATTGCAATTTTTATGCTAGGGACAGTCATATTTAAAGTGGCATTTATTCCTAATTCCTCAGCAAGTTGCAACATGTCTTGCTTTTTCCCTTTACCAAGGAAAGCCATTTTTTAAACAATATCAAATAAATGTCACGCTAAATTTTGCACTATTTTTTTGTTACTATTCTCTATTAATACAATAACACTGGTTCCATGCATACACAGAAAAACACAAAGAAAAACTTAACACTAAAAATAATCAAAATCATTCAAGAGATTTAAAACACAATAAATCTTAAACTAAAATTGCACACAATGCTTGAAATACAATTACAATTCTCTAGAAACAAAATAACACTGTTCCCATGCAAGAAAAAACACTAAGTATTTCAAAATTTGTAAAGAACATTTTAACCAAAATTCCTAATACAATATGCAGTTTGCAACTCAAAAATATAACAGTACTCACCCATTTGAAATACTCAGCTTGCTGTCAGAAGCAAATTATGTGCAATAATATGGCACTAGTGGTTTTGAACTCTTCCGTGTGAACAATGGTCCTTTTGACCAATCTTGAATCTTTCACCCTTAACAATAAGTGTGGTCAGTTTGAACAGCCTTGAATTCACTCTTGGCACTGCTTCAAAGATGAATTCAATCGCAGCACTGCTTCCGAAAATCGCTTTTCCTTCGGACACTGTGGCCGTAAACACTAAAAATCAGTTTGATCTTCTTTGAGCAGTACGCTCTTTTTCTCCGAAGCTGAATTCAATCGCAGCACGGCTTGCGAAGATCACTTTTCCTTCGGACACTGTGTGGCCGTAAACACTATAGATCAGTTTGATCTTCTTTGAGCAGGACGCTCTCCTTCTCCTAAGCTGAATTCAATTGCAGCACGGCTTCCGAAGATATCTTTTTTGCTCCCTGCGTTGCGGTCCGTCCGTAAAAACCCGAAATTTCTCCTCTCACGGGTCCTGAATGCTAACTTTTTATCCCAAAGCGCTGCCACCAAAACTCTAAGCTGTAACGTTTGAAAGAATAACGGTAGCGTATTCTTGGTTAATTTAAATATGGAATTTATTTACGTCACAACTATTGAATATTATTTATAGAATGATACATTACAGTTATTAAAGTTAATTATAGATTGTTAGAGTCCACTATTTTGTGAGAGGAGGATTCGTTGGCCACCGCTCGCGTGCAAGTTCAAAGCATCTTTCCCCTCATCTTCCGGTCGAAGAGCAAGATTCCTCGGGGGTCAAAATGGGGTTGCATTGCAGCTGCAGATGCACGTGTGGGTGTCGGGTCCACAATGAAGCCGACTAGATGTTGATGTTTTGGAGAAGTGACGTTACAACCTATACAGAAAGGAAAATGGAAGATTGCATTCTAATTTGCCATTTATTATTGTGATCCTGTCATATGTATATACATACTTATATTAATTGTAATTATTTAATAAAAAGTAACTAAAATAAACATTTTCTTCGTTGACCTAAGTAGGAATTGACTTAATTTTTTTGTTTTATATAACTTGTTTTTTGTGTGTTTTAATCTGTTTCTACGCCAGCGGGAAACCCATCTACAATTCAAACCAAAAATCTGCTTTTGGTTTAGTGTAGAGTTGTATATATATATATATATATATATATATATATATATATATATATATATATATATATATATATATATATATATTTCATTTCCTTCTAAATCATTATCTTTTGATTTAGATTGAAGATTGGATGAGAGAGAGAGAGAGATCGTTTTTGAGAAAGTGTTAGCTGTGATGAGTTTTAAAAGTGGATAAGCCCTATGGGAAAATAAATCTTAAATGGGAAACAAGATATTTGTTAAGGCTTACTTAAACACAAACATATGCATGCATAAATGCGAATGTGGTCCAGCATTCCCAAAACCAATCCTTATTATATACATGCATAACCAAACTCAATTACAAGTATGCAGTTTGAATTAGAATGTAATATAAGCAACGTGTAGTAGTTTCTTCCAAAATATTTCGAGATATATTTTATCTAAAGGCTTAAGAGCCATTGTAACCTAGTGGTCAAAATCATAAACTCGTGACCCTCATGTCATGAGTTCGAGCTCTAGTGACACTGAAGACCCATGTGTAAGGAAGCTAATGCATTTTAAATCTGTTGCGGATAAAAGTCCTCGCTTTGGCATGGCGTGGAAGTAAGGAGAATGGGTCAACTGCTCAGATGTCGTCGCTTGACCAGAGCTCACAATGACATGGTCCATCGCCAGTAGCCCTCACAATGCTTTAGAGAGTACGACGGTAATAAGCGTTTGGTGTAATTCATCCTGCAAATCAGGTCAAATTGCACGCCAAAATTGGCAAAAGGTGGGTGAGGGAGTAAGTGAGTGAATATTAACGTCACACTGTTCAGCTACACGAGGGTTTTTGGTGACGGACCACATAATTTTGAACCATGGTCAAGTGAAGTGGACGACAACTGAGCTGGCACTCCCTTCTCCTAACTACCACACCACACCAACGGGAGGACATTTCAGCTCTCGACAGATTTAACGTGTATCGCTGCCCTACACGGCGGGTCTTTAGTGGTACTGGGATTTAACTCGTAACAAAGCAAGCCACGATTCGATACCTATACCACTCGGCTACTGCGGCCACTTAATGGGCTGTGGGAGTCTCGTGGTTAGGGTCACAAACTCAAGTCCAGCGTGTCATGAGTTTGCCGAACAGCGGTTCTTCTCAAACTTTCACTCCCCCTCCCGCTCTCCTAATTATCACCCACAAAAACGGGGGGACGTTTCAGCTCTCGACAGATTTAGCGTGCATCACCACCCTACATGGCGGGTCTTTAGTGGTTAAGGGCTCAAACTCATGACATGCCTGCCATGATCCGATACCTTGACCACTGGACAACCGCAGCCCTAAAATGGGCAGAGGAATCTGGGGCAAGACAACATCTATCCGCGTTAACAGTGGCCGTGGTAGCCGTGTGGACAAGGCATCGGATCATGGCTGGCCTTGTCACGAGTTCGAGCCCATTACCACTAAAGACCCGCCATGTAGGGCAGCGATGCACGTTAAATCTGTCGAGAGCTGAACATCCTCCCTTTGGTGGGGTGTGATATCTTAGAGAGGGGGGTGCCATCTCAGGTTTTGTCCACGTCACTTGACCATGGTTCAAAATTACGTGGTACGTTGCCAAATGCCCTCGTGTAGCTGAACTGTGTGATGTTAATATTCACTCACTCCGCGTTATTTGACCTCCATTCATAATAAACAGGAGGTTTAAAATGATGTTACTTTTATGATGGTGAGCTCCATAGACACTAAAAAGTTGGATGCAGTGAGAAAGTATCCTACTCATGTAATATTGAAGGAAACACACACAAGTGATCGTGAGTGTCATATATTTATTTACTTTGTGAGTTATTCCCCCGTGGGTGATGCCTTACTCCTAAGTTACCTTCGGGACCTAGAGGTTTGGGGTTGAATGAAGAACCAGTCGTTGTCATGATCTTAAAATGTCTTTATAAGGATCTTAATTTTAACTCTAAGAATAATAATATTTATATTATAACTTAGCGGATCTGAGGTGAGAAAACACACAATGCGTATTTCCAAATAAGTGCGATCTTAACCACTATATTTAACTTCCCATCTTTTCCTAATCTGTTTATATCACAGTTACTAATAGATACTGGAATGATACTACCTTTATCTCTTGTTTAAACGCAATCCTTTCGGATTCTCAATATCTTTAGATTATCTCTCGTGGAATTGGATCCACCTTGACTTGATCGTTTATTAAGGATAGCGTCACACTCAACGACGGCTTTCTTCTCTTCCTTCAGTTCACGCGCTTTAAACCAGACTAGCATAATCCCTTCCCAATAGGCCATACGCTTACGTCAAACTTCTGCTATTTAAAAGGTTTCTAATTTGCATGTTCACGTTTTTCTTCTGGATTTGGTTGGAAAGAATTTACCTTTTTTTGGCCCAAAAGAACCCAAGAGGAGATTTTAGTAGAAAACGCGATGAGCCCGTCTAACTTTCTTAATATCTTATCTCATCTATCAATACACACACAAATAAATCTTGATTAATACATTTCTTGATTAAATACATCATTCTTCATTAAATACAGTTCTATTAATTAAACACAATCAGATACAAATCAATTTACACACACACACAGTCTCAAGAAACTATCTCTTTCCCAGACCACACCCCTGTGGCCGCTCTCTTTCACCGACGGAATTCCTTTCCCTTTCCGTCCAAAAACAAATCCGCGCTTCCCAAAAAAAGGGACTTTTCTCTTTTTCGTGACCGCCTGGCTACCGATCCAACAATGCTCTCCACTTATTTTCCTGACCCAGTCTTAGCGCTTCGCGCTAAACAAAACGAGGAACCTTTTCCTCCCTCGACCGTGCCCTTCCGAGTCAAGCCAACTTCTTCTGAGGTCAAAGCCCTCTTCCAAAATACATTAACCCTCTAAAGCCAAGCCAACACTCCACCTTCTGTCTCGCCAACAGCAGTCTTAGATACTACAGTGAGTCTACTTCTTTGTCGTACCCCAAGCATTTTGTGTACCCCCTTGGAGGTACACGTTCACCACTGCCTTATGATACAAAGCATTTAGAACAGTTACAAAAATCAAGTATGATTATTTTAATGAGTTTCTTCATTTAATTCCTTAATTTGCGACTAAAATGACGAAAAAGTAATTTGTTTAAATTAGCTTTTTAAATTAATCATTTGGAGAGTCGAATGAAAAAAAAATTCCCCAATAATCAACTAGTTTTATTTAACTTCAGAAAAAATTGTAAATTAACTAGTTTCTTTCTTCATTTGATGATGTATTGCTCTCGTTGGGGAGTTTACCCAACGAGAGCAATACATCTAAGAACTCATTAATTAATAAATTTCTTTTTACAATTTCGTTTGATGATATGCCAATTGAATTTATTATCTAGATTTGATTACAAGAGTTTTTCTTTAAATTATACGACTCAACGAAACTATAACTAAGGAATATTATTAAACCAAAATTCTGGTTAATCATTAAAAAAGTAATACTTTGTAACACCGATAAAGAAATTGTTTAAAGATTTGTACTAAAAAAGTGAAAATATTTTTTTTAAAATCTAGTAAATGTTATATAGATTGTGATATGCATTATAAAATATCTTTTGATTAATCTCTCTTATTCCTTTAACTTACTAGGTTCAACATTACACTTTCTCTCTAGAACTTTATTCAAAAATTGATACAACAGAAAACCTCAAGCAATGTATTATTTATTCTCCTTTTATTTTCCGTAATATATATTAGCATCAATGACTTTTTACGTTAATTTAATCAAAATCAAAGGGATAAGATTGAAAGAATTTATTAATCGTCCCCGAATTTTTTGATAACAGTTTGCTAAATACAATAATACACAATACAAATACACAATTTTTTATAAGCATATTGTCACGTAGCGAGGAACAAGGTGATATTACCCAATACAAGATTTATTTTATCGTAGTATCTTACACGGGCACCACCACAACTGCAGTACTTTTATGTCCACCTGGTGGAGAGTTCTAGAATGACCACCAGGGGAAGATTAACATAAATTCAATTTACATAACTTGCAAATGTCCATAATAATAAATAACGAAAGTCATGATTAAAGTTAACAAACAAGTATTTGAGAGGCTCAAACCCGAGCCGCCTGCTTGATAGAGCAGTGCTTTAACCGTTCAGCCGCTCAGAGCGTATCAGTTTGTGACAATATTATTATAACTAAACATATTTTTTACCATAATAGAATAGCAACACGAGGGTGTAACGTTTTCCCACCTCGCAGCTGATAGATCGGATTTTCTATGAAGGTAACATTAGGCCGTTCATATCCCCACGTGCACCCCTAAAATATTGCAGAATCCCTTTATCTGACATCACACCGGCAGCCATAGCTGAAAATATATAACATCTGCTGCCCCCCCCCGTAGAAAAACTTAAGTAGAATTCAAGATGTTTGAAGAGACTTCCGCACCCCAAGAGAGTGCTGAGGCAGAGCGCTTCGAACAGTTGAAAAGAGACATTCTGTTTTTCCCTCTTTCCATGAAGTATTTTCTGTAGTATTACAGAAGGTCATTCAAACTCTTAATGAAAACGATTTTGATAGTTAATTTTTATCAATGAATACCGTATTTTTTGTGGCAATTTGCTTCTATTTGATGGCCATGGTACTTGACAATAGTTCTAGATCAAATTTTTCATGAAAGTAAACATTTTCTTAGCACTGTCATGCAAATTTTACTCCATTCCACTTGAGTTCGTTCACTGTTCATGGATGGCGTTTTCCTCGGGCTCATTTTTATAAGCTAAAATCAGTCCATTGAAGAAACGTAGGGTGATTTTACACTATTTCATCAAAAAAAGTATGCTATATTTCTGATTTTTTCTTTGCTAAATAAGCAACAGTTGACTTAGATGTCTGACTTGAGGTTTCGTCTATATGAAGCTCAATATCCCTTCCATCTAAGGTTGACATTTCTTTTTCAAAAAATGGTTCTTCAATATACTAATGATAGTAGAATGAATTAATTTCGGCTTTACTTGAGGCTTTTTTTATTTTAAATTTGCCATTGTTAGAAAATGCGGCTACTATATCATGAACTTGTATCATGATAGAGCTAGTACATCTGTCATGAACTTGTATAATGGTAGAGCTTGAACATCTATCATGAACTCTATTATTTTGTTAACTTTACTGTACTCCGACGAAGCCATTTCGTACTGTCATTCCCGTCAGTTCAACAATAAAAATTATATATATAAATATATATATATATATATATATATATATATATATATATATAATTTTTTATTCCAGATACTTAAATATACCTATATTTCATCGAGTGTTTCCACAAATTTCCATTTTTCAGCATTTAGGCGTTTTTTATATAATTTTAAACAATTTGATTTACTTTTAGCAATCTGTTCTATAAAAGAGACGAACTGAAGACTTAAATACCCTTTTTTAGCTTTAAATTTTTATGAATGATTTTATTTACAGGGTGATGGGCTCATTGAGCTGTCTATTAATTGTTCTCTTGGGTTCTTCGGGACCTAAAAAGGCAAATTCTTTCCAACCAAATCCAGAAGCAAAGCGTGATTATGCAAATTAAGAACCTTTTAAATATCAGAATTAGCGTAAGTGGGGTGGACTTTTGGGAAGTTATTATGCTATTTTAAGTTTTTAGTTTAAGCGTGTAAGCTGAAGTAAGCCGATATTCCAGAGTTCAACTATTCGAGCCAGTGTGTTCAAGTCAAGGTGGATACCATTCCACACGAGATAAACCATAACACCATTTTGGATTCGAGAGATTAGCGTCTACCCAAGATATAGAGGTCGGATCGTTCAAATTAATACTAGGAACTGTGTATAAACTGAAATTAAAAATAGGAGGTAAAGTTAAATATAGTGATTAGGTCACGCTGATATTTGATTATACGTATTGCCTGTTTCTTCACCTCAGATCCGCTAGGTTAAAATATAAATATTATCATTGCATAGTGTTTAAGTTAAGATCTTAATAAAGAGATATTAAAATTATGGCAACGCCTGGTTCTCCCTTCACTCCCACCCCCCTAGGTCACGAGGATAATTTAGAAGTAAGGCATCACCCACGGGTTAATGCCTTACAACAGTTCCGGAAGACATTCCTAGTTTCGATGCAATTAATCTTTGAGTCGGTGAATTTTCTTTTAAGATCAGGTACTTCACTTTCCTGATAGTTGCCTGTGTTCGAACAGTCTTAGGATGAAGTTTGTGTCATGTTTAATTTTTACTTTCAGCTAGACGTTTATTTTTTTTCCTTGCAAATTTAATGCACGAGTATCACAAATACCTTTGATTGAAATGCAATAACTGATATTTTTACCGCTTTTTAATTTGTTGATACGAATATTTTTCCTGGGAAATATCAGTTACGTAACCTTCGAGCCATATATAAATTTTAAGAGCCAAACCATTTTAAAAATAAACAAATATATTTTATTTTCCAATCAAAAGAAAATAATAGCAGACGATTATTATGAAGTTGCCAAAGTTTTATCTCAAAATGCACACGAGAAATGAAGTACAAAGTCTTTTCCGTAAAGTGCGAGTGGCCATTTGAAAAACACTCAATAGTTTGAATAGATTATCTATGTCTGTAAATATTGTATTTAATAGCATTAGGCATAATAAATCAATTTAATATTCCTCAAGTCTCGCACAGATCATCAGTTTTAACAATATGTCACATGGGCTATTGAAGATCTTCTACTCTACAAACACTACATCTTCTACAACGTCATTGGGAGGACTTCTAGCCACGACCGATTTAACATGGGATCTACATGGGATCAGTACAAATCCTCAACACTGCTAGCAACGAATTCGAATTAATAAGGTGACCAGTTTATTTTCCCATGGAAAGGAGGATGAAAAATTTGAGAAAAAAATACAACGTAAATATATATGACACATTTTATTAATACAAACAAAAATACGCTAATTATGATTACAACCCTTTTAATTATTTAATTAAATGAGTATATACTCATTGAATGGATTTTTTTGTTTGTCAATATATTATTTTCTAATCTATCGGAAATTTCGGAGAAGAAAATATCCTTCATTTTTACTCTAAGGACTGCAGTTAAAATATCAACATTCAATCTTGATTTCTCACTTGTTCAAAAATTACCAACTGAAAAGGCTCTGTTAAGGTATCCGACTACGTTCCGAACCGTGATTTTGCAAAAGCGCATAAATGGATAATTTTCATGATATTTAGTGTCACTTAGATTAGAATATATGCATAAAAGTGCTTTAAGGACATTTTGACAAAAAAAATTAACTTAAATACAATGCTTTGGCAAAAAATTAACTTAGAATGATCTTCTTTCCAAATGTTCTCCTTTTGTGAAAAAGGGTTCTATTATAATAATATTTTGCCTCTATACAGCTCATGCCTCTCTACAGAGGCTCAACTAGCATTTTTGAAGTATATAACTTAGAAAGGGGTTTATTTTTTTTTTCATATTTTACGACAACTGAGGGGAGCAATTTTAAGAAAAAAACCCGCCAATAATTATTCCAATTGGTCGTAACTCTGAAAATAATGTGAATTTTTCAAAAATTCTAGTTACGCCTCTGTAGAGAGGTCTGAGCTACATACAGGCAAAATATTATTATAATAGAATCATTTTTCACAAAAGGAGAACATTTAGAAAAAATATTATTCTAAGCTAATTTTTTGCCAAAATATTGTATTTAAATAAATTTTTTTATTGTCAAAATGTCCTTAAAACAATTTTATGCATGTATTCTAATCTTATTGACACTAAATATCATGAAAATTATCCATTAATGGCCTCATTTTTGACTTGGTTAAATATTTCTCTCATTCCACCTTTTTTCAATTTCAGCATGTTAATTTTCCACTTGTTTCAATTTGTCATAATTTAAATATACATTCAATCTTCCAATTTCTTCAAAAAGCCATTGTCAACGATTCTAATATCAGGAATTTCTTTTCATAAAAAATCCACGCAGTTTTCTATATTTGCCCCATTTACTTGTGGTGAAGTCAAAAAACACCATTGAAAACTGTTATTTCCTGTGATATTTTTGTTTCAGATACGCCTTCTTTTGTCTTCAACATATTGGAAACATGTTTGAATCATCTCTGAATACGGAGAATAACAGATCAGTTTTAAAATATTGAAAAGGGGGACAAATAGGAGGATACTTTTCAAGGAAGGACAGGACCTATATAAAAGGAGGACTGTCCTTCCTAAAGAAGGATGATTGGTCACCTTATATTAATAGCCCTTCTCTCTCTCTCTCTCTCTCTCTATATATATATATACACATCATAGGAGTCAGATGAATTTGTTTAGAAACAAATTGTGTTAAAAAATAATAGATTCTACTTCGTAGAAGACGCAATCATGTGTGTGTGCTTCTATGTTCTTCCAGTAAAAGTTTAACAGATATATCTGGATCAGTGCTTCTCAAACTTTCTCTATACACGCGACCCAATTTTCAATCACAATTTTCATGGCGCTCCCCTTCCATGCAATAATAATGCATAGAATTCAATAATAATATGGTTTGATGTAAATCTACAATACGACTTTAATTATAAACCGTACAATTCATTAAGATAAGTATTAAATTTGTATATAATTTGATGACGTGCCCATAGAAATACTGGTAATTATTAAACTTATTCTTTACTTAGTACTGTTAAATTAATTATGAAATACATGATGCAGTACTGATACATTTATAAGTGATTCTTAACTCAGTGTAAATGTGTATTTTTTTTTTATTATGTCATAATGCATTATTTTTTCTGTTTCTTTTCAGTAAATTAATAATTTGTTTAAATAATGTTTGTTTTCGACTTTTCGATGTACTCGCGCCCCCCTTGTAGGGTTATCACGCCTTCCTAGGGGGCACGCCCTACAGTTTGAGAAACACTGATCTAAATGGATGCAAATTCCACACATCCCTAACTTCTTATACCCTCGTACTTACTTTGGAATTCAGATCATCACCACAGCAACAAACATTTCTGTAATTGCAAACAAATATAACGAACCATCCTTTCTAATGGACCTAACAGCTCGTATTTCCCCAAAAGATAGGATTCTATTCAGATCTCGGTAACATCAAAAAGTTGTTTCCGAAAACCACGTCCTTAATTCGATTGAACATCCCCCGAGTATTCGATTAGAATAATCATCCAGCAAAATATTCAAAGAGAACGATTCCCTTCATTTCTGCTGTAAAGAATGCTATTCCCCTAATCCTTCCTCCCTTCACTTTCTTCTTCTAAAATTAAACAAGATCGGTCCGCTTAATTCATTTGTGGATGTTAAGGCTCCTGAACAAAATGAACTGATTAGAAAATGAAATTTGGAAACATGGGTCGTTACCCAACTCGGATCGGTTGCGTCACGAGATAAAATGGGCTGTCTGGAGGCTAAGGGATTAACTTGGACGCTTTCGAAGTTTAGAAAAGGAGCAAAATAAATGAAATATTCAGCACCTGTAATCATTTGATACGACTTTGAGCAATTTAATATTCATCGTCTTTAATTATCGTTTGGTCTTAATCTGTTCGAAACTTAAAGATTCATTTATTATAAATTGCTGCATGTTTCAACACATTGTTATGAAATTATTCAATTCATATTGGAAACACTCTATTTCTATTACACGGTTTGTTAACAAAAAAAGCAGGAGAATGAAATATCCCCAAGAGCCTGCATGACATTCTGCATAAATTAACGAAATTTAGATTGAAAGAAATCGGGAACGAGAGAAAGATAAACATCCACAAAAAGGATTTGTCTGTATCCACTCTTGTGATATACAAATTTTGTAATATTTATTTTTTCTAAAAGTCTACACCACACATAGTTTCTCAAATTGTGGGACACGCTTCCCTAGAGGGACGTCATATCCCTACGAGGGGGGAGGGCGAGCTTATAAATATATGGATACTGCGCAATGTATTTTATAATTAATTTAACAACACTAAGTTACGAACAAGTTTAAAAGTTACCAGTGACCCCATGGGCTTGCCATTCATAAATAAATATACGATCATTAGCACTTATTTTTATAATTTGTACGGTTTATAAATAATTTATAATTTTATGGATATCAGTGCACACACAGAAAATATCGTTTTCCGGAAAGACATATACACGTCGGGGCAATTAACGATTTATCTGAGAGGGATGTTTATATACGCCGGTGGAACTTAAGAGGTTAAAGTCGTATTGTAGCTTTAGCGTCAAAATATAGTATTATTGAATTCAATACATATTTGTAGTATGGAGGGGTACGTACCACTGGGCTGTCACTGTGCCAGGGATCAAAATTAGGGGTGATGTAACAATGGCATCCCATACCATCACGTACTATGGGAGCGGTGTGTCGCTGTAAAGGGAAAGAAGGATTGATGCATTTACCGCGGGTTCTCCACGCACGAAGGCGATTGCCATCACTGCTCAAACTGAATATAAATTCGTCATTGAATGCTACCTGGCCACATTCCATTACTGACCAATCCCGTCTTGCATGACACGAGTCTAAACAGAGGTGTGTGTGTGAGTGTGGAAGCAGACTGAATGGGCCCCCCGATGCCAGGTGTCTTTCAGCAAGGCGCCTTGCGATGGTTCGGGAAGACGCAGGAGCCCGTGGTACAGGTGCTGCCTATTCCTGGACAGCAGCTAATGAGGAGGCTGGCTCTACACGTGGGTGTCGTATGATGTAACGGTCTTCTAGACCACTGGTCTGTCTGGCGCCCTAAACCTGGTCGCCGTATAAGTGATGTCCCTTCTGTTCACTTTTCCAAACACTTTCTCATAGTCAAATCACAAGGGCCTACTGGGTGAGCTACTCTCAGAACTGACCACTCAGCGTCCATCTTCCCGATGATTCTTCCTCTCTCCAACTCTGACAGCTACTCATGTCTTCGGTGGTAGAGCAACAGCATGTCTACCTCAGCGTTTCCTTTGTAAAAGTTATACTCAAATAAGCTCCGATTTATACTCTAAAGAAAACGTTAAACGCCCTTAAGGGGCATTACGCAATACACAATCACACTGCATATCTGCCCGACATGTACCTTCAAGCTAAGTTTCGTTGCGATCCCACAATTATTTCTTGGTTCGCAAATTTTTATGTCAATGAGTGTTTCACTTTTTGCTATTAAAAATGAAAAAAAGATCAAGGTGAAAGACTTTCCTTGTCAATGGAGGGCTGCCACGTATTGAAGAAAACAAAGTCAAAATAAAACAAAGCTTGTGAACTTCTAAAAAGTTTAATTGCTACCACACACATAATACATTAGACTTTACACACACAACTAACACGACACACACTAGACAAATAACATTTCTATTAATAACAACTTGTTCAAGATATCATGTAGTTTCTCAATCTTTCTCTGCGCGTTTCTTCCACGTGTCTATTTATATATTCAATTATATCAGTTCCTTCAAGCGGTGGCGCTGTAGGTTTCTTTTGGTTAGGAATAGCTTGATTGGGAGTCGCTTGGTTTAAAGTTTGTATCAGAGTGTATTAAATGGACAACTTTTAATCCCGATAGGTTTAACGTACCCCAGCTGCCCTACACTGCATATCTTCAGTGGTACTAGGACTTTAAAAACAAAAAAAAATATAATCGCAATATTCTAGCGTTGCATTACATGTTGCTTAATCTGTAAGTCTACATTTAAGAATTCTCGAAATGTCTAAGGTTATATTTTATAACTTAAAAAAGTAGAAAATGTAAAAATACAAACAATTCTATTAATAAAAAAAAACTTATAATTTGTTATCTTGAATTTGTTACCTTGTGGCCGTGATAACCTAATGGTCAAGCTAATGGACTCGTGGTTGGCAAGTCATGAGTGCAAGCCCAGTACCGCTGAACACCCACCACGAAGGGGAAGGATGCACGTTAAATCTTTCGCAACTCAAACATCATCCCTTGATGTTGTGTGGAAGTTAGGAGAGGGCTGCTAGCTCAGATGTCGTCCTCGTCTGGTGGGCATGGCTCAAAATGACGAGATCCTTCACTAAAAGCCTCCAGTAGCTAAATAGTGCAACGTTAAAAATCGCTCACTCATCTTTGTTGATATATGTTATTACCAAATCATAACTTTTTTAGTACAGTTGGATCCAAATTATGTTGCACACATGTATAGTAAAACGTGCACAAGGTTGGGTAATGATTACTTAGTTGTGTGGAAATACCTTTCGCAAAATATACGCACATCTCACCCAACATTTTTAACAAAACTTTTATTTATTTTCATATTTTATCTATTCGTTTGTTAGTGATTTGAAAAGGGTAATAATTTTGGTAGAAAACGAAATCATCTCATCGGATTTTCCCTTCATCCCTATTCAGAATGAAGTAGTTGTTAAAATATCTTTTGCCGAATTTTGCCTGCTATTTTTTCTTATAAATCGTTCTCAATAGGTTTCAAATATTTAATTATAATACATTAAAACCTGTTTTTGTACTGTCCTTTGTATACGAATTTATTTTTTGTGCAATTTTATTTTTGTACTATCTTTTTTAATGTGGTATTTGAATTTCCACGACATTGGTGTCACTGTAATTTTTTCTATCAATGTACGTGCATACACTTCAAGACGCTCTGTTCATTGGTTATTGACAGTTTCTCGACAACACACGTTCAATTGTTTTCTCTCAACGCACTAACTGTACGTACTTGATTGAAGAGAAACTTTCAGTGAGAGTGGCATTATCAATAGTTTGATAGATTATGCAGATGAACAAGAACTGGATTCTTTGAGAGCGGATAAAATATTTGCAGGATATAGCTTTACAACAATTCGGAAAAGCATTTTCTTAAAATAGATATTTATTTCAAAAGGAGTTTGAAATTCCAAAACGAACTTCGATCATGCATATCTGGTTATTGTGACGTTCAGAAGCAAATGGCCAACCGACCTTCGTCACAAAAACTTATCAATTACTTTATGGTGTAAAAAATAAATTAATTGAAATTGTCTCTTCAAGTAAAGCGAAAGCGATTTTGAACTAATTCATCACAGAAATTACGCACTTTGGATTACGATAAGTAGCATTTAATTATGTATGGATATCTGAAAATTTCTTCATGAATACAATGAGAATTTAATGTATTTAAACTGGGAAATTTAAGTATTTGTTTTCTTTGGAAGTATTTTCCCATTAATTTCTTAACTAATTTACGTATTTTTAAATGCGACTTTTTCATGCGGTGCTTTTCCGCCGGCAAAAAGAAACAAAAAATTTGTGGTATATATATGTCAACAAAGTTGTTAATTATTAGAAAAGTATGTAAGTATTAATATGAAATGTTCACACATTTTTTATGCGGTTCCCATCTACTGCACAGAAACAGGTTTTACTGTTTTACGACATTATCCTATTGTCCTACTTTTAACTCCGTATTAATATTAAAAAATAATTTATTAATACTAAAATCAACTGATGCCGTAGAGAGATTCAGAAGGTTACGGTTTGAAGATGCTCATGCTTACTGAAATCTTTCTAATTAACTCCGAAAAAATGCTCTTTGAAAAAATTTTTGAAAAAGAGTTGTTTTTTAGGCATTAACTCGTTCAAAGAAAGCGAGTCAGATATTATCGTTTCATTTTTTGTGCTGTGTGTAATCACCGAAGCCGTTTTTAAGCAAAAATTTTTCCATAACAAATGGGGCCGCGGTAGTCAATTGGTCAAGGTACCGGATCATGGCTGGCTTGTCACGAGTTCGATCCCAATACCACCAAAGATACGCCGTGTAGGGGAGCGATGCACGTTAAACCTGCCGAGAAGTCAAACATCCTCCCGTTGGTGTGGTGTGGTAGTTAGGAGAGTGGGGGTGCCAGTTCAGCTGTCATCCTCGTCACTTGACCATGTTTCAAAATGAGGAGATCCATACTCAAAAGCCCTCGTGTAGCTGAACATAGTGACGTTAATATTCACTCACTCATGGCTAAGTATAATTAAAACATTTTACAAAATTCTTTGCAGCTCCTAAAAAGAAGCACCGCGTCTGCAATGGGCGCCACTTTGCGCAGTTGGGGGTTACTAATCATTCTCATCTACAGAATAATTAGTATCGCTGTGATAGAGTAACGTGTTGTTGAACTACGATGTGTGACACAAAAAAAAGGTACAACAAATTGCAGAATCAGTTTTCCATGAAATTATCAACATTGAAGTAGTACCCTTTAGTATTCACACACTTCTGCATTCGGTGATGTCAATTCTGGTAACAGTCCTGGAACGAGGTTTTCGGAAGTCCTTTTAGGAAGTTTTCTGTTTTTGCCTAAACCTCTTCAACTGAGGTACAACGGTTTCCCTTTCAGAATGATTTAACTGTAGGAAATAGAAAGAAAGTCTCATGGGAACAAGTCAGGCTAATAAGAAGGATGCTCCATGACAATAGTGTTTTTGATGGTCAGAAACTGCTTGACAGAATAAAGGTCATATGAAGCGAATGTATTGCCTTGGTGTAATAGCCATCTATCACTCCACAATTCTGGCATTTTCTCCCTATCTTTTACTCAAAGTTTTTTTCGTACTTCAATGTAGTTGTGTTGATTGACAGCTTGGCAACTGATGTGAGTGGCAAACCATTCATATGACGAAATTTGGTTACGCTTTGGTCGGTAATTGCTGACCTTGGGCGCCCAGCAGGTTCATCATCTTCCACACTGACTCTTCCCCCTGAGAACTTCTTATACCATTCAAACAAATGTGCACTAGACAGTTTCATCTCCATAACCAACAGTTAATATTTTAAATTTCGTGGCTGATTTCATGTTTCACTAGAAACTTGATGTTAATTCGACATTTTTTCGGTAGAATGGAGTTGAACATGTTCACTCAAGGACGCAGAACTCCTAACCGGCAGGATCAATTAAAGCGAAACTGGTTGCATGGATAGATGAGGTATGGGGAATGACGTTGTCAAAATAATTGTTGACAACTCCACACTCTTTTCAAGCTACACACTTAGTGTCTCCTTTTTTGTGTCTTAAATACCAAAAAGTTATGGCAATTCTCCTGGAGGGGTGGGTGAACAGTTGTACAGCTTGTGAGAGGCTTGCAACTCTCTCTCTCTCTCTCTGGCACCTAGATGTGTGGGAGATAGGGAAGAAACACTCGACAGAATCCAATTAATCTATTTACCACTCAAAGAACAGTCACAATTTCAACTAATAATAATAAAAGTACGTTTCAATACTATAACCTCGAAAGTGGAACAACGACGGTGAAACGTGAACGATTAGGACACTATCAAACTTGATCCTTATCTTGATAAAGGATCTAACCTGTCATCCATTTTAATCTAAAATCAATTCAATCATAGTGAACAATCGTCACTTTAAAGTTTCCTCTTAATAAGTATCAAATCACAATATTTCGAATATTATACCTTCAATAGCAATCTCACCTGACTCGAGTGTATCACCTCTCCTACTCTCTCTTCAAGCTAGAAAACCTCGACTATATATGTATAGTAAGTTAATATAAATATCACGATTCTCTTCTTCCGAAGGGTTGGTTGAGAATAACGCAAATTGATAGCCCCAAAGATTTCTCAAGAGGATTAATTGAAGGAACGCGTATAAATCCGTTGTGATTCCTCACAGGCTGTGGGTATCATCTCTTCATCCACGCGACCTGAGTTTGTGGGGACTAAAGATTGACCACTCAAAGCTTCCATAATAGAACTAGTTTATTTTTATCGCAATTTATATTAAGTAATGCAACACAAGTCTGTGAGACTAATGATCAGGAGAGCTAAGACATAAACTACAATTCTTAACAAACAGCGCATTAAACCTTACTCCCTACCTTTATGATAAATTAACCACCGAATCTATATTTATGGACGATTCCTTAACTTACTAGTATCCGCTCTAATATATTAAAGTTTGATAATACCTATTTTACCGATATTCCACGGCGAACAACTATCAAATTTATATCGTCAATATAATACTGTAACCCAACTTGATCCTTCAAATGAATAAACTTCTAGATTAGAACCCACTTCTATATGATTTTTATAATACTTCCTAACACTTTCTAGTCTATCATTAGAACTTTTCCTTAGCACTCATAGAACTCTCCTTCTAAGAACTCCACTTAGAGCCCTACGCGAATACTAAAGCTCCAATCTATACACATTCCTAATCTGCATAATCCCGTTCTCTTCTTAAGTTGTTTGGAAAGAAATGCCATTCTGTCCCCGAAGATTTCCCAAGAGGGTTTTAGTGGAAGGCGCGATAAAGCCTCGTCCCCCTGTTACCAGTTTAATTTCTAAATCTGTTGGCGTGGTGCTGAAATTTGAAGAGGAGGTTTCACCTCATGTGTTGCCCTCTTCGGCTGACCGTAACTCGAAACTAATCAGTTGGTCTTCAATAACTTTCGAATTGCTTTGAAATGCTACGTTAATAAACAATCTATCAATCAAGCGTACGAAAATCAAAGAGCATGTTACATGAAAAAAGGGATTTCACAAATTATTATCCATGATAACGTGCATAAATTTCTATATATAATTTCTGTGCATAGCACTGCCTAGTATCAAATATTTACAAAGAGCTCGCATAATAATCAGCTTTAGTGGGCAAAGAACAGAGCATCTCATTAAGACTTGTTCTCAGGTGGAGTCGGAAAGTAATCCCCGAAAACTAGGGAAATTTCATGTCTGACCCTAATGACAACTGTAACCAATCACACTTGGAAGCGAAATCAATGGAATTAGTTGAAGTTGAGAGTCATTGATTTTTCTGACTGTGTTTAACGAACAATACGTTAGTTTACGGCTAACTATTCAGACGGAAGTAATTCACTTGATTCTGCTGATAGGTAACCGAGATATTGGAATTTTACTGCCTCCTTCTCTCAGCCACTTCTGACGAAAAAAGAGACACAATTCTTTTGGGAAAAGAAAAAATCATTTTATTGTAAAGATTGTAAGGAACTCTTTTTTCGGAAATGTTGATGTGGAATTAATTATTGCGTACGAGATTTTTCCTGTATTATTAAAAAATACTATTTGTAGAAACAATTATCTGGGGAAAATGAAAAAGATTCAGATTTATATTAAAAAATACAGATATAAAGAGAAATCTTTTTGGAATACATACAAGTAAAACATTTTTGGAATTATTTACACAAAAAATGATTTTAACACAAATTTTAACAAAAAGAATGACACATTTTCAAAACATTCTCCTTTTATTAAAAAAATGTATTTATAAAATAATCGTTTACCTATCTATACCCACGACTTTTATGCGGGTGTTGAACTAAATGTATTAAACATTTCACACACATCATTTTCAGAGTTATAATCCATCGAAATAAGAATGGGTGTTTTTTATTGATTTCTCTATGGATGTTATAAAATGTAAATAAATCAACGTCTAAATTATAAATTACTAAAATTAATTCCGGTATGGAAGTCCTAGCTATAGGTAGTATGATTCGAAAATACGGTGACGGCTGCCAATGCTGACGACTAAAGCAAGTACCTTAAACAACTTGAAATGGATTTTCTCAACCCTCCCCTATCTCCTATTTCTCCAGGTTTGTTTCGTCCATGTCATGTGGCCGAACCACACGCGCAGTTGATACCTTCCGAAGCTAGCTAGCTTTGCTCTGCGATGGAAGTTGGTTTTTCTTGAATAGCGTTGAACATTAAATTCGCTTAGCACGCTTAGGTAAAACACCAATGTATATTTTGGAAATGTTAAGTAAGGTGTATGGTGAATCTACCAAGGCTTACGAATAGCATCAGCGTTTTAAAGAGGGCCAAGAATCCATCGAAGACAATGGACGCGTTGGACGACTTTTGATTTCACGGAACGCGGAAAATGTTGCGTTGGGGTCTGAATGTGTTCGAAAAGATCGTCGCCAAACACTTGCACAAACCGTGGAAGCTACACACTTCTCAAAGGCCTCGTTTAAGAGAATCTATTCATCGTAAATAACCTCAGTACTGCCAGGATGATTGCTGGTATCTTTCGCATGACAAAGCACAGCACATCGATCGTAATTTCTAAAAGAGTTCCTCGTCAGAACTGGCACTGAAGTTCTTCCACATCCCCCCTATTCACTAGATCTAGCTCTGTGTGAGTTTTATCTGTTCCCATTAATGAAAAAACATTTACAGGGTTTTGTGTCATCAGATGAGGTGAAAGTTGCATCGCAGGATGCCATATGGTAGTTTGCGAAAAATGGTTTCCAGCTGTAATTCCAGAAGTTATAGGAACTCTGGGAGAAGTGTATCGCTGTCCAACGGGACTGCTGTGAAGGTGGATGTATTTCGGTGCTGTGAACTATTCAGGGTAAAGTTTTTTACACGGTGTCCCCGAGCTTTTGATTCATACAATGTATATAGGCAAAATATTATTATGCAACCATTTTTCATGAAAGAGAATAAAAACATTTTTTCTTCACTTCTTGCCAAACAATTGCATTTAAATAACTTTTTCTTTTACTAATATTCTTAACCAGTTAATGTGTGATTGACGATTATACTCGTCTTGTAGAAGTTGCAATATTTCGTGTCCTTACGAGTGTACTCGTCATTCGTAAAAAGTAGTGACCATTGGCTTTTTAAATTGTAATCTTTGAGAAAAACAAAATATATTCTTAAGTTTCAAGATGTTTGGAAAATTTGAGACCAGGTCTCAGTAAAACAAATAAATAAAAAGTACGGAAAATTTAAGATGATCATCGTATAAGTTCGTGCAAGGAATTTATTTTTGTGTGATGTTAATGACTTTAGGTGTTAGCCTAAAAGGGGCAAAGGCAAAAGTCGGAAAGATAATTTATAACAGGGTCCCCCTACAGGTATGGTGAGTCATGAGGGCAATAACGTTTCAACTTTTATATTTAAATGTATTCAATTTTTCTTGCTTTTTTCAAGTAATATGTATCTAACATATGTTTAAGGTATCCGACTATCCTGAAATTATGATTTTTTTTAAAAAAGGACAATTTTTTATGGCTTCATTTTAAAGGCCATCTTATTACCTTTATAAAAATACCAAGTTTTTTTTTATTTTCCATTCTTTAGAAATAAAACTACAAGTGTTTTAGTAAAAGCAGATGCCATAACTTTACATATGATGTCTAACTTTAAAATGCGTTTTACTCGAAACGTGATTTTTTAAAAGCTCAAATGGGGACAGCGATTGTTCAAAAAGTTTTAAAAATAATTTTCTATGTGTGATTTTCTGTGCTGAAATTTCTTGTGTATGTTTTTTATAACAATAGAAGTGTTTTGACCTCTAGGTTTATCAATTACTGTTTTATTTCAAAATTTACAGTCTTTTTCCCTATTTTTTAAGCAATTTCGTATAATCACTAAGATAAAAGATACTCTTGTTATTGAAAAAATTAAAATATATCTTATCCTGAAGGTAATTTCAAACATGAATAACAAAGTAACACGTCAAAATTGAAAAATTGAGAATTCGTTCATAAAATTTTTGCACAGAGTGTGCCCCGTTTATGTAAATTTTTGTACATTTTCACTAGTTTTCCCCAGTTTAATTATAATAAAAAAAATTCTGTTTTCAATTTTCGGGGAGTTTTTCCTTACAATATACTAAATAAATCTAAAATCACAAAAAAACTCTCCATATTTCAATTTTTTCAAAAAAAAAAGTTGTCGCAATTGGTCGGATACCTTAAGTTATAACCAACTAAATAAATATTACTAATAAATTATGAAATACACCAATCTTTCTGATCTAATACGTAAACAGTGACCTTTACTCTGTGATTGACGAGTCTACTCGTTAGCCCCGGTTAACAGGTTAAAACAACTTCATATGCATATTCTAATTCAAATCACACTAAACATAGTGAAACATTATTCATGTATGATCTTTTTCAGATATATGGTTGCAAACACATGAGTTAATCTTTAGTTAAAATCTACTGATTATCAAACACAAATAAAAAAGCCTATATTAAAAAATAACAATTATAAAAGGTGATTATTGATTGATTGTAGATTTTTTTAAAGGAACGAATAAGTCTTAGTCGATTAAAGAACGATTAAGTGGATCTCTCGTTTTACAGATTCATCTTTTTATTTAAGCGTTAGATAAGATAATTTCCTCAATTCGTTCTCAGGTGAGGATGGAAAGCAATCTTTGTGAGAAGAGAAAGAAAAATCGTCGCTCTTCCTAATGAGAACTTTGGAGCGAAGGAAGTGGAATTAGTTCCGGTTGAACGGCATTGATTTTTCTCCTCTGCTTCCGTTACCTTTTACAGCAGAGAGCTAACAATCCGTAAGTTTACGGCTAACAATTTAGATGAGACTGTAATTCACTTAACTGTGTTCAAGATCAAGAAAGAAGTTAGAATTTTTCTTTCTTTCTTTTTTTTCTAAAAAAAAGTATATAGAAAGGAAGGTGTGATTTTTTTTCAAATATAGAGAATAAAATCATCATTCCATTGAACTGTAGAGAAAAATTCTGTTTATATATATATATATATATATATATATATATATATATATATATATAAATATTGTAAATTATCTACTAATGAGAGAGGAACATAAGTCAAACAAAACAGACAAAAATTTAAAAATTGAGATTGTAAGAAACCAGACATAGTGAGAAATTAAAATTATAGTAGGGTTAAGAATGTGTGCGTAACCAATGGATACTACAGTATTATAAACATTACTGACTTAGAATAGCTTATATATAAAATAAATTCTATAAAAGTGGGGTTGAACATGCTTTGTGGCCAGCCAACCTCTCCCCTTTAATAACACTGAGTAAAAACCTATGGAAAATAATGGATAGAATATCTAAATCCATTACAAGATAAATGTAACTTGTAAATTGCATTCAAAAATGCAGAGACCGCGCTAAATCTGAGTACAATAAATAAGTTATTGCCAGATTCTGGACACAAATGCAAATTCTAAGCATGAGATTGGCTGAATGGTATCACTTTACAGGGTAGCCTAGTGGTTAGATTGATTGATTGAATATTAACGTCACACTGTTCAGCTACACGAGGGATTTTTTGGCGACGGACCACGTAATTTTGAACCATGGTCAAGTGACGTGGACGACACCTGAGAGCTGGCACCCCCTCCTCTAACTAC
Organism: Trichonephila clavipes; assembly: GCA_019973935.1. NCBI lineage: Eukaryota > Metazoa > Arthropoda > Arachnida > Araneae > Nephilidae > Trichonephila > Trichonephila clavipes. Next base: position 334,706 of record BMAU01006835.1, read on the forward strand.
CACACCACACCAACGGGAGGACGTTTCAGCTCTCGACAGATTTAACGTGCATCGCTGCCCTACACGGCGGGTCTTTAGTGGTACTGGGCTCGAACCCATGACAAAGCAAGCCATGTTCCGATACCAATACCACTCGGCTACCGCGGCCACAGCCTAGTGGTTAGAGCATCGGACTCCAGACCGGAAGGCCTGGGTTCGATGCCCGATGCCACCAAATACTCTCCGAGTACACACGGAGTACGTGCTCTTTAAATCAGTGGGTCCGTAGTCTTGTGGGCTTAGTCACGAGCGCAGGGACTGGAGAATATTTCCCTCCCCTTCAGCTTCCATGCAGAAATTGTGGACGTGGAGATAGAGGTGGTGTCGCCATCTATCGTCCCTTCGGGAATTTCACCGAGCTAAATCGTGCTGTCACCTGTATGGTGCTCAAAGTCAACGACAGGCGTACCTTTAGCCCCATGCCACGATGAGTTTCGTGGGCCTCGATCTGACTACGTCAGACTGGTGGCGTTATAAACAACAACAACAGAAAAGAATAGAAATAAAAAAAATTAAAAGAGAGTTTACAAATTACCATAACTTTAGTGATTCTAGAGTTATATATGAATTAAATAATAATAAGTAATTTTATCTAATTTTAGAATATATATAGAAACAAAATTTTATAGGAATAGGCTTAACTTTTTAACATGGCTGTGTTTTTTTCTATGCATGTCTGCATTTATTTTGGGTTTCATTATTAAATGTACGTTTTTATATCCTAATTTTTTTATAGAATTTTTTCTTATTATTCCTCTCTATGAGAGAAACATTATTGATATCTTTTAATAATTTCATTTTACTTTACTGTCTGGTTTATCATGCATGTGTGTTAGGAATATGCTTAACCTTTCAACACATGGTTTGTTTTTTTCTATTAAGTCGAAAATTTCTGTTGTACGGTGAAAATGGATCCATAAAGCATTGCTAAACCCTCAATTTCTGGCCTAATTCAGTGACAGCTCTAGAAATCATATGTCTCCATTTTAGTCCAAAGACTCTTTTGGTATCTACATTTGTTATGTCTCTGGAACTGGAATTTCTTTCTTCATTGACATTGTAGCTCATACAGCTTTTTCTGTTAATATCTTATTATATTCTAATATATATATATATATATATATATATATATATTCTCATGATTTAGGCATATCATCTTTGAGTAGATAACACAAGATTGAAACTTTATTCGACGGTTATTTAAATCTGTCGCACCCCGGAGGTTGGAGGTGTAGTTTGTGATACATATCGAATAAAGAGATATTCAAAAATAATTATTTTTTATCTCAGACTGATCAAATTATGATTGATCGAAGTTCAAAAACTGAGGAAGCAATTCTAATCAATTTTCTACCTTAAGTTTATACGATAATCCCTTAAACATTTATATCTTGATCCGATGGCAGAGCACTTGTCTGATATTTCTGAGGTTGCTGTAGTCCCCTTCAAAACTGTTTCACTTTTACTTCAACTTTTCCCAAAGGCAATTCTTTTAACTCACTTGAATGATAGAGTAAGAACTAACCTTCATACACACCCATTGCCAGGGATTAAATAGCACTCAAATTAGCATAAAAAAGTTATTTCTAAGGAAGGCGGTTTTAAACTTAAACTACAGTTGAAAAATTTCCCCAAGAAGTTTAATAAAAGGATGACAGATATAACCCGTCACAGATCATATGGAAAGTATTCTACCTTTTGAAATTGTATGATTTGCGATAAAAAAAAGATCCAAATTCTTGAATGTTTTTAATTAATAAATATAAATATGGATAAAAATTGCATTTTAGAGACCAGTGCCATACCCATTGGATATTTTTAGAAATACACAAAAATACAAAATTGGTTTTACTGTAGAAAAATACGTTTATAACCTATTTTTAATAAAACGCGTTACAAAGAATTCAAATGAAATCTTCCGTCTTCAATTTATTTTGCCATTACATATGGTAACTCATTCATGAGTTGTGTACATCAGTTTGTTCGTGGGTTTGAATCCTTGTGGCCTTGAAGAACTGCCACGTCGAAAGAGGTTGATGTACATTAAATGTATCAAAGTTTTCACGTTGGCATGATGTGGAAGTTTCAAGGGTGGGATACCATCTCAGGTGTCGCTTTTGTCACATGGACGAGGTGCAACATTATGGGACCATTGCCAACAGCCCTTATGTTGCTGTAGAATGTGACATTAATAAAAATAAATCAAAGCCTACAAGAAAATTTATAGCTACATGAATTTCTTAAAATTATAGACATAAAGTATCAATTGATAAGATTATAACTTAAACATAATCTAAAATACTTTTCATTTATTTTTGAAATTCCGAAGTTTAAATCATCTAATTTTCATCCATTTCGCAATGTAAAAGAAATGAAACTGTCCCCAACAGTCAGCAAAGTTCATTCGAATCTAACAAACTTCCATCATTTTAGAGAATTAAAAAGAATCATTTTGGCCAACAAGAAACGCATTTGAACTTATCGAAGGAATTTCTTTTCTTCCCTAATACATCTGTTCAAACAAAGAATTCAAATCTTCACTTCATTAAAAGCAAAATTCCCTTGTCTTCTTTTTGGAGCAATTGGCAAAAATTTTAAAAGTGCAGTTATCTCGAAAGAGTAGAATCCCCTATTTAAGCACATTCTAAATAGCTTCTAGTTTGCTGTACAGGATTATTCATAAAGAAGTATACAGTTTCAATACACTATAAATCGAATATAATTTAAGATACCATATGTTACTTGTGTGAAAGGCTCGAGAACCTAGATATATGGGAGGTAGGGAAGAAACACTCGACATGATCCAATTAATCTATTTATTTATCACATAATGAAAATACACGCTTCCAACTAACAATACAAACAGAATATCTCAATGTTAACAGTGAAAGTGTAACAACGACGGTAAAACACAAACGAATATTAGACTATCAAATTTGACCCTTGCTTAATAAAGGATCTAACCTCTCATCCGATTTAATCTGATATCAATTCAATCTCAGTTAAAACTTTAAAACTTCCTCCTAATGAATAATTCAAATATTATACCTCCAGTAGCAATCTCCCCTGATTCGAGTGTATCTCTTCTCCTACTCTCTATTCAAGCTAGTGAAGGGAGGCCAGAATTGTCCTATTTTAGAATTCGCAGAATTGTCGTATTCTAGAATTCGCAGAATTGTCCTATTTTAGAATTCGCCCCTGAGACGGCTTGGAATTTGTATGCGAGTTCCCCGGACCGGATGTGGTGAAATTCCTTTTGATAGGGGTGCGTTAAGAAGGTTCCCGCATTAAAAAGTTGACTAAACCCATAAATTGTGAGGTGGTGTATCACTGCGCCGGCTTCAAGACCAATCAGATAAATTATACTGGACAAGACAAAAAGTCCGCCCTAGGATTTTGATGTGAAAAGTCGCCGAATAAAAACGGGACGCACCCCGATTTTAGACACAGAGAGCTGCAGATAATCAAAAAATCCCAAAGCTGCAGATAATCAAAAAAACTCGTGAGATTTTCAGTGTTTGATTTAGTGTGAGATGAGTGTTTTAATTTTTAGAATTAGGGCATCAACCATGTAATGAACTAGGTTCAAAGTTTTAGAAATTAAATAAGTTTAAAATAGCGTCGCATCACTAGAAAACTTCGATTATATATATATGTGTGTGTGTATTAATTAATTTAAATATTACTATTATCTTCTTCCGAAGGGTTGGTTGTGAATAACGCGAATGGATAGCCCAACTACACTATCAGGCCAAAAGTATCCGGACACCCCTTAAAAAGTGGTTCTGGAGAGTGACGTGATTTGATACGTAATTGAAAGCTATAAAAGTGTTGGTAGTGGTTTGTCAGATTGTATTTATGCGTTTGGGATGCAATGAGTAAGTGAAAGGAGCTTAGTGAGTTTGATCGTGGCAGTACAGTGGGAAGCCACCTTTGCGGGAAATCAGTTTGTGAGATTGCGGACATTCTACAGAAGCCTAAATCCACTGTGAGTGATGTAATTGTGAAGTGGAAACGTTGAGGCAGTGAAACGGCAGAAAAATGAACCGGTAGGTCAAAAATACTTGGTGAACGCAGCCGCAGAACTCTGAAAAGGGTAGTGAAACAAAATCGCAAGTCCTCGTGGGTGGAAATTTCTCAGGAGTTCCAAAGTTCATCAGGAATTAGTGTTAGCATCAGGACTGTCCGTCGAGAGTTAAAAAACTTGGTATTCCATGGCCATGCAGCCACTCACAAGCCAAACATCACCCCACTGAATGCGAAGCATCGATTGCAATGGTGTAGAGCTCACCGTCATTGGATTGTGGACATGTGGAAAACTGTTCTTTGGAGTGATGAATCTCGCTTTGCAGTCTGGCAGCCGGATGGACGCGTCTGGGTCTGACAGATACCCGGCGAACGTTTCTTTAGCGACTGCATTGTGCCGACTGTTAAGTTGGGTGGTGGAAGCATAATGGTGTGGGGGTGTTTCTCGTGGCTTGGCCTGGATCCGTTAGTTCCTGTGATGGGAAACATGAACTCTGAGATGTATGTGGACATTCTGGACAATGCTGCACTCCCAACTCTATGGCAATATTTCGGGGCCCATTTCTCTTCCAGCAGGATAATTGCTCCATTCACACATCGAGGCTTGCATAGACGTGGTTTAATAAAATGGGTGTTCAAAAACTGGATTGGTCTTCTCAGAGCCCCGATCTAAATCCCATAGAACACCTTTGGGACGAATTAGAACACAGATTACGTAGCCCGTAAAATCGACCCTCCTCACTGCAAGCACTTACTTCAGCTCTGATGGACGCCTGGATGGCAATGCCTATGGTCACCTATCAAAAATTGGCGGAAAGTCTTCCCAAACGTGTGCAGGCTGTCATTCATACAAAAGAGGGACCAACATTATATTAATATGTGCCTTAGGACGCTCTTCGTCCATACCACTGGGTATTCGGATACTTTTGGCCAGATAGTGTATTTCCCAAGAGGATTAATTGAAGGAACGCGTATAGATCCGTCACACTTCTAACTGAATTGTATGAGATTATTTAAAGTTTTGTTGCAGACCGTCAGAAATATTTTTATGTTGATTAGACACGCAATACATATTGAGCCGGTAATCCATTTCTGAAAGTTATGTTAAGCTATACCATCCAGCCGGTATGGCGGATATGACCCTCGGATTGTAACCGAGTGGGTTCAAAAAAAGAAGTTGGACTTTCACCTTTAATGAATTCGCGTCTCGAAAGGAAAACAGTGCACCCCTTCTGTTATATGCTGGGGTCACTTTGTGTACTAAATGTCTATATTCTTCTGTTTGTGTTGTACATTTCTGTTCTTCTACTTGTACTTCATATATATCCCCGGATAAAAACACATGACAACAACAACAACATGTTAATGTATCTGAATCAGATCCATCAATAGTGGTATCTGACACGCCATTTCAGCCCTTCTAGATCAACCGGAAGAGGAGGGCCGAATACCTTTTTAATCCCACTGGAAGAAATCACAGAGTGTTAAGTCAGTGGAGTTAAGTGGCATGTTTTAATCCATGACTCATCCAATAAATAGACGAAGGAGATACTCTAAATAGCCATCGAGCCGCAAGCCCTCTCGTGAACAGGAAGGGGTGGGAGGCCCCTGACTCTCATCCCCAGGGTGTTCTCCCTCTAAATTAGGGTGGAACCGAGCTAAATCGTACTGTCACCTGTATGGTGCTCAAGACTACAGCCAACGACTGGCTTATATCTATCTCCTTGCCATGATGAATTTCTTGGGCCTGGATCTGACGCAGTCGAGATCAGGTGGCTTAAGAGACAACCACAACACAACCATTTTTTTAACAAAACTTGGTCTTGGAAATTAAGTTATTATGACAACTCAACACATTCAAAACATAATCAAGCAGAAATAATTTTAATACTTAAAATTGAAATTAATAACTATTTCACTATGAAAGAGTTGATTGTGTCCATAAATATTTTTTAATAATTCAATTTAAGAGAAAAAATACTTTAAAATAAAACCGAAGCCAACACCTATGCTCGGAAAACCTTGAATATCTTAAAAACTAATTTCTAATTAGATCTGAAATATGGTGGGAAGTTTCCCAATGATATGGGCCCCAAGAAAATGCGAAATTTTTTTTCGGTATTTTTGAAATTTGTACGGTACTGTGTAGTCTTAACAAGAATGAGCCACTCTACACGGTGGCCCCTTAGTGGCACCTCGACTCGAATCTGTGTCTAAAACAATATAGCCGAAAGAGAGTTCAGGGCCACAACTATTAGCTATTGTGGTCACTTATCAAATGTTTTATGCAGAAATGTTTTTTGGTTCATATGGGGGTAACTTTTTTTAAATAAAATTTTGATATGAAAGTATTATAAAGTTTTATTTTTATATTCTTCGAAAGTAAAAACAATCCCTTTTTAGTAAGAATAAAGCATATTTGAATAATTAAAAAAATATTTTTCCAAAAATATTGATTCAGAATTTTTGGATCCCAACACATGCAAAACAAAGCTCTAAATTAAAGCTTGCTTGACAAAAATTAAAGGTTTTTAAAATTTTTAATTCATTTTTTATTATTTTTACCATTTGCATTCCTTTTTACACATACATTAAATCATTATATTCTCTGAAGAAAGAATTTAGAAGTTCTGAATACTTCTTAGAAAACGAAATCAATTTCAATAATGTTTCAAATGCATTTTTTCCCAATAAAACTCATTACTGGTAAATGGAGACCTGAAACATGGTGCAAAATTCTTATTTCTTGATAAAAATTAGGGTCAGATAATGAAAAATTACTCTTCTCTAAAAAAATAAAGATAAAAATTAAAACAATTGTTATCTGGATATCAATTCAGTATATGTCAGTGAGAATTAATTTCCATTGAAGAAGTTCTAAACATTTACATAACGCTTCAATTTGTTGCAACAGCTCAAAGTTGCGGTATTGGACAAGGATTCAAAACGTACTCATGTAAAAAAAATGTATAATAGTAAAAAATATGCTTGTTTCAAAAATAATAAACAGTGCTATCTAAAGTGTCATCACAGCAATCCTCGCTCTAATAAATAATAAAATGTAAAATAAAGGTATTTCTTGAAATTTAAATTAATATTCTCTTACATTTTGTATAACAAAGTTTACACAATGTTTTTATGAAGCAACAGTTTTCCATCCCAGCATGTATTTTTGTTGATAATATTTAAATATAATCCTTTTTTGCAACACGTATTATTTTTCACCTTTCTGTTTTACTAATGTTAGCAATATGAGCAATAATAAATTATATGATCTGCTTTCCGTTATTATTTATGAATTATTCATCCACAGACGAAATAAAATGTCTTTTTAAAGATATTTTAGCTATTTATGATCAAATAACTTATAAAATATCTTTGGAATTTTTTATTTTTCACTTTAACGATTTATCCTTAGCTATTTCATAGAATACCGAGTTATTTCATGGAATACCTAGTTATTTTATAGTATAACTAGGTTAAGTATGAAATTTTTCATCTATTGTATACTTGAATTGACCTGTCTTGTTATATCATGAAATATCTAGTTATTCTATGAAAAAACTGAATTATATACCTTAATGGTAACATATATATAATTATTTTTCTTGCAAGCGACAAAAAATTAAAAAAAAATTGCAGTAAATAATTTAATTAAGAGGAAGTATACTTGACTATTTTAAAAGACATTTCAATTTTTCATTAATAATTTGAGAAAAAGTTCAGTCAAACTTCGCTGAAATATTTCCAATGTGTATGGCTTTACTAAAAGACATCAATCACAGACACTTTGACTCACCTTACAGGAATGATATTTGCAGGGAAAACTGTCATATTCTGTGCAGGCTATTGTTCTTTTATTGTTCTTAGAGGATGAACAAATTGCGCATTAAACTTTTCTTGCTTGTGTGTGTCATTTTCGTCAGCGCTGTGTGTCTTGGGTGCACTTGTAGATGTATATCTTTTTCGATGGAGTTCTTTTGGAAGCATATGTGAAATCTTCCTTTCCACACTCAAACGTTTTTTCCTTATCGCTTTTCTTAAATTTACTTTCGCTTTAAAGATTACTATTCATTATTAGGTGAGATTCTTCTTTCCTTGCTTGATCAATGTCTTGTTTCGGAGTTTCAACTTCGTCCAATGGAAATGCAGATGTTCTACTTCATTTTATTTTCTGTTAAATTACATTTAGAAGCCATAATGAGCCGTGCAATCAAAACCATCAAATTGTTCACAGAAGAAATATGTGGATTGTTTATTGAAAATATTTTGAAGAAAACGTGTTCACGTGGGGTACTTAGTCTTCCCAAGTACATTAAGATAGTATATATAAGAAACGAATATCACTCTTAAAAAAGATAGGTACATAAAACAAAGACATTTTAGTTCCAATGAAGACTGTCATATCCCTTTATCTACCGGCGGTACTTATAAGTATAAGTACCACTCACTTTAGAATGACGAATAATAACCATTTTTACTAATATTTTGACGATACTTAAGAGGAATATTCTTTTAAATCCACTCTTCCAAGATATGTGGCAGCACGGGTTCTATGATGATGATGAGTATTTTAGCGGGGAAGATGAATAGTTTTAGAGCAGAAATAGCGTTTTCTGCTGAAGGCGTTTTCAGCGCATTGCGAAGATTGTCATTTTTGTTCCGAAAAAATAGTTAATGTCAAAAGGTAAGTGCCATATTTTTTGTATGTTAATGAAGACCTAAGAAAAAAAATTATCTATTTATTTTAAGTGGACAGTGTGTATAATTAATTTTATTGTGGAATATCTTTAATTAATTATCTTTAACGGATTAAATTTTCCAAAGTCGAGTATTTTGTATACGTATATGCCTTAATTTTCAATATAGTGATTAAAAAATAGTGCATGAAAAAGACTGCAGTAAATCACAATGCGGTAGATAAAGGGTTAAAAGAGGAAACTGACTAGGGCATTGATAACAAACAGTTTTCTCAGAATTAAAGATTTGTACCATAAGTACCTGTTAATACTTAGAAAAAATGTTATGCAGATGTGCCTCAGTTGTTTGAAAATAATAATTAAAACTATATGATACCCTTAAATATGTATATCAGATTTCGCAGATGAAAAATAATTTTAATTACATTTTATAAAAATATTCATTACTACAAACCTTTATTAGAAGACGTATTACTAATCAATCGTATAAAAGATTCCTTAGAACATCAGCAAGTTTATACCTTTTAGTATTGATTACTTATAGTTTTTGGCTCAATAATTAAAATCATTGCAAATGGTATTTTGTCTAAACAGTTTGTTATAAATCAGGTGTTCTGAAAAAGGTTTTCGAACAGAAGTCAGGAAGCTTTTTCCCTTTTGTCACTTTTTCATATAATCCTCCAGATTGGGGAAGGGATCATCCCTTCACTTCGTTTAACAGAAATAATCTCTCTTGTCCTTTCACGGCAATCACCGGAAGCTTAAAACTTCGTCGATTTTTTTTTTTTGTTCTAAAGAGATGGAGAATAAATCTTGGATATTTTTTTAGATAGTTATTAGCTGCAACCATATCTTACGATTACCGTCACGAACGAATATCGGTGATCTCTGACATCTGTTCAACTTGCCCAAAAAGCAGATGAATCCTAAAATGGAAATAGACTTACTTAGAAACTTACGTTTATACGGACATTAAAAAATTAGATTTGTTTTCTAATCTGTATAGAGAAATGTTTATCTTATAATATCTGAAAAATTTCTTTTCCGCCACCACTAATATCGTCTGGGCATACAGTTCGTAGTGTCGTCTTTGTTCCATATTTTCTCAGATGATTTTTTGGCTTTTGAAAGAAAGATACTTGTTTTAGAACGCTATGTTGTGAAATCTGTACAAAAATATCGGGAATTAATTTGATATCGGAGTGCTACACCCCAAGCACTGTTTGGCGCGATTAAGTGGAACCACGATAGCCAAGGGGAAGAGGTAATGTACTCGTGGTCGCCGTGTCGTGAGTTCTAGCCTAGTGCCGCTGAAGACCCGCTGTGTAGGGGAGCGATGCACGTTAAATATGTCGAGAGCTCAAACGTCCTCCCGTTGGTGGGGTGTGGTAGTTAGGAGAGGGGGCCAGCTCAGGTGTCTTCCTCGTCACTTGACCATGGTTCAAAATTACAAGGTCCGTAGCTAAAAGTCCTAGTATAGCTGAACAGTACGACGTAAATATTCGCTCACTCACTTGGAGTTATATATAAAAGTATATTGAAGAGAGGGATGATTTTTTCCCATATAGGAATATAAATTATCATTTCGTTGAATTGTAGTGAAAAAGTTCTGTTTATCTTGTTTATATTTTCTTGGCTTAGGCATCCATCACATTGAAGTAGATAGGACAATGTTTGTGACGAAAAGCGCACTAGATGGCACTCCTCCACTTTTCGTGAAATGAAACTGTTACTGTAGTTAGTTCAGTTTCTGCTTCATTAACATGTATATCATAAGGTGGTGGTCCGGTCTCCAGGTATGCAGTGTTATCACTGTATTGAATTGAACTGAACATGTATATGTTTTTGCTCGTTAGGAAGTTACGTTTAAAAGTAAGAATTGCCCGACTGGAGTGATTGTGTAAATATGTATACAGATCATTATTAAAAGAATTCGAAGAAAATGGCTGTTGGAATCATTTTAGTATAGTGAATTATAACTCATAGTAAGTTATTACAGTTTCTATAACCATTGATCTACAGCTAGTAACGAAAATATGATGGTTTATTCAATGATTATTTAAACCATGTCTGAAATATACTGGCATTTGTAATTGTATGAGTTACGATAAAAAAAAAAAGAAAACCTTCCAAATTCTAGAAGTTCTTTTTTAAGAAAAATTAATTTAGAAAAGAATGCAATTTAGAAACCAGTACAATAACATAATATAATAATGATTATTATTATATTCTGCATGATATAGTATAGAAGATATTAAAGATGTAATATAATAATAATTGTAATATTTATAATACATTGTGTTTAAAATTTAAAGTGGAAATGCGTTGTTCGTAGCAATAATTAAACGCACAGCCCTCATATTCCTTAAAACAATATCCTGGTACTCACCCTTGATATTAGAAATATCCATAGTCGAAAAAAGCACAAAATACAAAAGAAGACTAAAGCAGTAAATTGAAGAATGAATGCAATGAAAGTGGTTTAATTTTAAAAGAAAATGAATTAAGATCGTCTGTAATTAATAAGGTTATCACGGGAAAGAAAACCAATACAAATTAACTAAACTATACGTCATTCACATTGCAACTGTACACGATAAAATTATCAAGGTAACTTTATTGTACCGTTATCACCCATATTGGAGAATATAAACAACAACTTGGCGCGTAGCACACTTCGGTATCAAATTAGCGCCAAATATCGTAATCATTAAGTGCAAGGTGTCTGAAATGGAACTATTTCACTACCAGTTTAGAACATATTTTTACTTTCAGAGCTGTAGCAAAAATTCAGTTACAGAGTTGTACGGCGAATCATGTTTATAGTTTTAGGTTCTACTGTCGTATCATATAAGGTTTGTGAAGGTTTGTTACCGAAAATTCAAAAACAAAGACTATGGCATTCAAGAAGACAGCTCAGGCTGGCTTACTAACTTCGAAAACTTTTGTTACAACCAATACTTTTTGGAATTCTAGATTTATGGAATTAACTTGATAGCCCACTCTCTTAAGGTAAAATGTCTACAAAATGTAAAATGCTTATAAGAGCATAGACGAGATTTTCTTAAAAACCCACTTATGGTATATATATATATATAATCTTTACTTTACAAAAAATGAAACAATATTCCAGACAACTCAATACATGGCCTAACGGTCATTTCTAGAAGCATCGATCCTCGATCCATCTCAATGATTTCTTGGTCTCATCGTTTTTTTTTTTGTGTGCATCAAATTTGTCACCAAGGGTGATAAAGTTACCAATCTGGTAGCCATGCTCAAATACTTTATGGTAGCATAATCTTATTTTTTTTAAACTTATTTTTAAATTATATCCAAATAAAGATGCTCCCGAACCTCATATTTTACTCCAGTGAAAATACATGCACATGTATATTGTAATTGCGCACATACTATATATTGATGCTGCGAATTGGAGTGTATTTAAAGCAGCTGATGGTTCCAATTATTTGAATAACACTGGTTTATTAATGGACAAGGACCAACAAATGACTACACGAAGGCAAATTATACACTAAGAAATATTATAACAATTTATATATCTATACAGTAGTTGAAAGCGCACTCGTAAAAAAGAAGATTTACAACCGTGGTGGACATTAAGGCGATCGCAAATGACTGGTGGACCATAAAGACATTTTGGGGTAACCACTTTCACGTAAGACCTAAGACTCACATACTAAAATAAATATATTTGTGAAACACCAACGCCGGATAGACTGGAGTTTCGGCTCTTCACAATGCATGCAACTATGCGTAGACGACACATGTACCATTACTGGAAGCGAAGATGACGCTTAACACATTTTCTGCTACTATAGAGGGAAAATGCGATCACCGCGATACCAGCCGTAGAAATGCGTTTTCACCCACACGCCGATTCAAGGGGGAAATAAAAGTTGAGACCAGCTAGCTCTTCTGGTGATAACACGGGATGGCTACTGAAATATCACCCCACAGCTCACGCTTCAACATGATTGGATTCTTGTGCTTATATTACGTCCCGCGATAGAAGGTACCGTGCGGCGCATGTGTTAATGGACGAAGTAAAGTATCCTGATTTAAAAAAAAAACTGTATTTCATTTAACATAATTTTCTTGCACTACCTACCTGTGTAATACTACTTTTTCAATGATAAATATACATGTCATTCCCGTTTTACAGATGACTATTTTAAATCCAGTACAAGATTAGCAGTTAGTAATTATATACCGATATATTCAAGATTGGGGTGTACAGTATGCAAACTAAGTCTTCTACTGAGAACTATAAAAATACTACTTGAACAAAATTTAAAGGAAAATGTTTTTTTAATGTATTTTGAAGTGAAACTTCTTAGCGCTCAAGAGTGAATGAGAAATTTCCCCAGTTTTGCGTAACAGTGAAAAAGAAAACGGAAGTAGTCTCCCCCCCCCTATCCTCCGAATTGTCACCATGATGACAGGATAGCGAGTTGGGAGGAAAAGGGGGGAGCGGTGACACCACATGACTTGCATCATATCCGTGTAAAAGTTGGATGATTGCTCACCTCCGATTGGTCAACTTGCCCACCTTCCTATTGGGAGTCCTCCCAGACCCGGGAACATCTATCAACGGTAGTATGAGAGGCAGTGACATTACGGTGTAGACAAAATAGCTCTCGCAGCAAAAGCGTGCTTTTTTGAAATATTTTCTTAGATTGTTTGCTACATGGCGTTGTTTTCGGCGGTTGATTTGCTTTTTTGACTTTTATTTGAGTTGAATTATTATATTAATTTTAGTCAGAATACCTAAATCAAACGCACAAAGAGGAAAAGTGTTTCGTGAAAATAAAAGAAAGGAAAACTAGCAGCAAGTCCAGTCGATAAAGTGACAAGAAAAGAGCAAAAAAAAAAAAAAAAGACCAGAAAAACATTGCAAATTTATTAAGCGTTACTGCCGAATCTCCATCAGAGTACATGAGAGAATATCGAGCACGGAAAGAAAACACACTGCAAAATACTCTCTTAATGCTCAGTTTAAGGGATGGGATTGCTATTGAGACGCTTCTAATGACTGCACAGATTAATACGGACTTAGTGAACCACCCTGTGCTATTAACTACAGAGCTCTCAACAAGTCTAGTGCGTGTTGGAACTGAAGCATGTAAATCAATAATAAATTCTATCTTACGTTACAAAGACTATTATTCCAATAAAAATGCTCACAAAGATTTTCAAAAACGATTCGTTGATAATCGTTTAATTCATACGGGCGTTCAATTTATGATAGAATATGGTTTAGACATGATTTGAGAACGTCTGTTGCAGAGCACAAAAATATTTTACAAAATATTTTACCGGAAATTGATTTAGAAGACACATTAAAGCATGTTATAATTGCCGACAAAGTTTAAATAGGAAAATTATACGAAATGTATCAAAATATAATGGTATTGTATACCCAGAAATTCCAGAACATCTTTGGATTTGGTATCAGAAAGACTCATTTTGCCACGAATACCTTTCACGCAAATTAGGCGATGGAGACATGTGCTCGGTAAATTTGGAATTTTAGGGTAAATAATCAATGTTCCAATGTCAACAAAGAAGTTTCACTTCTATCGCGTGGCGTTCCACGCACCATTTTTTAATGTATTTGGAGTTCGATAATAAATGCATTATTTAATATTATTAAATTTGTCGGTATAATTATTATATTCGTACCCTGCGTATTGCTTAAAACGTGGTTTTAAAAGAGTACGTTTTTTTATTGTAATTATATATATAGGTAAGTGTATGTATTCTGTATTTATTATTGTTAGAATGTAAATACTGTTAAACTTTTTTGTAGCTTACAACACCTACGCCACTGGATGGACAGTAATACATTAAAAAATTAGAAGTAGACCGTACCATGTAAAAGTTTGCTCAACCCTGCTTTACGACATTCCAGAAACGGCTCTGAAGAACAGTTTTACTAGCAAGAACAGACATATCGCAGACACCACACAAGAAGATTCTAATTTTGACTAATTGACATCTGAAATTACTCTAAAGTCACATGTCTCAAAGGTCCCTTATGTAGTCTTATGGAAATTTCCTGAAGGGTGGATCTGAAAGAGATCTTTTTCAGACCTCCTTGGCGATATCATGTATAGCCAAATTAGTGTAAAAGGGAGATAAAGTCGTTAATCTGGTAACCTGAGTCACATCTGTAGGGTTACCATTATCTTATTTTTCAAGTTCATACAGGAAAGTTGAATTTTCCTGCACATTTCCCCACAATCAATGGATTACTGCCTGAAAAACAACTTACATGACATGTTTCAGTAAATCTATAGTGTGTATGTCAAGTTTTTTTCTTTAAGTAAAAGATTCCGGTATCCTATTACTTTTGGAATATACTTCCGTTATTATATATATATATATAATCATCTTGCGCGTTTTTAATTCTTGAATTAGCAAACGAGACTTTATATAGTATAATTTAATTAATTTTCCATTCCTCTATGCCCATTTAAGTCTTTGAAACAGATCGAAATGGGAGCAGAATATTTTATTCCAATTAAACTTTAAAGGATGTACTCTCTATTCTTTTGAAGGAAGTGCCTCAGAATTCTAATTGTGCCTCTTGTATCAAGAAGCAATTATTTTTCGTCTTGATTTATGACTAAAGTTAAAACGCACTCAAAGACATGTCAGTACTTGATAACATATCTTGAAAACTAGTATTACAAACTTGAAATCATAGTATTTTATAAGGAAATATCTTTTGTAGAAGAATACATGTCCTTCTAAGCCTATTGAAGCTGTGGAGAGAGTCCACGCACTCTCTTGTGCGGGAATAATCAGATTTAGCGATAAACAAATGAAAGGATTCAATTTACGATTAATTTTACAGAATCGTTACTTGAAACCGGATCTGAAAAGCTTTCTCCTCAGAGATAAATAATTAAAATCAATCGTATTTAGTCAATGCTCTCTATAAGAGAGGGTTTATTAATTTGATGCTATGTTGAATCTTTCTCCAAATATAAGGCTGCTTCTTTCTCTGTAACGAAGACTATTACATTCAATTCGTGAAATGAGATATTTATAAGTAATTATTCTCTAGCAAAAATTGACTTTTTTATTTGATATTAATCTTAGCCTTGTTTAACAAAGTCCAATTTAATTTATGTAGAGGGTTGGCTGATCATATGTGTTCAAAATTATGACATTATTCTTTTGCTCCTTGTATTTTTTTTTTGTTTTGAATCCACATGTAAATTCCATTTTCTGATGTCTATATAAGACAACGTATCATATGATGGTATAATGCGAAATGTTGCAATATAGTTTCTTATTTTATGAGATGTGAAACGGCCTATATAATACAAAAAAATAGCCAAACACTATTTTAAGTAAAGCTCTACTCTATTTACATATTTTATATAATAATTTAAAAGGAAAAGGGATTGGAAATAGTGTATCAGACATATAAACGCATATAGTATCTTCCATTATTTTACTTTATTCTAAAGACAACAAATCTTAAATATATCTCAAAATTTGTAATATACCTTGTATTATCCGTATCCATAGCAAACCGTATCCGTAGCAAATCAATCCGACATTACTCATGTCTATAGGCTTGAAAAGCAATATTTCAGTCCCCAAAATATTTTTTATATATAATCATACATCATTCCTTTATAACAGTTATTTCTGAAAATTCTGGCTTATAAAAAGGGATGATCGAATTGCAAAACTTTATAATGGTGTATTTGGGGTAGCGACCTATAGTTATATGTATGTATAAGTTTGAAAATATTTGAGTGATAAATCGATTAGAATACTAAAGATTAATACAGGTAATTGAAATTTTGAAACAATATAGAGATGAATGCTGCAATAACTATAAACTTTGCAGACAAATGACTGTTTTTTGAAAAAAAAGTGGGATTTAATTGGTTTTATAGCTATCCGATTATCCAACATTTCCCCTTTCTGTACTAATACTATGTAAGATAGTATGGAACATAATAGTTAGAACCTATAAATCTATAATTAACACTAAGGTTACAGAAACTAATTTGATATGCGAGTGCCACGTGCCTAGAAACACTTGTTGTAGAGTGTTACGGAATCCAAGATGGTGGCCAGACGGTAACAAATTGTCAGGAAAATAAGTTTAAAGAACTGTCTTGTGAAATACATCTCAAATAATGAATTTTGGAATGGATGTAAAATAACCAACATTAATTAGTAATCAACATCCTTATAATATAATAATAATTATATTATGTAATATATAATAATATTCATTTAACATAATTTATTAATAATTGTTTTGCATGATAATCATGATATAATTATTAAATAATTACTATATACAGTAATAATGTAATATATTAATAACAATTGTATTTAACCATAATCTGTAGTATAATTTAATAATTATTATTATACATAATAATAACCATGTAATTTAATATAATAATTTTTATTACACAAAATAATAATCATATTATATAATGTAATATAATAATATTAAATAAAATAATGTTCATATAATATAACATTAATTTTTATACAATAATAATTATATTACATAACTATATTATATTATACGTAAAATAATCACATAATATGTATTAAAATAATTAATAATGAATACCAGTTAATAACTGCTGATAACTTGCAATATTCTAGAAAGTGCCGATTCCTTTAATGGACTTCATCGAACAAGGAAAGTTTAAAAATTTATTATTAAAAAGTAAAATAAAATGGAAACGCGTAATGAATTAAAAGCACAGCACTCATATTTTTAAAAAATATATCCTGAAATCCACCAATGATATTAAAAATATCCGTATTCAAAAATAACACAAAATACAACAGAAGACTGAAGAGTAGAAAAAAAGAGCGCAAAATGGAAATTGTTAGTTTTTAATGAAAGCGAATTAAAATCGTTACGAAAAAAAAAAGTAAAATGTTATTATAATGTACATTATACCCATGACACAATTGAAGCGTAGCACTCGGATATCAAATGAGCACCAGGTTACATAACTAAAGATACGTTCGAAAATTCTTAGATCACGCTGGTGGAATAAAAGCACAATAAAATAGTTACTGAAAGATTTTGATACGAATTCAGAAATTGAAAAGTTAAGGCCGAATAGTAGTAATATATAAATAAGTAAAAAAATCATTTAAATTCAAATAATTATAAACTAATATTATAAACTGGAAATTAAAATTCCTAGATTAGTATTAAAAATAATTTTGTAGTTTCAAGTACTATTATAACAATACGCCATTAATATGTTTTTGGAAAATATTATTCCAATGATATATGGTATATCCATCTATGATTTGAGGTATTTAACTGGAGATAAAATTCACAATACTATGAATACGTATGTGTATTTATTAATAAAATCATCTTATTTTATTCTCATCATTTGACCAAGGCTCAGAACTGAGTGAACTCTTGCCAATAGCATTCTTATTGGTTCAAGATACCATCCTGAAAACAATGTATTATTAAGAAAATATATTAAATATAAAATGTGTCAAAACTTCAAGTATTAAATTTATTTATTACGCTCGTGGACAAAAAATTAGCACACCAAGAAATAATTGCAAAATCGTAATGAAACTTGGCATGAAGGTACATGTCGGGGAGAAATGCAGCGTGATTGTGCATTACGTATAGCCGGTAGAGGACGTTGCACGTCGTTTTCCGTGGAGTATAAAAATGGTAAGCACAGCTTTTTTGTGTGTGCTGAATCGTTTACAAAGGAGGCGCTGAGGTAAACATGCCATTACGCCGTTTTCGAAGACAATATGAGCAGCTGTCGCAGTTTGAGAGGGGAGAATCATCGGCATGATGGAAGCTAGGTGGTCAGCTAGGCAAGTAGCTCGTCCATTAGGACGCTCTGATTGTGTTGTGAGGAGGTGTTGGAACCATTGGACCCTAGAGATGTCATTTACACGAAGACCAGGCTTAGGACGCTCTAGACAGACCAGTCGTCGAGAAGACCGCCACATCGTAAGAAGTGCACGCGTACAGCCAACTGTTAAATTGGCTGCCATCCAGGCAAAGAAAGCACCTTCATTAGGGACCCCTGTGTCTTCTCGAACCATACGAAGGCGCCTGGCAGAAGGACATTTGGGATCGAGGCGCACATTACGTGTGCTGCCCTTGACGCCCACCCATCGATGCCTCCGTTTTGAGTAGTGCCGCACACAAAGAAACTGGACTGCAGCGAAATGGAACCAGGTCGTATTAAATCTCAGCAGTGATGACAATCGTGTTCGTGTGTGGAGACCCCCGTGGTGAATGCCTCAATCCTGACTTTGCTGTACAGCGACACACTGCTCCCACAACTGTTGTGATGGTATGGGATGTCATTGTCTACAATGCGGTCATCTCTAGTATTGGCACGTATACGTATTTTTTTGTGAGGAAGGTTTTGTGCGTTATCCTTTTTGTTGCAGCACTCCACCAGGTGGCGCGCCACTGCATATCAACTTTTTGCACCATTAGTCATTCGCCAAGTTTGCCAACATCTCGCTATGTTTCATTAATCGCCATTATAATGTAAGCAGCGTTGCTGTTTGGTGAATATTACAATTGTAACATAAAAAATAAATACAACAGAAAGTAATATTTTTTGCTTATGTATTACACATCCAGATATAAATTATTTTCTCTATTTTGTATTCATTACACAAATGTAACATGTGTTACCTTTGTCAAACATAGACTAGCTTAGATCAGCTTGGAAAATGTTTTCAAAAATTGACCAACAAGGGAGCTACGGAACATTATAAATAAAATAAAAAATCCCTTTTATCAGCATAGACCTACAGACTTAAAATTTAGCAAAATAAAAGGTTTTTTTCAACTGATATATACAAAAAGCTTTTTTTTTTTTTTTGTTTTAATTTGCAATTAATGTAAAATTATTTCATTAGAAACTACTTTATCCTTCAATTTGCATTGTTTAGTTTTTAATTCATCCGTGCGAATAACGGATATACCAGCTTAGTTTGCATAAATAGAAATCGAGGTTCCATGATTTTTTTTTTTTTTTTTTACTTTACCAGCATCCATTTAATACCCAATGATTTGCCGAGCTTCTACCTGAACTTAAATGCAGAAATAGCTGAGCACTCTGATCAACCATCCACAGAACTCCATTCGATACCAACTCATTTTAACTTTTACATCTAAGTATTTTCTCTCTTTAACTCGATTCGCTCTTTGGCTGCAAACGGGATTGAATAGGCATCGCTCCGCCCACTCTCATCAGGAAAAAAGTTACCCGCTCCCTATGTCAAGATTTCTTCAACATTTTTTATCTTTATTGTATTTATATTTGTTAACTTATTCATATCAAGTAATTTTTTTTTAAATAAACATTTGTTTTATCTTAAATTTTAATTTCTATTTATTAAAGGGAAATTAGAATTGGTTTTAATGTCCAAATGTTCTGAAAGGAGATGAAGGTTTGAAAATAAGTGCTCCTACCTCACAAAACTTCAAACTACTATAAAACAATATCAGTGTGAAAGTATTTTGCCTAGAGAATTTAAATTTATTAGATCCTTATTTAATTCAAATTATTAATTAAAAATGAAATTTAAATTTTCATTTAATTAAATTATAAAATTTAATTGAATAAAAGTTTTTAAACTTATTTAAAAAGTGATATTAACAACCAAGAGATATTGCGTTCCTCTTCTAATTATTATTTTTAATTTATCCCGTATTTAAATTCACTTCAAAATTCAAAAGAAATTTTTTACTTCCGCAGAAAAATTTATTTTGCAGTTTTTCTTCTGCTGTAAGATGAAAAACGAAAGAGAATAAATCAATTCTTCGTTTTCTTTCAACAGAGATTATGAATTACGGTCGTCTAAATTATTAGCCGTAAATTTACGAATTGTCACTCACCCCTCTGCAAGGGGAAGGAGAGTGAGCGAGGAAAGAATCAATGCCATTCCACTGGAAGTAATTCCACTTGCTTTGCCCCGAAGTTCTTAGTAAGTCAATGTGGGGATTGCGCTGAATTTTTCTTGTTGTTTCCCCGAGAGCACATATTGAGAACATTTCTTTTTAAATGCTGAAATAAAATCAATTATTAAAATATAATTTTAACTATTATTCGTTCTTTAATGCTACGATTAATTTGTTTCTTATATTCTTAAGATAACCCTGACCGCTTTCAGAACCATGATTTGGCAATAGCGTATAAATGAAAGTTTTCTTTATTTGGTGCCAGTTAGAAGTAGGATGCCATTGTAAAATTGTTTAAGAATATTATTACAATAATAAAATATTTAAGTGTAATTTTTCTGAAAAAAAAGGAAGAGTGTCATATTTTTAAAACATTCTCCTATTTTGAAAAGGAAATAACTTTCCTATAATAATTATATTTCGC